>OY757026.1:77854893-78434891 GCA_963580285.1 Lucinisca nassula
TTATACCGACATTCGTTATAACGGAAAACCTCGTTATAACGACAATTTCAAAGAATTCTTAGCTCAGGGCTTAGCCTCGATTCCGATCGACGCAGGCTTCCCTCGGGTTGAAAATACCCAAATCGAATCCGTAGTCAGGAAAAATTCTTGTAATTCATACTCCAAGAAACAAAAGTTATAGATACTTGTTAGAATCGCCGATTCGAACAAATGTCTATAACAATTGTTTCTTGGAGTAATGATGTGGTCTGGAAAAGACCTTTCATAACCTATCATACTCCTAACTGGGGTTCTTTATAACGTCAAATTCACTAAAACGGCACTATAATATGAAACAAATACTGTCGTTTTATAACGCGGGTCCTCTGTAAAAATAAATAAACAAATAATGCAATGCATTACGCACATGTGTAATATGTGCTGCACATATCTCATCTCTGTATTTACCCTTTCGAATACACGCCTGTACATATGTATTGACAATTTTTCCACCAAAGAATATGAAAATTATCAGATAAAAATTCCGATATTTTTTCAAATTTCTGTTCAAAACATAGATTGCAGGTACTTATTAGAACGATCGCTTTGAGGCGGTTCTAACGAGTACTCACGATCTATGTTTTTGAGAGAAATAAGAAAAGAAAATGATGAATACTTCTGTAAACCTTGGTTTTACTATAAAGGGGGTCAAAATTATATGGGTGTATTTTCGAAATGATATGTGTATTGCCTCAGGAAACTTCATTACACCAATGTTACTAAAACAGCCCAAATTTCATTTTCTGTGGAAGAGAGCTACATGTGCTGACTCATTCAGTTCAGAATCAGAATAAGAATTGTTACTGGTGACATGTCAAATGGCATTCATACACCAGAAATTGTACATGTGATGGGAAGTTAATCCCTAGCTCTAACCAAAGAGGTAAACTTAGCTACACAATCCTCAGCACCTTCAGTCGTTGAAATAATCAAATCGGGAAGGGCATTCGAATCTCTATTGGTTCGAGGGAAGAATGATTCTTTATAAATGTCAGTTCTTGCAGCAATGTTCTGAAACGCCAATGAATGATGATTTCTACAGTGCATAGCTAGGGGAACAAGGTCATCTGTTGAGATGGTAGCAGCACCCTTTAGACCTTTGTATAAAAGCATGAGCCTGCTCTCTTTTCTCCTTTTCTTGAGATACTCCCATCTTAATTTTCCTAGTATTCCAGTCATGCTCCCAGTTTCAAAACAGTAATTGTTTGTTACAAATCTAGCAGCTCTATTCTGTACGTTTTCAATTTCTTCATTAAGGAACACTCCGCTGGGGTCCCAGACATAACTACCATATTCCAAGATTGGGCGACCAAGTCCTTTATATGCTGCCTCTCTAAGACTGACTTGTCAGGTGAGACATGTATCTTAGCGGATTTGGTTTACACTTTTTGTTTTATTTTAAATTTTGCAAGTCTCGCTACTTTGGACATCTCCTTCCTGATGCCCGGGACTTCCGTGGAGTGTGGGTAATGTTTGCTGATGTTGGCTCGGTGGGGGACCCTATAAGTCCGCGGGTAGGCTCTATTGCCTGATGCCTCCAGCTGACCTGTCTCATAGGCTACGTCGGTCGGTGTGTGCTCGGAGGGGGATGTGCTGTGTTTGCCGGGTCTTGTCCATCATCCGTTTCGGTTTCAAAACTTTGGGGTTGAGACACACTGATGAAGATTAAATAACAGAAAGGCCTCTGTGTCACTAAATTAGGTTTAGTTACGCCTTAATTACATCCTGAGGACACTGATGAAGATTTCGCCTCAGGAAACCAAGCGTTCTATTTGCCTTTGTACACATGTTGCTAATATGTGTATTCTATCTCAAATCGTGTGTGAGTGTCACCCCAAGGTGTTAAATGGAATCCACGTTCTCGAGGACAGTTCCCTCTAAGGTGTAAGAAGCCTCAATATTATTTGTTCTCTTCCTATTTATCTGCTCAATGTTCCATTTAACGGGCTGAACTCTCATGCCCCATTTTCGTGCCCAACATCCTAATCTATCTATATCATTCTGAAGTTTCAGCGAGTCCATTGTATCTCTAATTTCCCGGTAGCAAACACAGTCATCTGCGAACAGTCTTCTTTCTGAGTCATTGTCAGTGAAAATATCATTGATGTATATGGAGAATAACAGTGGACCAAGAACAGTCCATTGTGGGACTCCAAACAAAACTGGTGCCCACTCTGAAGATTCGCCATTAACAACAACACGCTGTTTTCTGTGGCAAAGGAAAGAATTTATCCATTTGAGAGTATTTCCCGCAATTCCATAGCCAAATAACTTAGATTTAAGTAGATCATGTGGTGGGGTGTCAAAAGCTTTCTCGAAGTGCAAAATAAATGTGTCTATCTGTCCCCTCTGTTCAAGATTTTTGCCCAGTCATTAATAACTGTCCTCAACTATGTTTCACAACTATGCCTTTTCCTAAATGCATGTTGTCTGTCTGACAGAAGTTTATGCTCATCCAAGTGGTCCATGATGTTTGAGAAGACTATATGTTCAAACAATTTACACAGCACACAAGTCAGAGACACAGGGCGATAATGGCAGGCAAGAGCCCTATCTCCTTTTTTGCAGAGTGGGCAAATGTTCGCTAGAAGCCATTCTTTGGGGATTTCACCCGTATCAAGAGACTGTTGAAGCAGGTGAGCAAAAGCTGGACCTAACTCTATTGCTAGTTCCTTCAGGACTCTAGGATGAAGCTCAACAGGTCCTGGAGCTTTAGTGGGGTTTAAGCCTTTAAGTAGCTTGATCACTCCTGCCGATGACACAACAATATTATCTATGGATGGGCCGATCTTCTAGTCGATGGAACCTCCGTGAACTCAATTTTATTAAACGCATCATTGAATTGACCAACTAGTTCCTCTGCCCTTTCAGAGTCTGATTCGGCAAAGTAGAAGTAAAACAAAGATCAGGAATCGATACAATTAACTTACTTCACACATCAAAGACACCAAAGGGAAAGAAACAAACATTAAGCGACCAGACCATAATGGAAACCTAAACAAAGGAAGGCCATAAGGACAGTTACTTTCCCACAAAATGGCCTTATGGCCATCCAAAATAAAAAGACACAAGTGATACACACAGTAAGTAACAAACAACAACATAAATAAACCGCCACAGAAGAACCGCCTTGGAACGGTCAGTGGAAAGATTTCATCTGGGGGGCTTAAACCGATTTTACGTTGCCGCAATCCTCGCCCTTACTTCCGTCGCGATTTAGACAATAATTTGTTCAGTCCGCATGAAGGCCTCCTAACTTCAGTGCAACATCTCCGTGAACACAAATAATCAAAGAACCACAGAGGTAAGACAACGGTGAGGACTCGACAGCAAGCAACCACTGAAATGCTGGAGCAAAAGAAAACCAACAGTTAGTCTCCGATGGGCCCGACCAGAGACAGAGCATCAGGCACCAACCAACATTACCTTGAATTAGATCTCTCTAATTCTCAATTCCCGTTCCCTCCTCTTTTATTAAGGGGCGGGATACCTTGTCTGCCTTTCTTCTGACTCTTGATATATCTGTAGAAGTCTCTTGGATTTGCTTTTACATCACCTACCAAGTTATTCATATACAAATACAAATCATGTTGCTTTTTTATATCCGTCTTGATCTTACGTCTCAAGTTTTCAAATTTTGTCCTGAGTTTACCACTTCCAGTCTTTTTTGCCTTTGCATCAAGGTTTGCAGGATGAAAGCATACATGGTAATCATGTAATTGTAATTACGGTAGGGAGTTTTACCCCTGCAGGGGATAGTTCTCCCTGCACAGGGTGGGGGGGGGGGGTGGGGAGCTCCAGTTAACGTCTCGATCCAGAAGGTGCACTTTGTATCATGCATCCCATACTACGAAAACACATCCGTGCGACTTAGTGTAATTTTCACATCTCCCAAATGGCTACTTTTCTGATAAAAAATCCGTGATATTTTTCTTATTTATACCGCAAACATATAGGTTGGAATATTAATTGGAGTGCCTTCTCGATTCGATTATTTCGACAGCTGAAGGTGCTGATGACTGTGTAACTAAGTTTAGCTCTTTGGTTAGAGCTAGGGACTAACTTCCCCTATCACAGGTCCTGGTGTATGAATGTCATTTGACGTGTCACCAGTAACAATTCTGATTCTGATAGGTTGTGAGTGCTCGTTAGAACCGGAGCAGAAATAAGAAAAATAATGTATACCGCCGTAAACCTCAGTTTTCTCTATATAAAGTGGGGTTTAGATGGGTCTTCGTGTCACGCACCTGTTATGATGGTGGCAAATGATGCCAGTGGAGCATGTGGAGGCGAAATCTTCATCCGTGTCCTCAGGATGTGAAAGAGACAGCATATAGGGGACTTGCTCGCCCAATCTTGGAATATGGTAGTTGTATCTGGAACCCAAGCGGAGTGATCCTTAATGAAGAAATTGAAAAAGTTCAGAATAGAGCTGCTAGATTTGTAACAGGCAATTACTGCTTTGAAACTGGGGGCATGACTGGAATTCTAGGAAAATTAAGATGGGAGTCTCTCAAGAAAAGGAGAAGAGACAGTCGGCTCAAGTATTTCTTAAACAAAGGTCTAAAGTGTTCTGCCAGCATCCCAACAGATGACCTTGTTCCCCCAGCTATAGGCACTGTAGAAAGCACCATTCAATGACGTTTCAGACCCATACTGCAAAAACTGACATTTATAAAGAATCGTTCTTTCCCCCCCCCCCCCCCCGAACCATTAGAGATTGGAAAGCCCTTCCCGATTGGATCATTTCGACGGCTGAAGGTGCTGAGGATTGTGTAGCTAAGTTTACCTCTTTGGTTAGAGGTAGGGACTAACTTCCCATACCACATGTCCTGTTGTATGAATATATATTGATATTATGAACGAGCATGGCCTTGAACAAATTTTTAACATCCCCACTCGTGATAAGAACACATTGGATCTGATCCTTACGACTTTGCCAGGACAATTCGAAGACATTCATTCCCCAGATAAACTAAGTGACCACGATATTGTCTCCGGATATTTAAAAATTCACATCCCACCAATAAAGAAACCTCGGAGGAAGGTGTACTCATATCAGAAAGGTGACTATAAAACTATGAGGAAGGATGCAATCAGATTTGCAAAGGAGAAATACTTTAATGGTCATTCAGATGCTCGGTCTGTACAGGAGAATTTTGATAACTTCTTTCATTCATACTTCAGCCGAAAACCATATCCCCTCAAAAACTAGTAGGTGTGTATCTTCTATTCCCTGGATCACTCCAGAGATAAGGAGAAAAATTCGCAGAAGGAAAAAGATTCATGCAAAGGCAAAAAAGACGGGAAGTGGTAAACTCCGGACAAAATTTGAAAACTTGAGACGTGAAATCAAGACTGATATAAAAAAAATCAGCATGATTAGTATGTGAATAACTTGCAAGGTGATGTAAAGGCAAATCCCAGGGACTTATACAGATATATCAATAGCCAGAAGAAAGACAGGCAAGGCATCCCGCCCCTTAATAAAAGAGGAGGGAACGGGGTTGCTGAATCAGACTCTGAAAGGGCAAAGGAACTACATGTAGTTGGTCAATTCAATGATGCGTTTAATAAAACTGAGTTCACGGAGGTTCCATTGACTGGAAGATCGGCCCCATTCATGAATAATATTGTTGTGACAGCTGCAGGAGTGATCAAGTTACTTCAAGGCTTAAACCCCAGTAAGGCCTTAGGACCTGATGAGCTTCATCCTAGAGTCCTGAAGAAACTAGCAAATGAGTTGGGTCCAGTTTTTGCACACTTGTTTCAACAGTCTCTTGATACGGGTGAAATCCCCAAAGAATTGCTCTTAGCAAACATCTGCCCACTCTTCAAAAAAGGAGATAGGGCTCTTGCCCGTAATTATCGCCCTGTGTCTCTGACTTGTGTTCTGTGTAAATTGCTGGAACATATAGTCTGCTCAAACATCATGGCCCACTTGGACGAACATAAACTTTTGTCAGACAGGCATTTAGGAAAAGGCACAGTTGTGAAACTCAGCTAAGCACAGTTATTAATGACTGGGCAAAAATCTTGGACAAAGGGGGACAGGTGGACAACATTTATTCTGGACTTCGAGAAGGCTTTTGATACCCCTCCTCATGAACTACTTAAATCTAAGTTATTTGGTTATGGAATTGGGGGAAAGACCCTCAAATGGATAGATTCCTTTCTTTGCTACAGAAAACAGCGGGTTGTTGTTAATGGTGAATCTTCGGAGTGGGCTCCAGTTTTGTCTGGAGTCCCGCAAGGGACCGTTCTTTGTCCACTTTTGTTCTCCCTGTACATCAATGATATTTCCACTGACATTGGCTCAGAAATAATACTGTTCGCAGATGACTGTGTTTGTTACCGGGAAATTAGAGATACAGATGACTCAGTGAAACTTCAGGCTGACATAGATAGATTAGGATGTTGGGCCCGAAAATGGGGCATGGGATTTCAGCCAGTTAAATGCAATATTATGGATATTATGGATAAATAAGAAGAGATCTAATAAAGTTGAGGCTTCTTACACCTTACAGGGAACGGTCCTCGAGAATGTGGACTCCATTAAATACCTTGGAGTGACAATCTCACACAACTTGAGACGGAATACTCATATTAGCAACATGTGTACTAAGGCAAATAGAACGCTTGGTTTCCTGAGGCGAAATCTTCATCAGTGCCCTCAGGATGTTAAAGAGGCAGCATATAAAGGTCTTGTTCGCCAAATCTTGGAATATGGTGGTTGTATCTGGGACCTCAGTGGAGTGGTCCTTAACGATGAAATTGAAAAAGTTCAGAATAGAGCTGCTAGATATGTAACAGGCAATTACTGCTTTGAAACTGGGAGCATGGCTGGAATACTTGGAAAATTAAAATGGGAGTCTCTTCTCAAGAAAAGGAGAAAAGATAGTAGGCTAATCCTTTTATACAAAGGGCTATATATAAAGGGTGCTGCCAGCATTCCAACAGATGACCAAGGTTGTTCCCCCAGCTAATCACCATTAGTTGGCGTTTCAGACCCTTACTGCAAGAACTGACATTTATAAAGAGTCGATCTTCCCCAGAACCATTAGAGATTGGAATGCCCTTCCCGATTTGATTATTTCGACAGCTGAAGGTGCTGATGATTGTGTAGATAAATTTACCTCTTTGGTTAGAGCTAGGGACTAACTTCCCACATCACAGGTCCTGGTGTATAAATGTCTTTTGACGTGTCACCAGTAACAATTCTGAATATGATGAATGTCATTTGACGTGTCACCAGTAACAATTCCGATTCTGAGTAATTGTCAGATGTGACAAAGAAATAGGGGAGGTAACTGCCAGATTAGCCAAGTTGACACTATCTATCTCTATATAATCCTCAACCCTCTTCCGAGTGTTATTAGGATGGCTGCGCATGGTGTGTTAGTAAGAGAAGTAAAAGTGTGATAGTGCAGAGTTAAAAGAATAAAAGAAAGGTGAGCATAGATGAAAGATTTTGGGTGTTAGTAAGGAGAGTTTAAAAGCAGGATAAAAACAGTATTACCTTAAGGGAGCCTGTGGTTTATCGAACTGACCCTTAACTTGAAAGAGTCAAGATCAGAAACCAGGACGAGATCAGCTGGTAGCCTGTTCCAAAGAACAACCGACATAGGGAAAAATGAATAATAATAATACGAGACAGAGGTGTGTATCTGCCTGTAAGCCAGAGAGTGGTGACGCGTGTTTGTCGTTAGGCGTTCGAACTGTGACGGAACTGGTATAGCGACCAAACCATAAACGATTTTATAAAACATTGTAAGGCGCGTATCATAGCGTCTGAGCTCAAGTGACCGCCATCCAAGCTCACCCATCATGTCTGTAACACTGCTATAGGGGGAGAAATCATTTGTGACCCAACGGGCTGCCCTACGCTGCAACATTTCAATCTTGTTAATATTTTCTTTTGTATAGGGGCTCCAAACGGTCGAGGCATATTCTACCTGTGGCCTAACCAAGGTGTTATATGCCAACGTTTTTATTTCCTGACTTTTTGTTTTAACATTTCTTCGGAGATGTGACACGAATTACAAATCACTAGAGGTTCTATTCTATTCTATTCAGTTGTTTACAAAAAAGTACGACATTTTGCAATGCGAAAGAAAAGGAGAAAGCCCATTTAATTTATTGCATTGAGTGCTGTAGGTCGGCATTTTAATATATTGCACTTCTTAGAATAAATTGCATTTTGATGTACAAATGTCATCTGACGTGTCATCAGTAACAAGTCTGATTCCTGCATTACTTTGGCTAATGTAAATGACTGACCTGGATGGGTTCAGAAATGAAGGATTTACCACCCATTCTTACAATGGGTGATGTTAGGGTTCGTAGAAGGCAGTGACTATTCGTACGGCCCCGTACGAATAGCCTGCATTGGCTAATCGTACGGCCCCGTACGATTAGCCTGTATTGGCTAATCGTACGGCCCCGTACTTTTAGCCAATATAGGCTATATTGGCTAATCGTACGGCTATTCTAGTTCGGTACCAAGAAAGTGATAATGCTGGTGGTAAGCCAAATCAGCTGATCGTACGGCCTTGAAAGACATTCCTAGCCCCTATGTGAAATGTGCTGAAACCCTAAACATAAAGGATATTAATGCACGGGCGGTGAAGTTTGTATCAAATTGACCCAATTGTTTAGGAGGAGTTCGCATTTAAAGAAACTGTTAACGACGGACGACCCAAGGCACAAGCCAGACAATTTTAAGCTATGGAACCGCACTTCTTCTGGAAGGCGTATTCAACAGATTACAAGTCCATGTAAAGAACACCCCTCTAAACATCCCATTATACACAGAAAAAGTAAGGTTTACGGGGGAATTCATTTTTTGCCTTATTTTACGGGGTATACATTTTCTTATTTCTGCTCCAATGCATATGTTGTGGGTACTCGTTCGAACTGCCTCTAACACCTCATTGAGGCGGTTCAAACGAGCACCCACAATTTGTGTTGGCAGTATAAATAAGAAAGATATTACGGATTTCTTTTTTCAGGAAACACCACGAAAACATGCCTAAATAATAAACTGAACCCTTTGAACCCCACTTTTATATAGTGTGGGGTAAACCTTATTTTTCTTCTTTCTGCTCTAAAATAATTATATATTGTGGGTACTCGTTAAACCGCCATAATCGGGTACTCACATTCTATATTGTGAGCAGAAATAAAACATATCACAATTTTTCATTTATAACTTTTCATTTTTTTCGGCGATAAAGGTTACATTGTATTTGTATGGGCGCGTAGCCATTTCGGAGATGTGAAAAAATGCACTATGTCGCACAGGTGTGTTATCGTAATGCTGCAGACTAAATTGTTCATACGATGTGGAAATATTGATGACACAATAATCAGTCTGTGCATCATAGATTCTACCCAATCTTATCAATATATTTGTTGTTCACAATGAGCATGGCAGTTTTGTATTGATACAGGCTAAATGCAAAGCTTTAATAATGATATTATTTGCGCCGCTCCATCCCTCAGGGAGATCAGCCTGTGCATCCTCACAACATCACGGAAACAGGCATTTATAATTTAAATCCACTTAAACCCCACCTTTTATTGTAAAACTTTACAGGGGTGTACACTATTTTTCTTAATTCTGTTGATGATTAAAATCGTAGATACTCGTCAGAAACGCCTTGCCGATGGTGGTACCAAAATCCATGTTCCGGGCAGAAATATGATCCTTCAGCGGTCGCATATATGATGAGTTCTATAAACTCATCTGCTATGCATACTGTCAACGCTTAAATAGGATGAAAATGTTGAGAGAAATGCAAGTCATTACGCATACACGCCTATACAAATACATTGCCACCTTTATCGCGTAAAAAAATGAAAATTTTATGATGAAAAATTGTGATATTTTTCTTATTTCTGCTCAAAATATAGATTGCGGGCACTCGTTAGAACCGCTTCATCGAGGCGGTTTTAACGAGTATCCACAATCTATATTTTAGAGAAGAAATAAGAAAAATAAGGTATACCCCCGGAAACCCCAGTTTTACTACATAAAGATGGGGTTCAAAGGGGGTCAAAATTATATAGGCGTGTTTTCATGATGAGCTTAACATTTAAGTAAGTAAAGGAAACTGAAGAATTAAAATATGTTAGACAACAACATAACAATAACCTTGGATTACGTTTCCCTGTGCATTCAGTTTTGAAGGTCTTCCCGCCATGGATACAGCTAAACGTTATTTCCGACACTTTACGAGCCTCATTGATAGTGTTTTTAGGACATCTGCTTTTAGCAGCCGAATTGTGCGTTAACTGCGCTTATAAAATTGAACGCAGTTAGAACGCTGATAATGTTCAATTTTGCTTTCCAAAGCACTATAACTTGTAAAATTTTCACCAACACTCAATGATATCTCCATTCAAAACGAAAAACGATATCCAAATGCGTCTGGAAGAGGCAGAAATGCCTGATATCGACATCGACAACAGTAAGAACAGTAAGTAAGATAATTGAAGCAATTAATTTCATTAACTTATCAAATTTTTTTCTGTTGACATGTATATACCATCGAATAATATTAATATTTAACAATACTTATAAGTATATATACATAAATAATATAATTCTGATTCGCAAAATAAATTTTAACCTATTCCTTGGTACCGAATTATAGCCGTACGATTAGCCAATATAAACGTACGGGGCCGTACGATTAGCCAATACAGGCTAATCGTACGGGACCGTACGATTAGCCAATGCAGGCTATTCGTACGGGGCCATACGAATAGCCACTGCCTTCGTAGAAATACCGGAACACACCAAAACACCGGAACACACTTGTAATTACCGGAACACACTCATTTTTTTTATTCTATATCATTTAAAACCGTATTTATGACTTATGCTGTTTTCTCCTTGATTCGTGCCTCTTAATTGTTTTGCATACAAGCTGCGCAGTGCAAACAAACTGTCAACATAATACAGGTAATCAAAATAAAGTTCAATTCATCCATTTTAATTATCAGAAATGAAAGACAACAAAAACATGTCTGTATCTATAAATAGCATACCTGAAATGACGTCACTGGATTGCTCATGGTCGGAAGAAACTTTCTCCTTGAATTCGTGCCCTTTGGAAAAAGTCAGTTTGGATTGTTTCCCTTTGACTGGTAAGACTAATTATACTTCGCCATAAAAGAAATGACCTTGACCTAATGTTGTGAAAACGAACGCTGCCGCCAGAATTAAATAGCAAAATTAATATAATGCATGATAAAATAGAACTTTAAAAGGTATTTTCAGTGAAAAAATAGGTACTGAATTGAATTTTTAAACTCTCCTTCATTGTTTTTATAAGGAGGTTATACAAGCGTCTTCCACATTTTATTGTCTTGAAAGTGTAAACAACTATCCTACATAGAACTTCCAGGGAATCGGAACACGTGAGGCAGATTTACACACGTGATTTTCATGTGATCTTCAAAGGCACGAATTCAAGGAGAAGGCACGAATCGAGGAGAAACAGGCATAATTACAGTTTTTAGTGTGTAGGATGTTGTTACTAACAATTCTGATCCTACAATCATACAATAAATTAATCTTCTTCCATTTCATTTTTATAGAAAATGTGTTCCGATGCGGAGGGTCTGAATATTGAAGAGCTATTTAATTTAAGGTTACAACTCTCTGATATGATTACAAAATAATTAAAGATTTGACATTTCCAACAAAGTGTCACCGTTTCAGACGATAAACATGAAATGTCAAAACCGTTAGCTGGGAAAATATACCAAAGTGTTATCTGAAATTTTTAACCAGTCTGCTTAGTGCAGACTGTCCGCCTCATGCTTTTTCCCTGTCTGATGTTATATGTGGTTTACGGCCTAATGAACAGATAAGGTCATGTCTGTCCGTAATGCACCAGCCTTTTGGTCTTATTCTGAGCAAAGAATGAAAAAGGATAGGCGAGGTCTGCTGACAGCCGGCTGGCACCAGACTTTTAGGTCTAGTGACAGCCGGCTGTCACCAGACCTAAAAGTCTGCTGACAGCCAGCAATAATATTTCTTCAATACTAAGTACATTTTCATATTCTTATCTTCACCATATGTCTGGATCCAATTATAGAACTAGAAATGTATAAAGTTTGATTAAAATTCATCAATTGGGCATGAGCTTGGGTGCAGAAAACCAATTTTTGGCTGAAAATCAAGTTTTCTGGAGCCTATGACCTTAAAAATTAGGACAAGGTCACCAAAGTCTAATTAAATTTTTTGTTGCTGGAGTTGGACCAAAATCCATTGATTTGTTCATGAGATAGGGTGCAGACAAGCCATTTTTTGTCCAAAGTTGACAGTTTTTTGGGGCCTGTGCCTTTTAAAACCAAAACATGACTGATTTCCCCCTCCTAGTGAACCATGTAAGATTGGTCACAAATCCACAATCCATCCATAGGTTCAGGAGTTATAGTGCCTAAATCATGATATGTCGAGCCGCTGTCGCTGATGCAAACAGGATCTGCACCTAAAACAACATATCCTTCTCCCCCTATTATTTTTTTTTGGTAGCTCACCAGAGCCGAAGCTTATGGGATAGACAGTTGTCTGTCATCGTCTGACGTCAACATTTTTAAATGACAACTCCTCTGAAGCCACTGGGCCGATTCAGCCCAAAACTTAATCTGTAGCATCCTTGGGCTGGGGGATCGAAAGTTTGTGGGGTTTTTTTTTTATGAAAATGGGCTCATTAGTTTGGTTGCTGTGGCAACTTGGAGTTTCCATGGGGAAAATAGAAAAATGGCATTTACTGCCAAGCCTTTGACAAAAAATTTATAGAAATGTTCCTTGAGTAAATTTCTTTCAGCCATATACTTTTATGCCAACCTGGGGGTCCCCCAGGGTGTGCCGAGATCATGTCCCATCCCCTCCATTACATAATAGGCCATGTATCTTGGAAACCATTCAGATCCCCACCCCCTAAACCATATTATATTCTTGTTCTTTGTGATAAGACACACTCAGTGACACCAACCTGGGGATCCCCTGGTTGTGCTGGGGCCATGCCCCACCCCCTCCACTTAGTTAATCCAATATCTCAGAAACTGTTCAAATCCGCACCCCTAAACCATATATATTCTTGTTCCTTATAAGACACATTCAGTGATACCAACCTCGGGGTCTCCCTGGTGTGCCTGAGTGCCATGTCCCGACCCTCCACTTCAAAAAAAAGGCGAAATATCTGAGAAACTGTTCAGGTTACCCCACCCCTAAACCACATTAATTTTTTTTCCTTATGATAAGACGCATTCAGTGATACCAACATGTGGGCCCAGGGGGTGTTCCGGGTCCGCCGGCCCACCCCTCCACTTCATAAAAAGCCATATTTCAGAAACCATTAAGATCCCTGCCCCTAAACCATATATTTTCTTATTCCTTATGGTAAGACTAATTCAGTCACACCAACCTGAGGGTCTTTTTGTGCTGCAGCAATGTGCTGGGGGCATGCCCCGCCCCTCCACTTCATAAAATGCCATATATCATAGAAGCCATTCAGATCCCAGACCCATAAACATATGCATTCTTATTCCTTATAATTAGACATATTAAATCACACCAACTTATGGGGTCCTCTCCCCTCCATTTCACAAAAGAGCCTCATATCTCAAAAACTGTTCAAATCCCCACCCTTAAACCATATATATTCTTGGTCCTTATGATAAGACACATTTAGAGACAACACAATCTAGAGTTTTTCTGGTGTCCAGCGGGCCATGCCCCAACCCCTCCAATGCTGAAAAGGCCTTGTATCTCAAGAATCGTACAGATCCCCACCCTTAATCCATATATATTCTTGTTTCTTTTGATATGGCATTCAGTGATACCAACCATGGCTTCATTGGGTCCATGCCCCATCCCCACCACTTCATAAAATAACAAAAATATTTCAGATACAGTGTCAACATGGGTGCTCCGGGGTATGGGGGTATGTTTGGGAGACTTTAAAATCGGTATATTAAAATCATATTTTAAAATATATTGCTGCCAGTGGACAGTGCCCACCTGAGATCTGGTGAGCAAAGTGGCCTATGGACCTCTTGTTTTTGTTTTGGTTTTATGGCCCTTTCAAGATTTTCACTTATTTTGAGCTGGTTGTTAATCAGAGGTGGGCAAAAACCAGAGTTCCCGGAGAAAAACCACATGACCGTCCCTTGCAGAACTTCCTAATGATTAACAGTTGGTGCTTTTACCCACTAGGCCATGAAGTCTATTTGTTGGGGGACATAATTCTGGTCATACTTGATAGTCATATCAAAGCATTGATTCTACCTACACTGACATTATATTCTGGGATGTCTTAGAAGCTAGACTAATTATACCCCCGGCATATGAAGTATGCTATGGGGGTATATAGTTTTAGCCTGTCATTCGACCATTTGTCTGTCCATCCGTCCATGTGTCAGTCTGTCCGTCCGGTAACATTTTGGTTAAAGTTTTTGTTTTGTTTGAGTTGCGGTTTTACATCCCCATCAACACTATTAAGGTAATTTTGGAGACATTGCTTCCAATTTTGTGGGACTTTTACCCGACATTCAGAGATGAAATGACATCTCAAGCCCTACCACCCATAAAACCTGTAGGGTTTAAGGAGCCGTCCGACTCGCAGCACTTTTCCTGGGCAGACTTAGACCTAAGCTGTTTACCAGTATTCAAGTTTGGTCGGTTTCAGCTCTGCGCGGAAGCACCGTGCAGCCCAATCTATTTCTCCAGGCCCCGATTGGGGGGGGGGGGGGGGGGGGGGGGTGTGTGTGTGCTTGGTTAAAGTTTTGCATCAAAGTTTCCAAGAGATTTTATCTTCTGAACCCTTTGATAGATATAGTTGATACTTACATTGAAGTTACATACTGGTCTAAAAATTTCATTGATGCATGTCCCACCCCCACAGTGACCTTAAGGTCAAGGTCACACACTCAGAAATTTTACATTTGGTTAAAGTTTTAAGACAAAGTTTATAGATGAGTGTATGTTCTATAAACTCTAAGACAAACTCAGGTGATACTTGCATCAATGTTGCATACCAGTCCAAAGATTTTGTGATGTATGTCCCTTCTCCCACTCTTGGTGACCTTGACCTCAAGGTCACAGACTTAGAAATTTTACATTTGGTTAAAGTTTTATGACAAAGTTTATACATGTAGATGCCTGTATTTTCTAAACTCTAAGACAAATTCAATTGATACTTGCATCGATGTTGCATACCAGTCCAAAGTTTTCATTGATGTATACCCCACCCTGCTGCTTCAGTAACATGGATGCCCCCACCTTTCAGTAACTTTGATGCTCTCACTCCATTTAGAAATTTTATGTTTGGTTTAGCTATTACAAGCACATTTGTAGATTCTTATAGCTTCTTGACTTCTTCATTCATATTACATAAAGCTTGAAAGATATATCAAAGGGTGGCGCTGACCGGGGGTATGCGTGACCCTTTCTCTAGTTTTTAAGCACTCATATTTTCCAAACCATTTGATGGATTGGGTCCATATTTGGAATGTGTTTGTTTGAATTGAGGTTTAACATCCATGTCAACACTTATTTAGGTCATTTTGGAGACGTTGCTTCCAATTTTGTGGGACTTTTACCTGACATTGAGATGAAATGACATCTCAAGCCCTGCCACCCAGTAAAACCAAAAGGCTTATATGCATTGAACAGTCTGACTCATTCTACTTTACCTTGGCAGGCTTAGTCCTTCGAAGCGGTTTACCAGTACTCATGTGTGGTTTTTTTCAGCTCTGTGTGGAAGCACCATGCAGCCCAATTTATTTCTCCAAGCCCCGATGGGCGGGTGCAGGTCCATATTTGGAATGATCATAGTTATTTTTATAAAGTTTAATCAGCAATACACCCCACCACCACACAAACACCTATGCCAATAACCTCAAAGACACAATTCCAGGGGAGATATGCTGTCTGATGACAACTGTTGTTACATGACTTTTTTGGGGTGAGGTTAGCCCTAAACGGGGGCATCTGTGTCGTATTGACTCATTTCTAGTTCTGTCAGTGCTGTTCAAACCCAGATGAAGTGTGTGCCCACCACTCTTCTCAAGTTTGTACATGTAAGTTCTGCTGATGGTATGCCTAGAAATCACCTTATGATTTATGATTTAGAACTAAGCTGCAATAATACCAGCATTGTTACACAAAGTTTGAACAAAAATACAAGTCCACATTAGAAATTATTGCATCCTTCACTGTTCAACAAAGTTCTGTAAGCGGTATGGTAGCTCATGAAACAGGATAAATATGCTTATTATTGAGTAAATATTATAGCCGGCTGTCAGCAGACTTTTAGGTCTGGTGACAGCCGGCTGTCACTAGACCTAAAAGTCTGGTGCCAGCCGGCTGTCAGCAGACACTTCCAAAAGGATAACTGGTGATGAAACATAGCAAGACATGTTTTTATATTTGCACAGTTTTATTTCATCATTAATCAATTCATTATAAAACAGGTTATAATCTCTCTCTCTCTTTAAACAATGTATAAAGTATATAAAACCACAATGTATACACAAAAATCAACTAAACTAAAGGATTTGAAGAAGCGCCCCAATTTGTGCCATGCCATGAGAAAACCTGTCATCAAACATATGTTGCCAGCAAAGGTCCAGATCAGACTGTGTAGCGTGCGAGTTGGACCGTCCATGCATAAAAACTCTTTGGTTCCACTAAGCGGCAGGGCTTGATATGTCATTTCAATTAGTCCAACAAAATGGGAAACAACGTCTCTATAATGACCTGTAAAGTGTTGATGAGGATGTTAAACCTCAAATTAAACAATACCCATTTTTTTTTTATAAATTAATCCCCATCGTAATTTTTTTTTTTTTAATTAAAATAACATATTGAAGTTAATTAATGAATTATAACTTTCTAATACATGTACCTAAATCAACGTGACAAACCTTTACTGGATCACACTGCCATATAACAGGATTAATCGTTTGATTCTTAACTGAGCCGGGGTGAATAAAGTGTAGTAGGTCTGGTCTGACCGTAACAGTTACAATTTAGGATATTGCAAGGCAAACTGTCATGACATGACACATGTTTCAGTTATCTTCCATAATTTGACATCAGTTTTCTGGCTGTACATAATAGCCCATTGTAGTTGTATGACAGTCACGAATTCGGGTGTCAATATGAATGCTAACACTTTAACTTCGATTACCTTTCTTTTGTTTTAATGGCTACCCGCAGTGTTATGCTGATTTAGCTATTTTTATATCCAGTCCCTTAATCCTGGAGTGTAAAATCTGCCTATTCACTCCAATAATAAAGAAATACTTATTTAATTATTTATCATACTTTGGGTTGCATTACTAGCTAGTATGACCATCTTTTTAAAGCGGAATCTGGTATATTCTGCTTCTTTTCCATAATAAACTTTAGGGTCATATAAAATCATGATCCAAGTTCTTCAAACTGTCCAATATCGCTCAGCGTAACTTTTATGGTTCATCTGAGGTAGGATATCTTTGTACTCGTTCATCGAGCATTTCTTATGTTCGTACCATTTTTTTTCGCGAGGCTCATCGAGTTTTTCTTAAACTCGTACTTGCCTTCCATTTTTATTTAGGCTTTAAAACTGGACATTTTTGGGATCATTTTTCTTTTTGTTAATATTTAGGTTAATCATTCAGCTGACAACTTTCCCTTCAATCTTAAGAATACTTGTTATTTTTCTGTCTCAATAGACCTATAGGATTCATCGCCTAATCACATCATGAATATTTGAAATTAATTGTAAATATTATTAAATTAGGAAATTTATATTTTGTTTTGATCTGCATGCAAACAGTCTGGCATTAGTGGTCGAATCTTCCTGTACGATCAATGGGAGTGCCCTTTTTGTAAAGGACACTCTAGGTGACGTTATAGCGTTTGTCTGTCTGTCCGCCAGGTTTATCCAGGTGCCAATTCGTCCGTCTGTTTGAGGCTGAGCCTGACGGACTGATCATATGCCACAAGCTTTAGTGCTGAAATGCATTTATATTTACACTTGTGAAGCCTGTGCATACGTGCCTGTGACGTGTTCGCATATACACGTGTGACGCATACGCATTCACACCTGTTGTGCTTACGCATTCACACCCGTGACGCATACGTATTCACGCATATAGAATTAATATGAGGAAACTACATTAGTGCTGTGGTCCACACAAACGTCCACCTACCACAAAAGTATGTTCACGTGTTAAATTTGGTCAAACTATGACACACCAAATATATATTAAGCACATCCCCCCCCCCCCCCCCCCCCCAAAAAAAAAAAAATGAAAAAAAAAATTAATTGGCCCCCAAACAATTTTTTTTTAGTGTGTTCCGGTAATTACCAGTGTGTTCCGGTGTTTTGGTGTGCTCCGGTATTTCTACGAACCGGTGATGTTACGTTATCAGCAAGAAAGTCAGGTAAAAAGAAATGGCAAGAAATGTGGGAGAAATCAGAAAGGGGCAGAAATCTGTTTGGCTACAGACCGAATCCTGGTGTATGAATGTCTTTTGACGTGTCACCAGTATGCCGTCCCTCCCGGTTTTCGACGATCAATTTTTAACGCTTATGTACCGGATTAAAAGAAAGAATTTGCTTTAACTCTGATGCGCTAAAATATGCAGGTACACTTGTTATACCAGCCGCAACCAGCCGATTTTCGGTTCATGCTGTTTTATTTTGCTATCGGACTCCATATTTGATCACCTGTCATGTCAAAATGGTATGGAGTCACCACTCGGTTTTCGACGATGGCCATTTAGTGTCATTATTTAAGTGGAAAGAAAAGCGGAAAAAACTAATCTTAAGTGATATTATGACAGAACAACTTCTTATCTTTATACATTGGGTTATTTTATTCTCATTCATTTAAAATGCATTGTCTTGTACAAGTTTATATTGAACTACAGTGTAATAAAATTCACCCAATTAAAACCATTAGCAGTGTACATTAACTAAAGTAATTTAAAAATGGTACTTCTGAGAGTTCACTTTTTTCTTACATTTCAGTAGTTACTGACAACAGGACAACAGGGCCAAAGGAAAAATTACACTTGTGCAGTATGTAGGTGTGTCCAATAGCCCCCCCCCCCCCCACACACACACACACCCCGTCTGGACACTAGTACTGGGCTCATTTAAGAAAATGACACACGAATCAAGAGTACTCTTTCTAACATTTTTGGGCAATTCTGTGCTTCCATACTTTTTATTTTGGGGCAAGGATTCCCCATATATGCCAACTGATCAATTCCGAGGGGTTCCAAATGAGTGCCTTTTGTGGAAAGGCATCGTCTGATGGTTTGGTTACTGATGTTTGAATGAGCATTTAGATACTTCAGAATGACTTGGAAAAGTTGGCTGCCTGGGAAGATGCATGGCTCATGAAATTTAATGTGGCCAAATGTCACTCTATGAGAGTGACAAGGCACCCTCCCCATAAACAGATTGTCCTAGTTATACATTACATAACCAGGTTTTAGAGAACGTTTCTTCTGCTACATAAATACTTAGGAGTTCAAATTACTGATGACCTCGAGTGGGGTCAACACATTAATGAGATAACTAGTAAGGCTACTAAGACACTAGGTTTCCTTCGTAGAAATTTGGCTTTCACACCGAGGGAAACCAAGGATGCTGCATACAAAACTTTAGTCTGCCCCAAGCTTGCATATGCAGCACCAGTTTGGATGTCCTATCATCAAAAGGAGACTGATAGAATAGAAAAAGTTCAGAGGACTGCTGCTCGTTGGACCTGCAGACGCTGGCGCAACCAAAGTCACGTTGGAGAGATGCTTGAAGAACTCCCGTGGCCGACTCTGCAGGAAAGGCGTGAGCAGGCTTCTCTGACTCTATTCTATAAAATCCACAATAACTTAGCCATTATAGATAAGAGTAGGTACCTATCTGAACAAGGTTGGCAAAAAAGCGGGAAATACTCATATTTCCCTGGATGGTGGGAAATACAGGGAATTCCCGGGAAATATAAATTTTATTAACGACCTGCCAGACAACATCAACTCTACAATCTGCCTTTTCGCTGATGAATGTGTATTTTACAGAAATATAAGATGGTCTGATGACCTACAGATACTTCAGAATGACTTGGAAATGTTGGCTGCCTGGGAAGATGCATGGCTCATGAAATTTAATGTGGCCGAAAGTCACTCTATGAGAGTGACAAGGCACCCTCCCCATAAACAGATTGTCCTAGTTATACATTACATAACCAGGTTTTAGAGAACGTTTCTTCTGCTACATAAATACACTGCAACCTCGTTATAGCGCTAATCGTTTAAGCGCGGAAATCAGTATAACGCGGTTGTTCCATGGCTCCCGATTTTTTTCCGTCGGGCGAGATTCCGCGCGTCCAAAATTGACTGGGGCGAACCGGCAGATTTTTTCGAGCGTCCGAAAGTGACGGGGACGAATCAGCCGTTTCGCTGAAATAGATTTGCGACAAGCCGCAGACTTGAATCCTTGGCATAGTAGAGCTTCCGCGCATCCGAAATTTACTGGGGCGAACCGGCCGATTTTTAGCTCCACTGGCCGAAGGCCAGCGGGGCTATTGTCATGGCCCTGTGTCCGTCGTGCGTCCGTGCGTTAACTTTTTCTTTAAACATCTTCTCCTCCTAAACTACTGGGCCAATTGTAACCAAACTTCACAGGAATGTTCCTTACATAGTCTTTTTCTAAATTCCTTCAAAGAATTTTGTTACACCCAGAACTCTGGTTGCCATGGCAACAAAACCACAAAAAAATAAAAATCTTTAAAAATCTTCTCCAAAACCACCTGTTGTATTTCATTTTTATTTTGCATGAATGTTCCTTGGGTGGACCTCTTTCAGATTCCTTGAAGAAATTTTGATCCGACAAAAAACATGGCCGCCATGGGCGGGGCTTATTTTCCCTATTTAACATATAGTGTAATGCTAAAACATCTTCTCCTCCTAAACTATTGGGCCAATTGTAACCAAACTTCACAGGAATGTTCCTTACTTAGTCCTCTTCTAAATTCCTTCAAAAAATTTTTTTGCACCTAGAACTCTGCTTGCCATGGCAACAAAACAACACAAAAAATTAAAAATCTTTAAAAATCTTCTCCTCCAAAACCACCTGTTGGATTTCATTTTTATTTTGCATGAATGTTCCTTGGGTGGACCTCTTTCAGATTCCTTGAAGAAATTTTGATCCGACAAAAAACATGGCCGCCATGGTCGGGGCTTATTTTCCCTATTTAACATATAGTGTAATGCTAAAACATCTTCTCCTCCTAAACTGCTGGGCCAATTGTAACCAAACTTCACAGGAATGTTCCTTACTTAGTCCTCTTCTAAATTCCTTCAAAAATTTTTGTTACACCCAGAACTCTGGTTGCCATGGCAACAAAACCACACAAAAAATTAAAAATCTTTAAAAATCTTCTCATCCAAAACCACCTGTTGGATTTCATTTTTATTTTGCATGAATGTTCCGTGGGTGGACCTCTTTCAGATTCCTTGAAGAAATTTTGATCCGACAAAAAACATGGCCGCCATGGGCGGGGTTATTTTCGCTATTTAACATATAGTGTAATGCTAAAACATCTTCTCCACCTAAACTACTGGCCAATTGTAACCAAACTTCACAGGAATGTTCCTTACTTAGTCCTCTTCTAAATTCCTTCAAAGAATTTTGTTACACCCAGAACTCTGGTTGCCATGGCAACAAAACCACACAAAAAATTAAAAATCTTTAAAAATTTTCTCCTCCAAAACCACCTGTTGGATTTCATTTTTATCCCCCGACCGAATAGGTTCGGGGGATATAGCGATCAGCCTGGCGTCCATCCGTCTGTCCATCCATCCGTCCGTCCATCCGTCCGTCCGTAGACGCAACCTTGTGATGGCCATAACTCCTATACCCTTTGAGATTCATTGATGGTTCTTGGCACACTTGTTCACAAGGCCGAGACGGCGTGTCATGTACAAGAACCAGAACTCTGGATGCCATACTTTTTTAGTTATCTCACCTTTTAATAAAATAGAATGACTACTTTGTGATGGCCATAACTCCAATACCCTTTGAGATATATTGATGGTACCTGGCACAGTTGTTCACAAGGCTGAGACGGCTTGTCATGCACAAGAACCACAACTCTGGTTGCCATGGTTTTGGAGTTATCTCCCCTTCCAATAAAATAGAGTGACAACCTTGTGATGGCCATAACTCCTATACCCTTTGAGATTCATTGATGGTTCTTGGCACAATTGTTCACAAGGCTGAGACGATGTGTCATGCACAAGAACCAGAACTCTGGATGCCATACATTTTAGTTATCTCCCCTTTTAATAAAATAGAATGACTACTTTGTGATGGCCATAACTCCAATACCCGTTGAGATATATTGATGGTACCTGGCACAGTTGTTCACTAAGCTGAGACGGTGTGTCACATGCAAGAACCACAACTCTGGTTGCCATGGTTTTGGAGTTATCTCCCCTTCCAATAAAATAGAGTGACAACCTTGTGATGGCCATAATTCCAATACCCTTTAAGATATATTGATGTTACCTGGCATAGTTGTGGCGGGTCATGCACAAGAACCACAACTCTGGGTGCCATGGTATTTTAGTTATCTCCCCTTCCAATAATATAGAATCATTACCTTGTGATGGCCACATCTCCAACAACCTTTGAGATATATTGATGATACTTGGTACAGTTGTGCATGAGGTTAAGCAGGTGTGTCACGTGCAAGAACCACAACTCTGGGTGCCCTGTTTTTTTAATTATCTCCCCTGACAATATAACTTTGTGATGGCCATAATTCCAATACCCTTTGAGATATATTGATGGTACTTGGCACAATTGTATACAACGTTGAGACAGCGCTTCATGCCTAAGAACCACAACTCTGGGTGCTATGATATTTGAGTTATCTCCCCTTCCAATATAACAGTATGACAACCTTGTGATCATCGTACCTCCAATATCCTTGTATGCATATTGGTGGTACTTGATGCAGATGTACATGAGGTTAAGCAGGTGTGTCATGCTCAAGAATAACAACTCTGGGTGCTCTGGTTTTTTAGTTATGTCCCCTGGCAATATAACCTTGTGATGGCCATAACTCCAACACCCTTTGAGATATATTGAAGGAACTTGGCACAATTGTATACAAGATACAGAAGGGATGTCATGAGCAAGCACCACAACTGTTGGTGCTATGGTATTTGAGTTATCTATCCTTCCAATATAACAGTATGACCATCTTGTGATTACCATATCTCCAATACCTTTTGAGACAGACATATTGATGGTACTTTGTACGGAAATACATGAGCTTAAGCAGGCATGTCATGCGCAAGAACCACATTTCTGAGTGCCCTGGTTTTTTAGTTATCTCCCCTGACAGTATAATCTTGTGATGACCATAACTGCAATATTTTTGTGATATATTGCTTGTTTAATTCTGGTGCACTTTCTATTGGTGAACAATCTTCTGAAGGCCATATTGGCTTTTGGTCGGGGGATTTGCCATCTCTTCCGATGGCTATTTTTATTTTGCATGAATGTTCCTTGGGTGGACCTCTTTTAGATTTCTTGAAGAAATTTTGATCCGACAAAAAACATGGCCGCCATGGGTGGGGCTTATTTTCACTATTTAACATATAATGTAATGCTAAAAAATCTTCTTCTGCAAAAGTACTTGTGGGATTTCATTGTAATTTGGCACGAATGTTCCTTGGGTGGACCGTTGTCAGATTCCTTGAAAAAAATTTGATCTTACAAAAAAACATGGCTGCCATGGGCGAGGCTTATTTTCACTATTTAAAATATAATGTAATGCTAAAAAATCTTCTTCTGCAAAAGTACTTGTGGGATTTAATTGTAATTTGGCATGACTGTTCCTTGGGTGGACCTCTGTCAGATTCCTTGAAGAAATTTTGATCCGACAAAAAACATGGCTGCAATGGGTGGGGTTTATTTTCACTATATAACATATAGTGTAGTGTTAAAAAAGTCTTCTCTTCTTCAAAAGTTCTTGTTTATTTATTTATTTATTTATTTATTTAAATGTACCTTCCAGTATCTGAAGTAATCGCATTCGATTTTGCTGACTATCACATATCTATAGAGGTCCACCTACAAATTATTATTCTACATATTCAAATCATCAGAAATTTCACTTGCCCATCACACTCGTGATAGAACTGATGTTTTCAACACAATCTTAGCAAACTCTATACGACTTTATGTTTCAAAATAAATTCAAAATACTGAGGGAGATTGATTTATTAGACCTAATTATACTACAGTGTCAACAGTTCTCCAGATCCCTGAGGGTTAAAATGGCTTAGTTGAAAAGGGAGACATACCGAATCCGACGGAGGAAAGGAAAAAATAAATAAATAAATTAAAACATAAATAAATAGACACAATAAACACAAACGAGCCTGTTCATTTTTTAGCTCCACTGGCTGAAGACCCGTGGGTCATATGTTATGGCCCTGTGTCAGTTGTGCGTCCGTGCGGTCTTGCATCCGTGCGTTAACTTTTTTCTTTAAACATCTCCTCCTTAACTACTTGGTTGATTGTAACCAAACTTCACAGGAATGTTTCTCACATAGTCCTCTTCCAAATTCCTTCAAAGAATTTTGTTACATGCAGAACCAAATGGCATCAAAATAAAAAAAAATATTTAAAAATCTTCTCCTCCAAAACCGCTTAATGGATTTTATTCTTATTTTGCATGAATGTTCCTTGGGTGGACATCTGTCAGACAAAAAACATGGCCGCCATGGCCATGCCCCACATGGCTGCCATGGCCATGCCCCTTGGCTCATTAGCTTTCAAAGACTTATAAGGGGAAAAGTTTTAAAAACCTCCTCCAAAACCGCTCAACTTAATGGATTTCATTCTTACTTTGCATGAATGTTCCTTGGGTGGACCTCTGTCAGATGACTTGAAGCAATTTTGATCAGACAAAAAACATGGCTGCCATGGACACGCCCATTGGCTAATTAGCTTCCACAGACTCATAAAGGAATTTTTTTTTTTAAATCTTCTCCTCCAAAACCGCTAAATGGATTTCGTTCTTAATTTTCATGAATGTTCCTTGTGTGGACCATTGTCAGATTCACTGAAGAAATTCTGATCAGACAAAAAACATGGCCGCCATGGCCACCACCTTTGGCTCATTAGCTTCCATAGACCAATAAAGGGAAAAACTTCTTCTCTGAAACCATAAGGCCTAAAGCTAAGACATTTAGTATATAGCAAAGTTATGTGGTCACCTACATGTACTTAGTCCTGCGAACTATGCCTCTGGAGTCCAAATTGGCTATGCCCCGGTGCTTAGTAGCTCCCATAGACTAATAATGAAAAAATCTTGAAACTTTTCTCCTCTGAAACCCTTAGGCCAAGAGCTTAGTATGTAGCAACTTGAAGTATTCAACTGCATAAATCCTGCCAACCATGCCCCTGGGGTCCAAATTGGCCACACCCTGAGGCCCATAAGCTCACATAGACTTATACTGGGAAAAACTGGCAAAAATCTTCTTCTCTGAAACCATCAGTGCCAAGAGCTTAGATATTTAGTATGCAGCAATGTCAAGTGGTCACTCAAAAATGTCCTGCCAACAATGCCCCTGGGGTAAAAATTTGGCCACGCCCAGTGGCTTATTAGTTCCCATAGACTTACAATAGGAAAAACTTAAAAAAAGTCTTCTTCTCTGAAACCATAAGGATCAGAGCTTTAGATATTTAGAACTGAGCAATGCCAAATGGTCACTCACATAAATCCTGCCAACCATGGCTCTGGGGTCCAAAATTATAGAATGGACATTCCTTGGGTGGATCAATTTTTTTTTTACCCATTGCATGCGGGAAAACCCTAAATGGGTACCTTGGCAAACAGTGCAGGCCCAGGTCAGACCCCACAGAACACTGTGTCTGATCTGGGCCTGCATTATTTGTTAACAGAATTTTCCATCAAAAATAAAAAAAATAGGCCTGACACCCCTTATATGACAAATGGACTGGTCCAACATATAGCAATAGAAGAGTCCACTAGTATACAATTGGTTAATGTAATAAATATGACAATTGTCTGAAGTTAGCCGGTGGAGCGACAGGCCCTCTTGGGCCTCTTGTTTTTCCAGCGTCCGAAATTGACGGGGGCGAATCGGCCGATTAGCTGAAATAGATCTTTGACAACCCGCACACTTGAATCCGGCGCATAGAAATTCCGCGCATCCGAAATTGACTGGGGCGAATCAGCCGATTTTTTCCGAGCGTCCGAAATTGACGGGCGCGAATCAATGAGATGAAACCACCGCTACAGTTTTTTTCTGCACGCGATCGGTAAATGACGTCATCGGACCCCAGCAACCCCACACGTGTCTATTGTTTAATCTTAATGGGGCGTGTCTCTTTCATTAATTGTTTGGAAACGGTAAAAAAATTCTCGATAGCAAAACGGTTGTGGAAAACAGTGCTTTCTGTAAGCTCCGTGTCAATAACCAACAACAGCATACAGATGTGATAACACGAATTTTTCTCCAACTTTTCTCGCCAAGCGTCTGCTATTTGGCGCCAAAACATAATCATTCACGAGATAGTAGAATAGTCGTAGCAACTCGTCTTAGGAGCAATTAAATAATTTTCACATTGATTGCGGATTAAATTTTATGATCGGGGAATAAACGCAAATTAGAGACATAACTTGACCATATTTCCACACCTTATCAACATGCACCGCAGGGTGGCAATTATATGACAGGGATTAACAATAGTGTCATAATTGAACCGTTATAAATCATCAAACAGTGTAAATCCAAATCAGATGTCTGCGGCGTCTTTCTGAGGTGTCTGATCTGGGCTTGCCGGTGCCCCCAAATTTGTAACGCGGTGATCACCACTAACGCGGTTGGGGTTCTTGGACCCCACCACCCGCGTTATAACGAGGTTGCAGTGTACTTAGGAGTTCAAATTACTGATGACCTCGAGTGGGGTCAACACATTAATGAGATAACTAGTAAGGCTACTAAGACACTAGGTTTCCTTCGTAGAAATTTGGCTTTCACACCGAGGGAAACCAATGATGCTGCATACAAAACTTTAGTCTGCCCCAAGCTTGCATATGCAGCACCAGTTTGGATGCCCTATCATCAAAAGGAGACTGATAGAATAGAAAAAGTTCAGAGGACTGCTGCTCGTTGGACCTGCAGACGCTGGCGCAACCAAAGTCACGTTGGAGAGATGCTTGAAGAACTCCAGTGGCCGACTCTGCAGGAAAGGCGTGAGCAGGCTTCTCTGACTCTATTCTATAAAATCCACAATAACTTAGCCATTATACATAAGAGTAGGTACCTATCTGAACAAGGTTGGCAAAAAAGCGGGAAATACTCATATTTCCCTGGATGGTGGGAAATACAGGGAATTCCCGGGAAATACAGGTAATTCCCGGGAAATATATATTTATGTAGGTGGTACCAATTGAGACTGCTTAAAATACCCCAACTACCTAGCTATTTGAAAGCAAAATTATTTCAAGTTCATGCAGGGCTTGAAAATTCCACTTGTCTGCTTGCAATGACAAAAAAATTGAAGGACACGTAAAAAGTTGGTCTTATCCTGATGCTTACATGGATGGTTTTAAGAGTTCCTTTTTTCCCCAGGACAATTGCAACTTGGAATGGCCTTACAATCGAAGCTGTCTCCTGAGACAGTTGATGGGTTTAAGGTCAAAATATAATATCCTAGGGTTGGGCAGGGGATAGGTATGGATTCCTTCCCCTGATGACTTCTTGTAAATAGTTTTAATCTGCTGGTGGCTGTGTCACAAAGCTCTTTTTTGGGGGTGGGGATTGAAAACTTTTTGTGCCACACCCCAAACCTGTTATCATGGTCAGAATTGACCGAAAATAGTATCGGGAGAAAAGAAAGAAAGAAAACTGCTAATTATATAGTTGTCTTTATTTAATTAAACTCCTTCAACCATGATTGAAGAGTTCTCAGAAAATCAGGTTTGTAAAGAGATTCGTATGTAAAATAAGCTACGATATGAAGGTGTATAACGCTTTTATCATTTTGCCAACATTCTCATCACTCCCATCGACAGACAGTTTTTCAGACAACTAAAAATTCATGAAAGTTTCAAACAGTAAAATGTCCAAAAACGAATCGAAACGACGTCAGTACGAAACTCATCTTATGTTCGACCTTTGACAGATATTTCCTCCCTTTCTGCAATGTGTCGCCACATTTTGTGGTCTAAGGGAAGGAACTGTGTTGTTTTATTTCTTAATTATTTTCTATCATTAAAACAATATTTATAGACAATAAAATACATACATTTTTTCATGAGATGAAGAATGAGGCTGCGTAAGAGAATGCGATTTATTCGTGTTTCATCATTTTCATGATTTTCCTTGTGCACTGTTGTGTGAGTCTTTAAATCTACAGACTAAAAAGTCTTTGATTTTACTGAACAGACTGTCTTTAAATTTACAGACTGTCTTTAAATAAAACAACTTTCTTCTACATGACAATACTTGATAGCTATAATCCGCCAGAGAGCACCATACTAAGGACGAATTTAAGAAAGAAAACGTTTACCTGACATAATATCTAAAATTATCAACCATATTGGAGGATGGTACATATACTAAGTATATCAGCCACTGCAAAACCGCCTCAAGGGAGAATACTTCACATGATTTTGAAACTGTGTATATCAACAAGTGCTAAAATCGGGCTGGCTAGAGTGCCGGTAATATATTGATTCTTTGTTATTTTGTTATTTCCACGGTCTACCACCTAGAATCGAGATAAAACGGACATAATTATTAGGGCCCCGCACTGAAAGTGTGGGTGCCCTATAGTAATCACTCTGTCCGTCCGTCTGTCTGTCTGTCCGTCCGTCTGTCCGTCCACAAATTTTTTTATCCTCCATAACTTTTTATTATTCCTGGATGGATTTAAATATTACTTGGCATCACTCTGTCCGTCCGTCTGTCTGTCTGTCTGTCCGTCTGTCCGTCCACAATTTTTTTTATCCTCCATAACTTTCTTATTCCTGGATGGATTTAAATATTACTTGGCAGAAATGTTAACCATAATGTGATGGAGTGTTGCGCGCAAGACTCAGGTCCGTACCTCAAAGGTCAAGGTCATACTTAGAGGTTAAAGGTCAAAAAAGGGTCTTTCCTGTGTCCAATTAATAACTTTGTTATTATTCCTGGATGGATTTAAATATTACTTGGCAGAAATGTTAACCATAATGTGACGAAGTGTCACACGCAAGACCCACAGCCGTACCTCAAAGGTCAAGGTCATACTTAGAGATAAAAGGTCAAAAAAGCGTCTTTTTCATTGTGTCCAATCTATAACTTCCTTATACCTGGATGGATTTAAATATTACTTAGCAGAAATATTAACCATAATGTGACAGTGTGTCACGCGCAAGACCCAGGTCCGTACCTCAAAGGTCAAGGTCATACTTAGAGGTGAAAGGAAAAAAAACTGTCTTTTTTAACATCAACATTTTCCTACTCCTCTGATAGCGCTGCCGGGGCCCTAGTCAGTTTCACTGACAGCTCTAGTTTCTCTGACATGGCATGTCAGTCTGTGAACTACACGGATGCGCAGGCTGACCTGCGCCGCTGTTGTTCGCGTATGCAATTAACAGGTTTTCTCACGACGCGGCTCATTAATGTCTTCATTGAAAGAAATTATGCACTAAAGTTAATTGGAAATAAATTTATGATTATCATTATTGTTTGTACATAACGATAATTGAATTTGAAACCAGTGTTTGTCGCGGTTGTAAAAATAATTATGTTGTGCTGCAAACAACCTGTTACCTGACAGTGGGCTAACGACCTCAAAGACATCTTGAAGTTTAAAGATCCTATTGTCTTACATTATCACCGCCAACACATCACAGACTACAGTTTTCTCCTCAAAACAAACAAACCAATTACTTAAACTCCTTAATGCTGTCCCTAAAAAGTTATCAAGTATTTGTATTATCATGTTATTAATCAAGTAATTTCGTATTGGCCCAGTTACAGGTCCGAGGTCTGCTGTATTGGCACGAGGCCGAAGGCCGAGGCCAATACAGCTGACCGAGGACCTGTAACTGGGCCAATACGAAATTACTTGATTAATGACAATTTTATTAATTGACGCAATTAAAAACATGATTTATGATTTTTGAATATTGGTTGACCTTGTGTAATATAGGATAATCAATTAATAATACCAGGTATTACCGGTACTCTAGCTTGGCCACATAGAAATGGCTAGAGTGCCGGGACCGTCACTTTAGCCACCGAGGCTAGAGTAACGGACCCGGCACTCAAGCCTCAGAGTCTAGGTTGACAGACCTGTCACTCTAGACACTTCCTTCAGGAAAACTTGGCCCAAGCGCTTTGGTGGTGGAGCGCTTTGGTGCAGTGGTAGTGCATCAGATTTGTGGTGCCCAAGCGCTTTGGTGGTGGAGCGCTTTGGTGCAGTGGTAGTGCATCAGATTTGTGGTCGAGAGGTTGCGGGTTCAATCCTCACGCTGACCAAAGTGTTGTGCCGTTGAGCAAGGCACTTCATCCACATTGCTTAAAAAAAAGGACTGTTTACCACCCAGGAAATCCCGCTCGTAATGCTCAGATGTGAGCAAGTAGCAGTAATAGGAGAAAGAGACAAAAAGTCAGCCCAGGTCAACTTGGCCAAAAAAAGTCGACCCAAGACAACTCGGCCCAAGTCGTCCCAATTTCAGAAGACAGCTCACAGACTCGGCCCAATCGCCCCAACTATAGAAGACATCTTGGCCCCAAAAATCAGACCATGCACCACTCATTGTATTAAAGTAATATGACAGTGTCACTTTTATTGCTCTGTACCTGATGAATTCAGATAGCGAAACAAATTTGATCACAAAGGAAGATAAATAGCCCATAGATGTAGTCACATCCTAACCATCATTCACACATGCTCATAACCTCGGACCGAGCTTGCATGCAGAGTTCTCATTAGGATTTTAGAAACAGGAGTTTAAGAATCCAACCATGGAAAAAATTGGAGTCAAATTTTGAAAAGTTAGAGTTTGACCTCAAAATGTGTGTCAGTATATAATATGGCTAAACTGCGTATATGGCTGTAGAGTGTGACTGTAAGACTCCAAAAGACTTTGGGGCTTGAACCCTTATCCTGCTTAACATGAGAAACCCTTTTCTTGCAGTGGAGATCCAGATCAGAATGGCTTCCGTCTAATCAGGATTTACACTGTCACTCAGGGACCAGTTGTTCAAAACTAACAATGTCGTTAGTCAATGTATCGTTAAAACTTTGATCATTTATTATGACAAACATGCTAATATTTTTGCTGAAAAAATGTGAGCAGCAAAAGCTTTTGCAAATGCAAAAGCTGCTCACATTTTTTCAGCAAAAATACCAAAGTTTTAGATATTGAACTTGCTAGAACAGTTAACAATTTGACCACTAACAAGCTCGTTAAGCTAACAATGCTTTGAACAACTGGCCCCAGATTGTGAATTTGAAAGGATAAATTACATGAGGTTTTGAATGTCAGGATTGGACTGCATCTAAATTAATTTATTCATCAGGATAACTTCTAAGGGTTTAAGTTGAGTGTGAGCATTTAACAGTAGTACAGGCTCTGATCAGACTGTACTACTGTTCAGGTCATGGACTACATCCTAGTACATAAAATAGAATCTGAAACTTTTGGATTCTTACAATATTTCGCATAATGATGAAAGAAGTAAACTTAGCCAGTCCAGTCCATTAAAACAATAAAGACATTGTTTAATACGAAAGTGCGACAAACTCGAGTCATAATTTTCTTTAATCGTAATAAAAACGATTTATACACTAGATTATCGTAGCCTTTCATTATGCCTCCGACATTTTTCAACAATAAAATCACCGATAATCCAACTGTATCGGGAAGTATCCGGAAAGTTGGAAACATAATCAATTAATGTTAAACAGCCATGTGCTTGATTTAATCACGCAAAACACCTGCATCTGACAAACTGCGAGACTGACCTGTCAATCTTCTAGTCGTGACGTTCTGATTGGCTGAGAGAGCGATACAGATGACTGTCCTTGCTAGGTAATGATTGAGCAAGCCTGGCGGCGATGATTAAGGTAAACTTTTGATCTGAAAGGGGTAGCTAAATTTGGAGATCAATTGGATACCCGCTGTCGTCTTTTGATGTGATTAAGGTTGATTTTACTCTCTATTATGGACGTGCCAGGCGAAAAATAATGGCGTAATTAAGAATCCACGGCAGGAAATTTTACGCGTACAAAAGCAAACACAAGCGTTTCCAAGAACTCTGTGCATGTATCTTGGGTCCATGACAGAACTTAATAGTCTCAAATTGAATGAACAAGTCAAGTAGCTTTTTATCCCCCGCCGAAGGCGGAGGGATATAGTTTTGGCATTGTCCGTCCGTCCGTCCTTCCGTCACACTTTGTCCGGAACCGTTTCTTAGCAACTATTGCATGGAATTAAATGAAACTTGAAATAAATATGTATTATTATGCTGTGGTGATGCACGCGCCATTTTTTGTCGGATTGACTTTTTACATCCAGAGTTATGGCCCCTTGAATGATTGAAATTCTGGATTTTTCGTCGTCTCACTTTGTCCGGAACCGTTTCTAAGCAACTATTGCATGGAATTAAATGAAAATTGAAATAAATATGTATTATTATGCTGCAGTGATGCACGCGCATTTTTTTTTCGGATTGTTTTTACATCCAGAGTTATGGCCCCTTAAATGATTGAAATTCTGGATTTTTTCGTCATCTCACTTTGTCCGGAACTGTTTCTCAGCAACTATTGCATGGAATTAGATGAAACGTGAAATAAATATGTATTATTATGCTGCGGTGATGCACACGCAATTTTTTTCTGGATTGACTTTTTACATCCAGAGTTATGGCCCCTTAAATGATCGAAATTCTGGATTTTTCGTCGTCTCACTTTGTTCGGAACCGTTTCTCAGCAACTATTGCATGGAATTAAATGAAACTTGAAATAAATATGTATTATTATGCTGTGGTGATGCACGCGCATTTTTTTTCCGGATTTACTTTTTACATCCAGAGTTATGGCCCCTAAAATGATTGAAATTCTGGATTTTTCGTCGTCTCACTTTTTTGTCGGGAACTGTTTCTCAGCAACTATTGCATGGAATTAAATGAAACTTGAAATAAATATGTATTATTATGCTGTGGTGATGCACGCACAAACTTTTTTCGGATTGACTTTTTACACCCAGAGTTATGGCCCCTTAAATGATTAAAATTCTGGATTTTTCGTCATCTCACTTTGTCTGGAACCGCTTCTCAGCAACTATTGAATGGAATAAAATGAAACTTGAAATAAATATGTATTATTATGCTGCCGTGATGCACGCGCAATTTTTTTTTCTCAATTTTGGCCAGATATATTTTCTTGCCATTCTACACGAAAAACCCATTCGGCGGGGGATATCAATTCAATGAATTTGCTTGTTCCTCACAAAAGCAAGTTAATGCCCTTTGCCTAAGATCCAGTGCAGTCAACATGCATGCCATCCAGCCTGAATGTTGGGTTGCTATTTAGGTGTTTTATGGCCCAGTCAACACTATAGATTATGCACTAGTCATTTGTAACCCCGGGGATAGCAGGGCTAATGTGCGGGGTAGTTACACTCAGTGTTCCCTATGCAGTGCATTGGTGGGGGGATAGCAGGGCTAATGTGCGGGTAGTAATGCCCATTTGTTCCCCCGCAGTGCCGGGTTAATGCAGGGGTTTTGATTTTATACTAACATACCCCAGTGGAATTAACTATTAAAAACAGCGGGATAATGACATTCAGCAGCCCCCACCCCCCACCCCCGGCAGTACAGGGCTGTGAAAAGTCATTGTTCCCCGCTATTCCCCGTAGGTTTGGGGGCGGGGGGTGGGCAGTGGTTACATACGACTGGTGCATTATTTATGAGCTGGTCAGTTTACCATTTCCAGCATGCTTATACAAATTAAGCGGGTAGCTAGTACAGTACACATTTTTTCTCCAGAAACTGACAACTGCCTGAAAGGAGATAATTACTGTAGAAAATTTGCATGAAGTCTCAGACCATATTTTTCATTTTCTATAAAAACAAAACAAAAACCGTATCAGATGCCGCTTTGATTAGGCAAATCTTAAACATGGTATTTTTGCTGAAAAATGTGAGCAGCTTTTGCGTTTTCAAATGCTGCTCACATTTTTTTCTGCAGAAATACTAGTATATATGTCATATGTAATGATAACTTGCCTTCATGTCACTGATTTGTTTAAGATGGATGATTGTCTTGCAAAGTCTCAGCGAGATTTCGCGTCATTGGTCCATGTAAGCAAATTCCCTTAGGCATGTTAGGTTCTGAGAGTGATCGTGTTGATCGAGACAGTAGACTACATCTATCTATACATGTTTAATCTATAGGCAGACATGAGCCGCTGTGGCCTTTACGGCCTCAGACGCCTTCGGCTCCAAGTTCAACATAATTATCGGCAGGCAGCTTGGCCAAAACAGTTTTTTTATAACCCCAGAGCCTGGCCCCGAGGTTATAAAACTTTTTTCCTGCTCAACTCAACTGAACAAGAAATTTGTAACGCTCACAAGTATTAAAATACAAAAAGATCAGACAATTTAAATGCTCAATTCAGCATAGAATGATGATGTTTGTCCTGCTCATAAATTTTAAAATGCCAACAATTGTTGACATTTTAAAATTAATGGGCTGGACAAATTTCATGCTCAAGCGAGTTGAGCATACAAAAAGTTTTATAACCTTTGGCCCTGGCCTGAAACCCCACAAAACAGGTTGTCTCCTGATCATCACGTAAACAAGTCTGTGAAATGAACACCCCTCTAACTAAGGCTGACACGATTAATCGTATAATCCATTAATCGATCAATAAATTTCACAAAAATGATTATCATTTCTGATTTGCTTTTAATCGATTACTTGATGGGTACAATTTACTACCCAAAGTTGCTCCTAAATAGCTGTATGTGTGGCAAACAGTGCAGACCAAGATGAGATGCCGCATTCTGTGGCATCTCATCTGGGTCTACAGTTTGCTCAGGCATGTCTGTTCAAATACACATGGCAAAGTACAGTATATGATAGGAGTCATGCTCAGACAGAAAGCCAGACGGGTAAAATTAAGATCAAATCTTCAGTGATCACTAATCGATTATCGATCACAATGACATGAATGATAACCGATTATCTTTTCAGCTCCGATTAGCCAGCCCTACCTCTAAGGAACACCCCTCTAAACCCCACTTATATAGAGATCCGGGGTTAACAGGGGTATACATTAATATTCTTATTTCTGCTCCAAGATATAGGTTGTGGGTACTTGTAAGGCAGTTCTAACGAGCACCCACAACCTATGTTTGGAGTATTAATAAGAAAAATATAACAAATTTTCATCAGAAAAAAAATGTCTGTTTTTGTATAAGAAAAATGCTCTATGCCTCCTAGGTGTGTTGTTGTAATGTGTGTGTTGGTTTGTTTCTAGGTTGATTGTTCTCAAAGATGAGTACTAAACGACCTGCAGGTACAGAAGGCTTTCTGGGTAAGTCATCACTCTGTATGCAGTAAAACCTGTTTTCGGAAAGGAACTCCATAAGCTCTAAGTTTTTGTTCCTATCCTATAAAGTATCATTGTATGTACATGTACACCAAAACCTCTTTATAACACTATTAATGGGGTCCAAAGCAGAAACCGTGTCAGTTAAACAACCGTGTTATATCCAAACAAAAATGTATAGATTATATAGAAAAATGACCATTTATGGTCATTTTTCTATATAATCTATACATTTTTGGGATCCATCTTGTAACCGTGTTATATCCATAACCGTGTTATAATGAACCGTGTTATAATGAAGTCGTGGTGTATATACATTGTATGTATTGCATTTCATTATATAAATTGAGAAATAGATATGCTTAAACCAAAACCTGTCAAGGGTGGCCACCTCTGTTAAGCAAGCAACCTATTAAGCAAGCATGCTGCCAGTTCCCCAAAAAAGTGAAAAAATATGTACATTATCTGGACCCCGTCAAGCGATTTTGGTACTTATCGCCTATGCGAGCAGCGAAGGTTCAGGCGAGCCTGCGCATCCGCGCAGTCTCGCCAGAACCTTTGCTGCTCGCTCATACAAGCAGTGAATCAAGAGGACCCTTCAGACAGAAAGCCATATCCCTGGCCCCTCTGAATGGCTGGGCATGCGCAGTAAAAATTTGTCATGACGGAATGCTCGAAGACACAAATTCGGTTGGCGGGGCTCATCTAATAGAATGATATTCTTGGTGAAAATATGTGAGTTGCTTTTGCATTTGCTGTATTCATATAAAGTGTTTTCTTTAAATTTGTCTTATCGACCCGCACCACATGATTCTGTTGTTCCCTATAACACTGAGTGAAATTCTGGGGCCAGTTGTTCAAAACTGACGACGTCATTAGTTAACATATCGTTAAAACTTTGATCATTCAATATGGTAAAAATGCTGAAATTTTTGCTGAAAAAATGTGGGCAGCTTTTGCGGACGCAAAAGCTGCCCACATTTTTTCAGCAAAAATACCAAAATTTACAATATTGTTCTTGCTAGAAGAGTTAACAATATGACCACTGACGAGCTCGTTAAGCTAGCGATGCTTTGAACGACTGGCCCCAGGTGTTAAGACAGACTAAAGTAAAGACTTATTCTTCACTTTAAATCATGTTTGTGCGGCCCCCACCCATCAGGGCTTGAAGAAATAGATAAGCTGCATGTGGCTTCCATGTAGAGCTGAAACTGGTAGTGCACAAGTACTGGTAAACCGCTTAGAGGATCTAAGCCTGTCCAGGCAAAGTGGTATAAGTCGGACCCCTACCGGTATTGGTTTCATTGGGCGACAGGGGTTTAGATGCCATTTCATCTCAATGTTGGGTAAAAGTCCCACAAAATTGGAAGCAACATCTCCAAAATGACCTATACAGTGTTGATGGGGATGTTAAACCTCAAATCAAACAAAACAAATAAATCATGTTTGCAAGGTTTCTTTATTCTTGCTATTTTCAATATAAGAATGAATTTTATTTTTGTTGATTTTATCAATGTGTAAAGTCTGGCAAATCTTGAAGCCAGAAGGTTGTGTGTGATTTGCCGGACTTCACACAATGATTAACCCTTATCTTGCTGTTCACGACAACCCGTATCTTTGGAAACAGCGTAGATCCAGATCAGATGGCTTCTGAAGAAGCCATCTGATCAGGATCTTCACTGTTTGGCATTCAGTTTATGAATTTGTAGCAATAAATAACATCAAGTAATTTGATTGGTTCATAGACAGAAATGAGTGTGGCTTAGATGAATATTCAGCAAGATAAGGGTTAAATCCTCAATAATGGTAATTCTTTTCTTATTATTCCGACTTTTTTATCAAAATGTTAAAAATACCACCAGAATGGTATTTAACCCTTTTTGTACCAAATTGAATCTTCCTCCAAATACATAGCTGGAGTCCATTTCAAAATTTAGGGGTATCAGGTTGTGTTGTCTTCAAAATTTATTTTGAAAATAGCTGATATTTTTGCAAATAGTGTAGGCCCTGATCAGACGCCGCGTTCTGTGGCATCTGATCTGGGACTGCACTGTTTGTCAGGGTACCCGTTTTAGCGTTTTGGGTACAAAATGGGTTAAATATTTTTTTTGAAAGCATATGAATGAACTTACCAACAGCCTTGGCAGAATAATTATTCATCTTTGAAAGAATTCCAAGCGAAAACAACTTCAAGTCTTTTTATGTTTCATCACGTGAACAAATCCGTGAAATGAACACCCCCTTAAACCCAACTTCATATAGAGAAAACTGGGGTTGACGGGGGTATACATTATTTTTCATATTTCAGCTGCAGGACATAGGTTGTGTGTACTCGTTAGAACTGCCTCAATGAGGTCAGCCGCAGGACATAGGTTGTGTGTACTCGTTAGAACCGCCTCAATGAGGCGGTTGTAACGAGCACACACAACCTATGTTTGAAGTAAAAATAACAAAACTTGAGCGCGCAGTCGATGGCAAGCCATCGCAAATCCCCACGTTTTCTCCACAGTAGGTCAAAATTTGACCTTTTGACCCCTCCCCAGGGCCCCTGGGGGCGGGGACAAAAAAAATGTGCTCTTGCGCAAGCCATTCATGTAAGCAACTCGCATACCAAATTTGGTTGAATTCCGGCTAACGGTTTAGGAGGAGATAGCCGGACAGACAGATGGACAGACAGACAGACGGACGGACGGAGGCGATAACAATATCCCCACTTTTTCGTTGAAAAACGTGGGGATAAATATGACAGCTTTTCATCAGTAAAGTAGCCATTTTGGAGATGTGAAAAATGCACTATGTTGCACGGGTGTGTAATCCTAATGTATAACATTTACCTTCTCAATAGTTTCCTATCTTCTAATAGAACGCTGTTGATGTCATTTCATATACAATGACATAATTCGGGGTTATAGACATGCTCTTTGATGTCACTGTATATTACTGCGTATTGCTGTGTGAAATAGTTTTGAGATTCTTGCTCATGGAGTTTTTTTTTCAAAGTATAAAACTTTTATTTCGACCAACAAAATCGTCAAAAATGTACAGTAAAATTTCTATATTAACCCTTCTCTTGCTAAATATTCAACTTAGCCACACCGATTTCTGACTCTGAACCAATCAAATTACTTGATGTAATTTATTCTTACAAATCCATAAACTGAATGTCAAACAGTGTAGATCCTGATCAGATGGCTTCTTCAGAAGCCATCTGATCTGGATCTACACTGTTTCCAAAGATAGGGGTTGTCGTGAACAGCAAGATAAGGGTTAAGACCACCTATGAGACTGTTCAGAATTTGTCTTGAAGACCACTTTTGAACAGTCCCAAATGTGGTCTCTGACCAGAGGACACTGAATGCAGAAAAGAGAAAGACAGAATATATGCAAAGTACTAAATAAGCTTTTAAAAGCAGAATTTGTCTTAATTTTAGGTGGTCTTAATATCAGAATTTTGAAATTCCGCTATTAAGACCACCTAAAATTAAGATTAATTCTGCTTTAAAACACTTATTTAGTAGGTTGCAACTATTCTTTCATTGATATTTCTGCATACAGTGTCCTCTGGTCATGGACCACCTTTAGGACTGTTCAAAAGTGATCTTAAAGACCACTTTTGAACAGTGTGTGTGTGTGAATTCGGGTTTAACGTCGCTTTCAACAATTTTTCAGTCATATCACGACGGTGTCTGGTTGCGACAGAGAGCTCAATGCTCACTTTTATAGTGCTGCCTCACTGAAGTATCATGTCCCAACCACAATAAATGATACATCACCCAGTCACATTATCCTGACACTGGGTAGACCAGTCCTAGCTCCGTAAGTCTGAGTGCCAAGCGAGGAGCAGCTAGTACCATTCTTAACGACTTTGGTATGTCGCGGCCCGGGATCGAACCCATGACCTCCCGTTCCCCGGAGCGGACACTCTACCAACTGAGCTATCGGGGCCGGTAAAGTCACAAAGGTGATGTTAACCCTTATCATGCTGTTCACAACAACCCCTATCTTTGCAAACAGTGTAGATCCAGATCAGATGGCTTCTGAAGAACCCTTATCATACTGTTCACAACAACCCCTATCTTTGCAAACAGTGTAGATCCAGATCAGATGGCTTCTGAAGAACCCTTATCATACTGTTCACAACAACCCCTATCTTTGCAAACAGTGTAGATCCAGATCAGATGGCTTCTGAAGAACCCTTATCATACTGTTCACAACAACCCCTATCTTTGCAAACAGTGTAGATCCAGATCAGATGGCTTCTGAAGAACCCTTATCTTGCTGTTCACCACAACCCCTATCTTTGTAAACAGTGTAGATCCAGATCAGATGGCTTCTGAAGAACCCTTATCATACTGTTCACGACAATCCCTATCTTTGCAAACAGTGTAGATCCAGATCAGCTGGCTTCTGAAGAACCCTTATCATACTGTTCACAACAACCCCTATCGTTGCAAACAGTGTCGATCCAGATCAGATGGCTTCTGAAGAACCCTTATCTTGCTGTTCACAACAACCCCTATCTTTGTAAACAGTGTAGATCCAGATCAGATGGCTTCTGAAGAACCCTTATCATACTGTTCACGACAATCCCTATCTTTGCAAACAGTGTAGATCCAGATCAGCTTGCTTCTGAAGAACCCTTATCTTGCTGTTCACGACAACCCCTATCGTTGCAAACAGTGTAGATCCAGATCAGATGGCTTCTGAAGAACCCTTATCTTGGTGTTCACGACAACCCCTATCTTTGCAAACAGTGTAGACCCAGATCAGATGGCTAGAAAACCAAATTTTTGCCAGTCCAGACCGATTTATTAAATTTAAAAACTGATTTATTTGAAAAATTATGCTAGAAAAATTGGTCCGAGGGAATCTTATAGCTGGATCAGTAACGTAACTTATGTACAGTTTTTTGTTTGTTTGTTTGATTTGAGGTTTAACGTCCCCGTCAACACTCTAAAGGTCATTTTGGAGACATTGCTTCCAATTATGTGGGACTTTTACCCGACATTGAGATGAAGTAACATCTCAAGCCCTACCATGCAATGAAACCAATATGGTTTATAAGCATGGATGGGCCGACTGGCACCGCATTTCCTGGGCAGGCTTAGATCCTCTAAGTGGTTTACCAGTACACCTGTGCTAGTCGGTTTCAGCTCTGCATGGAAGCATCATGCAGCCCATCTATTTCTTCAAGCCCCGATGGGCGGGGGCTTTGTGTCTTCAAGTAAGAGAGGCCACCGTTGGAACTGTTACAAAGGTGGTCTATATCTACTTTTACTGCATAAACAAGGGCTAGAAAACCAGATTTTTGCCAGTCCAGACCAATTTATGAAATTGAAAACTGATTTATTAAAAAAATTCTGCTAGAAAAATTGGTCTGAGGGAATCTTATAGGTGGATCAGTACTGTAACTAAGTACAGTAATTCTGAACTACAGAGTATTTCTAAAAATAAAAGGATATTCCCTGAATATAAAGCAGAAAAGGAGGTTTGACTTTATTTGTAACCCGTATTTTCAAACTGAACAACCAATAAATAACAAAGAAACGTACAACAAAGACATGCAAAAACAAATCATACAACAAAAACATGCAACAAATAAGCTGGAAATAACAAAAGGTATTGATGATGATGTCATGCATTGATTATGACGTCATCGGTCAGCTGGCTGGCCCCATTCGGATTTACAAATTTCTTGAGCCGAGGTATTAATTATAAATTGTTTCTTTAGGAGACACAACTCCACAACATAGAGAGACAAACATACCACCAGAGGGCACTAGTGTAGATCCAGAAGAAGCTGCTGGGGAATATCATGGTGAGAACAGTTCTGTATGCAAATTTGTGACAGTAGATCCTTAGACATAATACATGTAGTAGTGCTGTGCCCTTGAATCAGTTTACTTGGTATTAACAGTTACAGTTAAGGGGAATGGATACACTTTCAGGGGAGGCAACACCAGCAAGAAAATAATTTTATACCGCAATCAGGCATTCTAGTAACCTAATAAAGAGGGTCGAATAACTGCACACTATAATCGGTAGTGACCTATAATACCTTCTACTGACCTATAATACGTCTAGTGACCGTTTATAGACCGGACCTACTTTTCAGGTCCCTATTTTACAAGTTTAAACAATAACATGCATAATTTCATACATGGGAAAATAACGAAACTGCAAGTTAAAATCCTTGCAATATTTATTTAAACAGAATTTCAGAAATTTCAGCTAAATTCTTACCTTCACCGCTTTTCCTGGTTTGAATAGCCCATTGGAAGTACTGCGCACTGCTACTGCAGTTGCATCTCAACCTCGAAAATAATTTTTAAATCTAAATTAAACAATTTATTTGCAGATTTTTATATAGAAAGTAAAGTGCTGAGAATTTTTTATTCGAGCGTCCATGTTGTTTCCTGCGTCTTTGTGGTGCGGTGACGTCAGAAACTTTGCACTAGTTGATGTCACGTTATACTATGTGTGCGCACCATGGCACTGAATGTCGTTTAACATGCCACACTGTCTGCTGTCTTTTTGCTTAAATTTGCTAAATTATTGCAAAACCCTTTGATTGTTTGGGATTGCGGTATAAACTAAATACATGGATAGTGTATTTTATAATAAAATATAATCGGTTCGCCCCGACAATTTTTTAGGGGCTCGCTAAAGCTCGCCCCTATAAAATTGTCTAAGGCTCACCGATTATATTTTTAGCTCACCTGACCGAAGGTCATGGTGAGCTTTTGTGACAGTAAGATGTCCGGCGTCGTCGTGCGTCGTCCGTCGTCCGTCGTCCGTCGTGCGTAAACTTTTTCTTGTGAACACACTAGAGGCCACAGTTTTGGTCCAATTATCATCAAACTTGCTCAGAATGATAATCATGACAATATCTCGGTCAAGTTCGAATTTGGGTCATGTCGGGTAAAAAAGTAGGTCAGTAGGTCAAATCATAGAAAAACCTTGTGAACACTCGAGAGGCCACAATTTTGGTCCAATCATCATCAAACTTGCTCAGAATGATCATTGTGACAATATTTTAGTGAAGTTTGAATATGGATCATGTCGGCTTAAAAAGTAGGTCAGCGGGTCAAATCATAGAAAAACCTTGTGAACACCCTAGAGGCCACAATTTTGGTCCAATCATAATCAAACTTGCTCAGAATGATCATCATGACAATATCTTGGTCAAGTTCGAATATGGGTCATGTCCGGTCAAAAAGTAGGTCAGTAGGTCAAATCATAGAAAAACCTTGTGAACACTCTGAAGGCCACTGTTTTGGTCCAATTATCATGAAACTTGCTCAGAATGACCATTGTGACAATATTTCAGTCCAGTTCGAATATGGGTCATATCGGGTTAAAAAGTAGGTCAGCGGGTCAAATCATATAAAAACCTTGTGAACACCCTAGGGGCCACAATTTTGGTCCAATCTTAATCAAACTTGCTCAGAATGATCATCATGACAATATCTCGGTCAAGTTTGAATATGGGTCAAATGGTTCCGGTCCGTTGCACATCTAGGTCACAGGAGCCAAAAACAGATTTTTTTCACCAAAAACTTAAAAAATCTTCTTCTCTGAAACCACAAGGCCCAGGTCTTTGTTATTTGGTATGAAGCTTCATCTAGTGGACCCCTACCAAGATTGTTCAAATTATAGTGCTGGGGCCAAAAATGCCCCCGCACGGGGGCCCTTTGGTTTTACATAGGCTTATATAGGGAAAATCTTTAAAAATCTTCTTCTCTGAAACCACAAGGCCCAGGACTTTGATATTTGGTATGAAGCTTCATCTAGTGGACCCCTACCAAGATTGTTCAAATTTGAGTGCTGGGGCCAAAAATGCCCCCGCACGGGGGCCCTTTGGTTTTACATTGGCTTATATAGGGAAAATCTTTAAAAATCTTCTTCTCTGAAACCACAAGGCCCAGGTCTTTGATATTTGGTATGAAGCTTCATCTAGTGGACCCCTACCAAGATTGTTCAAATTATAGTGCTGGGGCCAAAAATGCCCCCGCCCCAGGGCCCTTTGGTTTTACATAGGCTTATATAGGGAAAATCTTCAAAAATCTTCTACTCTGAAACCACAAGGCCCAGGACTTTGATATTTGGTATGAAGCTTCATCTAGTGGACCCCTACCAAGATTGTTCAAATTATAGTGCTGGGACAAAAAATGCCCCCGCCACGGGGCCCTTTGGTTTTACATTGGCTTATATAGGGAAAATCTTTAAAAATCTTCTTCTCTGAAACCACAAGGCCCAGGTCTTTGATATTTGGTATGAAGCTTCATCTAGTTGACCCCTACCAAGATTGTTCAAATTACAGTGCTGGGGCCAAAAATGCCCCCGCCCCGGGGCCCTTTGGTTTTACATAGGCTTATATAGGGAAAATCTTAAAAAATCTTCTTCTCTGAAACCACAAGGCCCAGGTCTTTGATATTTGGTATGAAGCTTCATCTAGTGGACCCCTACCAAGATTGTTCAAATTTTAGTGCTGGGACAAAAAATGCCCCCGCCACGGGGCCCTTTGGTTTTACATGGGCTTATATAGGGAAAATCTTTAAAAATTTTCTTTTCTGAAACCACAAGGCCCAGGACTTTGATATTTGGTATGAAGCTTCATCTAGTGGACCCCTACCAAGATTGTTCAAATTTTAGTGCTGGGACAAAAATGCCCCCGCCACGGGGCCCTTTGCTTTTACATTGGCTTATATAGGGAAAATTTTTAAAAATCTTCTTCTCTGAAACCACAAGGCCCAGGTCTTATATATTTGGTATGAAGCTTCATCTAGTGGACCCCTACCAAGATTGTTCAAATTATAGTGCTGGGGCCAAAAATGCCCCCGCCACGGGGCCCTTTGGTTTTACATAGGCTTATATAGGGAAAATCTTTAAAAATTTTCTTCTCTAAAACCACAAGGCCCAGGACTTTGATATTTGGTATGAAGCTTCATCTAGTGGACCCCTACCAAGATTGTTCCAATTTTAGTGCTGGGGCCAAAAATGCCCCTGCCCCGGGGCCCTTTGGTTTTACATAGGCTTATATAGGGAAAATCTTTAAAAATCTTCTTCTCTGAAACCACAAGGCCCAGGACTTTGATATTTGGTATGAAGCTTCGTCTAGTGGACCCCTACCAAGATTTTTCAAATTATAGTGCTGGGACAAAAAATCCCCCCCTGCCACGGGGCCCTTTGGTTTTACATAGGCTTATATAGGGAAAATCTTTAAAAATCTTCTTCTCTGAAACCACAAGGCCCAGAACTTTGATATTTGGTATGAAGCTTCATCTAGTGGACCCCTACCAAGATTGTTCAAACTATAGTGCTGGGGCAAAAAATGCCCCTGTCCCGGGGCCCTTTGATTTTACATAGGCTTATATAGGCAAAATCTTTAAAAATCTTCTTCTCTGAAACCGCTAGGCCCAGGTCTTTGATATTTGATGTGTAGCTTCATCTAGTGGACCTTTGACAAGATTGTTCAAATTTTAGCCTTTGTTGATGTTTGGTATGAAGCTTCACCTTTAAGACCTCCCTCAACATTATGTACATTAAAGCCCTGGGGCCAATAATGGCCCTCTCTGGGGCCCACTTGTTACACTATGGATCAGGTGAGCGATCCAGGGCCATCATGGCCCTCTTGTATTATTAAAGACACTAACCATGTATTTACTATGTCTTGCATGGCAATAGGGGTCAAATCTTAAAGGAAAGAATTTGCTCCGCTGAGGAGCATATTCTTTCCTTTAAAGGTGCATTATTGAGCTGCTGGGTCTCAAAATTTTTTTTCTGGTTTTTATCTTCAATGCATACAACTTTGTCATGTGTACACTTTTGGAGCCAAATACAGCTTCAGAACTTGGTGAAAATAGTTGTTTTCATTCGTGTTTACCCTTTGCTCTGAACATGTGTTCGGAATTTCTGTTCTAAAAATAAATCTGTCACTTTACACATACATGGCGACAGTATCGTCTTTGAGTGTCGTTACTTATGGCATGGTATTCAGCGTCATATTTTTCCGATTCAGGCATGGCCTAAGCAAACAAGGCCAAAAATGAACGTTGCATAACATCATATATGGGGATTCTATTTTTGTCACGAACTAAAAATAGATCTAACTAGTGTTCAAAACCTAGTTAGGGAATCTCAAACTCATTTACCTGTCATCATAATTGTTCGCATTTTTGCATAAAATGTATTCATTTGTATTGTTCTAAAGAAAAATACCGGCTATATGTATTTTATTTTTGGAAGCATTTTTTCCAGATAGCTCAATAATGCACCTTTAAGAGTAGACCCCTTTTTCATCGGGAACTAGTTTAAAGTAAAGTACACAGGTCTCCCTTAGAAAAATGATGGTAAAATCTATAAGGTGTTTCCATTCCCCTCAAATGGCATGAACAACAATGGATCAAATTGCAAGGGCTGATTAGATCCCATTCTTGCGTCTCTAGGGAATTTTTTCTTTAGCTCCTGATGGTATAATTTGATGATAATACATAAGTATGTTGTTTGTTTGATTGTTTGAATTGAGGTTAAACTTCCCTGTCGAGGCTGTTTAGGTCATTTTGGAGACTTTGCTTCCAATTTTATGGGACTTTTATCTGACATGGAGATGAAATAACATCTCATGCCCTGCTGCCCAAGGTTTATTATGCATGAACTGTCCAACTCCCACCACTTTGCCTTGACAGGTTTGCACCTTCTGAGCGGTTTACTTGTACTCATCTGCTGTTGGTTTCAGCTCTGTGTTGAAGCACTTGCAGCCTAGTCTATTTCTCCAAGCCCCAATGGGCAGGGCCAGTATATAGTGTGCACTCATTAGAGTCACCTCAGTGAGGGCCCACTAAGGGGATTCTTATGAGTGCAGGCAGCATAGCTTTGTTTTATAGAAGCATTATGCCTCTTGAGATGGCTGTATGAATTTATCAAGTGACACCCTAAGTTGTTTGGACTACCCCTCTCTCAAACATATTTTCATGGTCGCATGGTTGGAATATTTCAGAAGAATAAATTTTCTCCTCAAAAATGCCAGTTCTCTGGATATTGAAGATGCCATTGTAGCATACAACTGTGTTATCTTAATTGCTATGCAGCTCTGAACACATTTCGAAAACACACCTATACAAATGCATTGTAAACTTTATCACCGAAAAAAAAACAAAAAAATTTACGGTCAAAAAATGTAATATTTTTCTTATTTCTGTTCCAAATATAGATGGTAGGCACTCATTAGAAGCGCCTCATCGAGGTGATTCTAATGAGTTCCCACAATCTTTATTTTAGAGCAGAAATAAGAAAAATAAGGTTAACCCCTGTAAACCCCAGTTTTACTTAACCCTGCTGAGCCCGGATATGCCTTACCTTTCAAACAATGTAGATTCAGATCAGATGGCTTCTGAAGAAGCCATCTGATCAGGATCTACATTGTTTGTCATTCAGATTGTGAATTTGTTGCAATAATTTGCATCAAGTAATCTGATTTGGTTGAAAATAGGTAGAGGTTGTGGCAGATTAAAATATTCAGCAGGACAAGGGTTAATTATATAGGTGTGTTTTTGTGATGATACGAAGTTCTTATAACATTTTTGCCTTTACTTGCTTAAAGCTTAGTATAGAGTGATAAAGAAGACAGTTTTATCCCATTATCGGTGGTAAACCCTTAAATGGGTAGACTGATAAACATCGCAGGCCCACATCAGATGCCACAAATTAGGTGTCTGATCAGAGTCTGGACTGTTTACTTATAGGCTTTTCTGTCAATAGTGGAATAAAAATGTAGAAATAAGCCTGGCACCCCTCAAAATTTGATGACAAATCAACTTGTAAATATATACATGTTGCATTGGAAGAGTCCACGAGTATACAGTGGGTTATGTATGTCTGTTCATCTGTCTTTTCTTTCATTTGTCTTTCAAGATTAATTCACCAAGCAGATCATTAATCAGAGGTGGGCCAAAACCAGAGTACCCAAAGAAAGAAAACCTGGCCTTCTGTTGCAGAGCTTGGCATCTCACATGTGACCCAAGCAAAGCTCAAACCCACAGTGGTGAAAGTCAGAGCTCTTACCCATTAGGCCTCGGTGGCATGTCATATGCCTGAGATATTGGAACCCTTTGCACAAAGAGTATGATGTTTTCCGCTCCGGGGAATGGGAGGTCACGGGTTCATCCCGGGCCGTGACATACCAAAGTCGTTAACAATGGTACTAGCTGCTCCTCGCTTGGCACTCAGATTTACGGGGTAGAGCTAGGACTGGTCGACCCAGTGTCGGGATAATGTGACTGGGTGTGGTATCATGTAATGTGTCTGGGACGTGAAACTTCAGTGAGGCAGCACTATAAACGTGAGCATTGAGCTCCCTGTCGCAACCAGACACCGTCGTGATATGACTAAAAAATTGTTGAAAGCGACGTTAAACCCGAATTCACACACACACAAAGGGTATGATGGATTGTCTTAAATATCAGTTCATGTTATTTAAAAATAATGTCTTTGGGTGTATTTGTAGTGATGGAATATCTGAAAATATCTTGTTAGTAAAAAAGTTTTGACATTCTTTCTCTCCATAGCTGCAAAATCTTATATCCCCAACCGTTCGGCAGCCCAGCCGTTTGGTGTTCGTGGATTTGGTACAATTGGTAAGCAGTTTAAACCACAACAGTGTTTCACTCATGTTAAGAAGTCTGTGTTATGTGTACCCAGGTGTTAAGAAGCCTGTAATGAACACCCAGGTGTTAAGAACTCTGTGTAATGAACACCCAGGTGTGAAGATGTCCATGTACATTGTAATGAACACTAAGGTGTTAAAAGTCCATGTAATGAACATCTAGGTGTTAAGTTGTCTGTGTTATGAACACCATGTAAATTGCGATTCTCATTGAGGCAATTCTAATGAGTACGCACAACATACATTTATTTCATAAAAAGTTAAATACCCGGTATATATCCTAAGATCTTCCCCACTATGCCTCATGGCCTGGCAGTTTGAGTAATAGTTCGAAATATCCCTGCCTTGAACATTATTTCACGCTCATAAAGGTGTCGAAGTTATCAGATGTTCTGTCACAGCTTCTGGCAGTAGGATATTAGTGGAATCTTTCAAATACAATAGAATATCGATGATTCGAACACAGATTTTTCGAAACTACCAGATTTTTCGAAAGTGTGTGTCTGTCCCGTTCTTTTTTGCTATTTTTATATATTAAAGTATAAATTTGATTTTTCGAATTTCGATTATTAAAAAAAAACGATTTTTCGAATAAAATTGTCGGTCCCCATCAAAGAAACTCCTTTTAAAATCCATCTCCAAATTCGAAATCAAAATATGTCAAGCAGATTATTCATGCTTGAAGAGTATGTTTTCTTTGAGCTTGTTCACACCCGACAAATTTCACAGGTGCATTATATTATTGGGTATACAGGTAATTGACACCTAGTTATTCCTGAGCTTCTGAATTGATATAATGGTAATTGATTATTAGCATTGTTAAGAAGATAATCCTGTTTGATGTTTTAAATAAAGCGACTTTGATCTGAGACCTTTTGTTCAAAGCATTAGAGCATAAGGGATTTTGGGAAACTGAAAGTAGACCTTTTTCAGAGTATTTCAAAGACAGTTGAAAGTGAAAATAGAAAAATAAAAATGCAGTACATGGATGACTAGAAACATGGTTTGCCAGCCACAGACTTCAATAGTATGCTTACTACATTCTGATCTAGATCTTTGCTGACTACTACCGTGAGCCATTTCTGCCCCACCTTTTTACTGGTACAATAATTCAGCTGTTAGAGATATATTGTTTTACATTACACAATTATTGTGGGATGTTAAAGGCATTCATTCTTGATTATTGAGGACTATCATTTCATTACATAATAATAATATGTAGCCCTCAGTGCCCACTGAAGAGAAGTCCTCTGTCTTCAACAGGTAAGGGACCGCCTTGGGGAAAATCGATAAATTACTTACTGTTGACTGGTGTACATTATTGATTTTCCCCTTAAAGACAGGACTTGACTATTTAAGGGAGCACAGGAAAACCTGGGTCATTCTTTATCTGACCTCTGAAGGGTTAACATCAAATTCTATGTACATGTATCTGATTGTCTGTAAAATGGAGAGCTATTGTGACATCACAATGATTGACAGTTTTATAATAAGTGATTGACAGCTCTGCACTGTTTGAAGCTAACCTTGTTATCTCAATTATATAACAGCAGGCACACTCCATAATTGGTTTCAATAGACAAACAAAACAATTTAGTCCTGATTAATGTATTTATGTATTTTATTTTTAAATTATAAAGAAACAAAATACAAACATATTTCATAAAGATTAATTATATACAGTCGAACTTCGATGGCTCGAACTCGCCGGGACCGCCGAAAAAAGTTCGAGTCATCGGTAGTTCGAGCCATTGGAGTCCAACTCGGCAAGATCCATCTTTGTGTACTATGATTTTTTATCATAGCTGCGGCGATTTTGGTGACTTCCGGTACATTTAAGCCATGTAGTATACCTTTTGCACCTTCAGGGAGATAAGAAAATACAACAATAATAAATTTTAAGGCAAAGACTGTAATTTTGGCAGGTCTTACTCAATGTCGGGGTGAAATTTTAATTTGTGAAAAATATTTTGCCAGCTTTAATTTCCTTATGCCGCCTCATTAGCCCTGGGTTATTATAGGTGTATAGGTGTTGACAATAAACTTAATTTGACACTTCAACATTAATCTCTTGACCTGTTAATCAAAGGGATTGCACCAATCAAGTACACCGGTGTTATGTAAACAACTGTTTCGGCCAGACGCTTTGTCAATATCAAAGCGTCTTATGATACTGATCACGCGCCTGGGTGACTTGATCGATAAAATTGGAATTTCTAAAAAGGTTATTAGTGCGAGCCATCGGTGGGATTTTACATAGAAAATGCACTCCAGGGACCAGGCTTAGAGTTTGAGGGTTCGAGCCATCGTGGTTCGAGCCAAGTGTGGCATGTTTAGTTAAATTGAATAGGGATTTTGCCGGGACTGAAATGTCAGTTCGACCCCAACGTGGTGTTCGAGCCTACCAAGTTCGACCCATCGAAGTTCGACTGTAGCATATTTAGTTCTAATATACAAAAAAAGATAAAATAAAATAAAAAATTAAAGCTTCATATTTGTTGAAAAATTATTAGTTGACACTATAGAAAACAGCTTCTTCTGATTAATAAATAAATAAATTTGTTTGTTTGTTTGTTTGTTTTGGCGTTTAACGACCCAGTCAACACTATTTTAGGTCATTTTTGCGCCAGTCAGTTTACCTATCTACACTTTTCATAGGCAGGCTTATAGGTAAGCGGTTAACCAGTACAGTGCACATTCTTTCGCCAGAAACTGACAACTGCCCTTCTTGGATTAAAATAAATAAATAAATACATAAATAAAAATGTTTGAATGAAAGAATTGTTTTTAAATTTGATATAATAGAAAGATTTTTCTATAAAAATTAAAATGAATTATACACAGGCAGTCTTAGTAAAATAAATAAAATAAAATTAACACAGCTAAAAAATGATGGAATGACTGAATTAATAAATCAGATGTCCAGACTTATCTCATTCTAATCTCATTTTAGCTTTTTTTTAATAAAATATAGATTTTTGGCGCTCGTTAGAATTATCTTATCAGGCAGTTCTACCTTTGTATGGCCCCAATGAGGTAATTAAAACGAGCCCCCACAATATACTATTGAGTGTTGGTACTTGGTCTATTTCTAATGAGTACTAGGATTAGCATTTTACACATACAAAATGTTCAATTAGGCGGTTCTAACGATTTTTGGGATATGTGTTAGAACTCCGTTATATCCCAAAATCTTTTTACAGTGAATCATGTTACAGACAGGTTAATGTGTACAGAGAAAAATATGGAAAGACACATTATATTTCTTCCAAACCTAAATTGACATTCAGATAAAATTATTTTCTGATTTCAGTCAAGTATGGTATTTTTTTTCTACAACACAAAACTAGATATTTTTTTTTTCTATTTAAATGTGAATAAATAAATGAATCTTTGTTTATGAAGCATAAGTTATGTCCAATTTTTGAATAGACAGCAGCTGATTATTACAGTCAATTATATCCTATAATCCTTATCAGTTTTATGGCCCCTATAGGTAGCCAGCCCACCAAGACCAAGCCACACCTACTTTTATCTTCTGGTTACCTGTACATGTTTAAGCTGGGAACCAGACCCCCCCCCCCCCCCCGACATGAAAATCCTGTCTTTAAGTGTCTCAGTCAGGGGATTCAACAAGAGCTACTAATCACCCTATTAAGGGCCGCCTTTGATCTGCTATAGTCAGTATATCACAGGGGGCAATAAAACAATTATGGACACACAGTGTATTCTACTGTTACAGAATAAATGCCTTTAAATGGTTCATGTTTTGTTTCCTTTTAGATGAGGTACTTTGCTCTTATATAGAAAGTCTGTGTTCTTGCCTATGGACAAAAGGCAGTCAAATATTATACCGAATGAAAACTACCGAACATTTCCGAAAACTACCGATTTTAGAAATTCGAACTCCAGATAATTCGAAGACAATCTGGCAGTCCCTGTCACTTCGAATTATCGAGGGTTGACTGTAGGTGCAGTTTTCTGATACATTATGTTTTGTCATTGCTTGGAGTAAGCCTGGCAGTAGGATATTAGCAAGAAGCTTTCAGTTTGATGCGGTTTACGATGCTTGTATACATTGTACAATGTATTACCTTTCGTCACTCATCACGTGAACAAGTCCGTGAAATGGACACCTTCTGAGGATTACAGGGGTATATATTTTATTTGCTTAGTTCCTGCTCCAAGACATAGGTTGTGGGTACTTATTAGAACTGCCTCAATGAGGCAGCTCTAACAAGCACCCACAACCTATGTTTTGCAGTATAAATAAGAAAAATATAATTGATTTTCATCAGAAAAGTAGCTATTTTGGAGACTTGAAAAAATGAACTATGTCTCACAGGTGTGTTACCATAATACACTTCTGGCAGTAGGATATTAGCAAGAAGCTTTCAGTTGGTGCAGTTTATGATGCTTGTATACAATGTATTATGTTTTGTCACTGCTTTTGGCATTAGGATATTAGCATGAAACTTTCAAATTGGTGCAGTTTTCAGATGCTTGTATACATTATATGAGCCCCGCCAAGCGAATTTGGGTCTTCGAGCATTCCGTCATGACAAGTTTTAACTGCGCATGCCCAGCCATTCAGAGGGGCCAAGGATATGGCTTTCTGTTCCTCTTGATTCATTGCTTGTATGAGCGAGCAGCGAAGGTTCTGGCGAGACTGCGCGGATGCGCAGGCTCGCCTGAACCTTCGCTGCTCGCATAGGCGATAAGTACCAAAATCGCTTGACGGGGCCCATATTGTTTTGTCACTGCTTGAAGTAAGACTGGCAGTAGGACATTATCAAGAATCTTTCAAATTGCTGCTGTTTATAATGCTTAAATACAATGTATTACGTTTTGTCACTGCTTGAAGTAAGACTGGCAGTAGGACATTAGCAAGAAGCTTTCAGATTGGTGCAGTTTATAATGCTTGTATACAATGTTTTATGTTTTGTAACTGCTTCTGACAGTATAATATTAGTAGGAAACTTTCAAATAGACAGAAATTTCTGATGCTTGTATACAAGGATAATTTGTGCCATAGCTTTTCCTTTGGTTAACAAAATATACTTTCCATATTTACCTTAAACATTTGGGCACATCAACTGTTTGCCCTACTTTTTCTAAACTGAACATGTACATGTACAGTTTCTACCCATTGTGTCATAAAGCAGCTGGGGTGCCAGTCAGTGTAGACCTTGATGAAAAATGTTGTGCAGATAAGAAGTAAAACAAAGATCAGGAATCAATACAATTAACTTACCACGCCCATCAAAGACACCAAAGGGAAAGAAACGAAAACATGAAGCGACCAGACCATATTTGAAACCTAAACAAAGGAAGGCCATAAGGACAGTTACTTTCCCACAAAGTGGCCATATGGCCATCCAAAATAAAAAGACACAAGTGATACACACAGTAACTAACAAACAACAACATAAATAAACCGCCACAGAAGAACCGCCTTGGAATGGTCAGTGGAAAGATTTCCACTGGGGGGCTTAAATCGATTTTACGTGGCCACAATCCTCGCCCTTACTTCCGTCGTGATTTAGACAAATAATGTGTTCAGTCCGCATGAAGGCCTCTTAACTCATCAGTGCAACATCTCCGTGAACACAAATAATCAAAGAACCACAGAGGTGAGACAACTGTGAGGACTCAACAGCAAGAAACCACTGAAATGCTGGAGCAAAAGAAAACCAACAGTTAGACTCCGATGGGCCCGACCAGAGACAGAGCATCAGGCACCAACCAAAATTACTTTGAATTAGGTCTCCCTAATTCTCAATAAGCCTTTACGTTGGAACCGTCATAGAATCTGAGGCCGACCCACCGGCGTGCAATTAAAGAGGGAAGCCAAGTTGCCACCGTGATTGGGTTAACTACCATGCATGCAGTCTGTCGTTTAACATCCATGTTGTACCCAATCTTTTTATGTCGAAGAATGATTTTACGAAATTGGGTGCTGAAGTCATTGCGTTATATAATTTTCTGAATTTATATACTAAGTCACCATAAAATTTGGGTTCCGATAGACCTTGTTGCAGAAGAGATTTAAGTCCAATATTGGATTTTGAAATTAAATCAGAATGGCGTCTATAAAATTTTGAAAGGCTTTGCGTAATTTATGGTACCGATAACCCTGATTTAGAAGTTAAGCTGATAATAATTTATTACGAGTGTTGAAGTCAGTTACATGACTACACACTCTAGCAAATCGAATTAATTGCGAAATATAAACCCCATAGGATGGCGCATGAGGAACATCACCATCCAAAAAAGGAACATTTACAATCTCAAAATCAAAGTCATCGCGTTTATCATAAATTTTCCACGAAACAAACCCATTTACAATAGATAGATGTTAATCCAAAATCGGGGCCTAAGTATCAGAAGAATTTGCTTTATTTAACTGAAGTTCTGGGGGGTAAATCTGACTGATCAAATCATCGAAATAGGTATTATCAATATTTAATATATCATCTATATATCTAGAAGTGGAGCTAAAAGCTTCAATAATTTCAGATCGGTTATCAATGGAAAGCGGCAACATATTAAAGTCTCTTTCATAACAATACAAGAACAGGTCAGCTACAAGAGGTGGGCAATTTGTACCAATCTGAATACCCACAATTTGTTTAAATAACTTAGTACTGAATCTAATGTAAATATTGTCAAGTAGAACACTTTCTGACATGACCATAGTGTATATTTCTTATGCTCTTAAGAAGTGAAAAATGCATTTTTGACATAACATGCAAGATAGAGAGAATCATCTCTGTGAAAAGCCCATTCAATTAAATCATTTAGCTTTTCTTTTATAAGGTTATGAGGAAGTGTAGTGTAAAGAGTGGAAAAATCATAAGTAGACAGACTTGAAGCACGAAGACGTCTGGATTTCAATTTATGTAAAAGCTCATTCGAATTTTTATAGACCAAAACAGATTTCTTCTTGATCTTTCAAAGACTTTATCACAACATTTAATCACATGCGTTTTAATTGCAATAAGACAGGAAGTTAATAATTTAGAAAGTTCAGTGGTAGTGCAAGAGCTAGAATTTGCAATAAACCTTGCTTTGTAAGGTCTTTTATGAAGTTTGGGTAACCAGTATAGCGTAGGAAGCTTGTCTTGGCCTTCGGTAACACACACAGCAAACTTGTTGGCTGAATGACAAATATGTTCATCTACTATAGCGGTCTCTTCAGCTAAAGGCTGAAGTTCATAGGCCTTAGTACCACCAAGCTTAAGCGTGTTAACATAGTGGAGCCGTCACACAACGACGTTGTTAGCGGCCTTGTCTGCAGGGGCCAAAACAAACTTCTTATGAAATTCTTGAATACCTAGTTTAAGATGACTTAAAGACGTCTTAGACTTAGGAGGTAATAAGTTATTATTTTGAGAATAGAAAGAAATGCGTTTATTCACTAGTTTTAAAATGCTTAGTTTCCAGGCCTTAAGGGCTTTATGCTCAACATACTCTCGCATACAGAGTCTCATCTAGGTTTACACCGTTTCCACAGGCCTGTTTGTCCTAATACATGTGATAGGACAGGGTTATATACTCACAACAAATGTGTTTATGAAGAAATGAGGAAAACTAGCTTCAACACTCGTAATAAATTATTAACGGCTAAACTTCTTAATCAGGGTTATCGGTACCATAAACTACGCAAAGCCTTTTCAAAATTTTATAGACGCCATTCTGATTTAATTTCAAAATTCAATATTGGACTTAAATCTCTTCTGCAACAAGGTCTATCGGAACCCGAATTTTATGGTGACTTAGTATATAAATTCAGAAAAATATATAACCGCAATGACTTCAGCACCCAATTTCGTAAAATCATTCTTCGATATAAAAAGATTGGGTACAACATGGATATTATACGACAGACTGCATGCATGGTAGTTAACCCAATCACGGTTGGCAACTTTGCTTCCCTCTTTAATTGCACGCCGGTGGGTCAGGCCTCAGATTCTATGACGGCTCCAACGTAAAGGCTTATTGAAAATTAAAGTGATAATGTTGGTTGGTGCCTGATGCTCTGTCTCTGGTCGGGCTCATCGGAGTCTAACTGTTGGTTTTCTTTTGCTCCAGCATTTCAGTGGTTTCTTGCTGTCGAGTCCTCACCGTTGTCTCACCTCTGTGGTTCTTTGATTTCTGTGTTCACGGAAATGTTGCACTGATGAGTTAGGAGGCCTTCATGCGGACTGAACACATTATTTGTCTAAATCGCGACGGAAGTAAGGGCGAGGATTGTGGCCACGTAAAATCGATTTAAGCCCCCCAGTGGAAATCTTCCACTGACCGTTCCAAGGCGGCTCTTCTGTGGCGATTTATTTATGTTGTTGTTTGTTACTTACTGTGTGTATCACTTGTGTCTTTTAATTTTGGATGGCCATATGGCCATTTTGTGGGAAAGTAACTGTCCATATGGCCTTCCTTTGTTTAGGTTTCCATTATGGTCTGGTCGCTTAATGTTTGTATTTCTTTCCCTTTGGTGTCTTTTATGGATGGAGTAAGTTAATTGTATCAATTAATGATCTTTGTTTTACTTCTACTTTAGTCATCCTATAGTTACTGCCAATAATCTGGAGCTCTGCACATGCTGCCAAATACTTCTTTCTTTCTTTACAGGCCTCATACTTTTCCGGCATTTGCAGGGTTTCAGGCTTTTTGACCTTGATTTTTAGCTCACCTGTCATGTACCAGAGTGACAAGGTGAGCTTTCGTGATCACATTTTGTCCGTCGTGCGTGCGTGCATGCGTCCGTAAACAATTTCAAATAAGTATATCTCTAATACACCATGGCCAATCTTGATCAAATTTCATGAGAAGCATCATCAGGTAGGGGGAAAGGCTGCATAAGGTTTTAGGGCTGATCAGATTGGAATTCTGGTTGTCATGGAAACAAAAAGGTTCCATAGACTTATAATTGGGAAAACGACGTCTCCACTCTTTCTCGGCCATTTCTGATCTGATCTTCATCAAACTTGCAGATAACCAGGAGGGGCTTACAGTCTACGTCGAGTTCGAATTTGGGCTGCACGGGACAAACAGGTTTGGAGTTACCTGCCCTTGAGCATAAATATAAGTGAAAAATGGTGTCTCCAGCTTTTCTCAGCCGTTTATAATCTGATCTTTTTGTAACTTTTCATAAACGAGGACAAGCGTAAAATCTCGGACGAGTTTGAATTTGGTTTGAATCTGACCAGCGGTTTTCCAGTTACACCCCCTTGAGCGTGAAAAATTTTCCCATAGACTTATAATGGGGAAAACGACGTCTCCACTTTTTCTCGGCCATTTAAGATCCGATCGTCATCAAACTTGCAGATAACCAGGAGGGGCTTACAGTCTACGTCGAGTTCGAATATGGGCTGCACGGGACAAACAGGTTTGGAGTAACCTGCCCTTTGGCATAAATATAAGAGAAAAATGGTGTCTCCAGCTTTTCTCAGCCGTTTATGATCTGATCTTTTTGTAACTTTTCATAAATGAGGACAAGCATAAAATCTCGAACGAGTTCGAATTTGTTTTGATTCTGACCAGCGGTTTTCCAGTTATGTCCCCTTGAGGGTGAAAAATTTTCCCATAGACTTATAATGGGGAAAACGAAGTCTCCACTTTTTCTCAGCAATTTCTGATCCGATCTTCATCAAACTTGCAGATAACCAGGAGGGGCTTACAGTCTACGTCGAGTTCGAATTTTGGCTGCTCGGGACCAACAGCTTTGGAGTTACCTTCCCTTGAGCAAACTTTTCATAAACGAGGGCAAGCATAAAATCTTGGACGAATTCCAACTTGGTTTGAATCTGACCAGCGGTTTTCCAGTTATGTCCCCTTGAGCATGAAAAATTTTTCCATTGACTTAATATTACATTGGGAAAATGAGGTCTCCACTTTTTCTCGGCCATTTCTGATCAGATCTTCATCAAACTTGCAGATAACCAGGAGGGTCTTACATTCTGCGTCGAGTTCAAATTTGGGCTGCATGGAACAAACAGCTTTGGAGTTACCTGCCCTTGAGCATAAATGTAAGTGAAAAATGGTGTATCCAGCTTTTCTCAGCTGTTTATGATCTGATCTTTTTAGCTCACCTGAGCCAAAGGCTCACAAGGTGAGCTTATAGTATAGGCCAGGGCCCAAGCTAGCCAGAAAATTTGGGAGAAATGACTTCTCCCTCCTGGGAAAATAGAGTCTAGGGAGAAGTGGGTGCGGCTTAACGCCAAACAACAACAATGTAATGAGTTCTCCTGTAAACCCCTATTTGGAGAAAAGTGTGTTTTATAGGGGTATCAATCAATTCCGCTATTGAGACCACCGGAAATGAAGACTAATTCTGCTTTAAAAAGCTTATTTGGTTGGCTGCAGTTATTCTTTCTTTCTGTTTTCTGCATACAGTGACCCCTGATCAGAGACCACTTTTGGGACTGTTCAAAAGTGGTCTTAAAGACCACTTTTGAACTGTCCCAGAAGTGGTCTTAATAAAGTAATTTTACTGTATTTGGGCAAGCTGTAACTTTTGTTGTATCCAACCATGTTATAATGAATGGTGAGGTTTCTGCGTAATACTTAGATCATTTCTCACTAACTTCCTGTCACTATTGTATTTTAAAACAGACTATACAAACAAAGGGGGGAACAGCCTCGCTAGATGAATTTTTTATGAATTTGGATAATTACTGAATATTTACCGGCAAGTAATAATTATTTTCACTTACAAAGTAAAAAATTGCTACCTTCTTTTGTTGTTGTCCATAAAAAAATGAAAACGATTAATGGATGCAAAAGTAATGTACAAACAAATCAATGGCGAAACAAATAAACCGTCTTTATTTAAAAATTATTATATCCTAATGCAGTGTCAATGCCAATGTCGGAAGAATCTTATTACTGTATACAACAGTACTTAACAAAGTACGTCCGCACCCGAACTTTGGCACGAGCTAACGGTACAAATATACCTGTTAAAGTTACATAATCTTGTGTAATCTTAATTGGCTCTTATTGCAATAAAAACTTTGTGCAATCAACCGAGATAGATTTATGACAGTACAAGACTACTAAGCGTGTTGCGGCATGAGCTAACGGTTAGAATTAAATTACATAACAGTACCAAACTGCAACTAATAAACGGTTAGCTTTGTTCAGTGTAATTACTGAGATTTCTGACACTAGTGGAACGAAGGATTATCGTCACCTTGTCAGTTTGTCGTTACTGTTCACAAGGAAGACACCAAAAAAAAAAAAAAAAAAAACGGGCAAAATTTCAGGGCGAAGTTTTTTTTTTGCTTTCATCGCCAAAGTCGGCGAAGTGAGCCCCAACAGGGCGACTTCTTCGCCTGAGTCGCCCTCTAGCTAGAGCCCTGATAGGTAGGCATCAGTCGTCCCTCCGTCCGTCATCCGTCCGTCGTCCACACCTTTGAACTTGAATATCTAAGTGACTAGCCGGCCAATCCCAATCAAATTTTATGTGCAGCATCACTGGGTTGGGGGTTTGATTGCATTAGGTTTTGGACCAGTTTTGATAAGTTTTGATTTAAGCCCCCCAGTGGAAATCTTCCACTGACCGTTCCAAGGCGGCTCTTCTGTGGCGATTTATTTATGTTGTTGTTTGTAACTTACTGTGTGTATCACTTGTGTCTTTTAATTTTGAATGGCCATATGGCCATTTTGTGGGAAAGTAACTGTCCTTATGGCCTTCCTTTGTTTAGGTTTCCATTATGGTCTGGTCGCTTAATGTTTGTATTTCTTTCCCTTTGGTGTCTTTTATGGGTGGAGAAAGTTAATTGTATCAATTCCTGATCTTTGTTTTACTTCTACTTTGATCAGAACTGTGGTTGCCATGGAAACAAAAAGGTTCCATAGACTAATAATGGGGAAAACGGCGTCTCCACTTTTTTCCGCCATTTCTGATCTGATCTTCATCAAACGTGCAGATAACCAGTAGGGACATACAGTCTACATAGAGTTCGAATTTCGGCTGCATGAGACAAACAACTTTGGAGTTACCTGCCCTTGTTTATTGATTTGAGGTTTAACATCCCTGTCAGCACAGTGTAGATCATTTCTGGTTTTGTGGGACTTTTGCCCGACATCAAGATGAAATTATATCTTAAGCCCTTTCCACCCAATGAAACCAATAGGGTCATTATGCATGGACGGTCCAACTGGCACCCACTTTTTCTGGGCAGGCTTAGAACCTGTTTACCAGTACTCGTGCGGTCGGTTCCAGCTCTGCATAGAAGCACCATGTAGCCCAGTCTATTTCTTCAAGCCCCGATGGGCATTCTTAAAACATCATTAATGATTTTCTGGTACACAGGTGAGCGATATAGGGCTTTAATATTCTGATTTTTCTTCCTATATTCTGTTTAAAATGACTATTTAACCCTGATGCTGCTGAAAAGTTATCTGGCTATTCACCAATCAAATTACTTTATATAATGTGTTTGTTCAGTTCACAAACTGCATTACAAGCAATGTAGATCCTGATCAGATGGCTTCTTCAGAAGCCATCTGATCTGGATCTATACTCTTTGCAAAGGTAATGGTTGTCGCATTCAGTCTGCAAAATCCGGCATTGGAAAAGCTTGGTCAGTATGAGTCCTGTTTTATCAATGGATACAAAGTTACTAATTATGTCTCCCCCGAAATTTTTTTTTTCGGAGGGACATATTGTTTTTCCCCCGGGCGTCTGTCTGTCCGTCTATCCGTCTGTCACACTTTCGTGTCTGCTCTATAACTTGAAAACCGTTAGAGCTATCTTCATGAAACTTCATATAAATATTAATCAGCATTAGACGACGTGCAGTGCGCAAGAACTATAACTCTCTCATTTATACTTTTTGAATTATCTCCCTTTGAAGTTTGTTGGTATGTATATATGTATGGGCAAATCGTGTCCGGTCAATAACTTACTTATTTTCAGATGGATTTTAAAATTACTTGGAAGAAATATTAACAACCATAAGACGATGTGTGGTGCGCATGAGGCAGGTCGCTACCTCAAAGGTCAAGGTCATACTTAGAGGTCAAAGGTCCAAAAAAGGGGTATTTTTTGTGTTTGGTCAATAACTTTCTTATTTTGAGGTGGATTTTAAAATTAGTTGGCAGAAATATTAACAACCATGAGACGATGTGTGGTGCGCATGATGCAGGTCGGTACTTCAAAGGTCAAGGTCATACTAAGAGGTCAAATGTCAAAAAAGGGGCCTTTTTTCGTGTTTGGTCAATAACTTTCTTATTTTGAGATGGATTTTGAAATCACTCGGCAGAAAGTTTAACCAATATAAGATGATGTGTTGCGTGCATGACCCAGGTTGGTACCTCAAAGGCCAAGGTCATACTTAGAGGTCAAAGGTAAAAAAGGGGCCTTTTTTCGGATTTTGTCAATAACTTGCCTATTTTTAGATTTGAAGTTGCTTGGCAAAAATGTTAACTATCATGAGACGATGTGTTGCATGCATGATTCAGTTTGGTACCTAAAATGTCAAGGTCATACATAGAGGTCAAAAGTCAAAAAGGGGCCTTTTGTCGTGTTTGGTCAATAACTTTCTTATTTTTAGATGATTTTGAAATTGCATGGCAGAAATGTTAACCACCATGAGATGATGTGTTGCACGCATGACCCAGTTTCGTACCTGAAATGTCAAGGTCATACATAGAGGTTAAAGGTAAAAAAGGGGGACTTTTTTGTGTTCTGTCAATTACCTTCTTATTTTTAGATGGATTTTGAAATTACTTGGCAGAAATGTTAACCACCATGAGACGATGTGTTGCATGCATGACCCAAGTTGGTACCTCAAATGTCACGGTCGTACTAAGAGGTCAAAGGACAAAAAGGGGCCTTTTTTAGTGTCCAGTCAATAACTTTCTTATTCCTGGATAGATTGTGAAATTACTTGGCAGAAATGTTAACCATCATGAGACGATGTGGTGCACGCTAGACCCAGGTCGGTACCTCCAAGATCAAGGTCATACTAAGAGGTCAGAGGTAAAAAAAGTTTTTTTTTTTTTTGTGTCCAGTCAGTAACTTTTTAGCTCACCTGGGCCGAAGGCTCCAGGGGAGCTTATAGTATAGTGGGTCGTCCGTCGTCCGTCCGTCCGTCCGTCCGTCGTCCGTCCACATTTTTGAGCAGCTATATCTCTGTATCCTGCAGGCTGATCTCAATCATTTCTCATCTGTAGCATGCCTCTGGTGGGGCATTGATGACATAAACTTTTTTTTGAAATCGCTCTAAAACTTTGGTTCCTATGGCAACCACAAGGTCCCATAGACTTACTATGGGAAAATGCTTGTCATCACCGTAGCGCCTTCAGTTTTGATCGGATCTTTCTGAAACTTATATGTAAGGTGACTGGGGATAAAAACTCGGATGAGTTCGAAAACCGGCCAAGTCGGCCCATTTATCATAGAGTTACGTCCCTTTGATTGCTGAAAATGCCCATTTTCGACCTTGTCATCACCGTAGCCCCTTCAGTTTTGATCGGATCTTTCTAAAACTTTAATGTAATGTGGCTGGGGATAAAACCTCGGATGAGTTCGAAAACAGGCCAAGTTCGCCGATTTATCATAGAGTTACGTCCCTTTGATTGCTGAAAATGCCGATTTTTGACCTTGTCATCACCGTAGCCCCTTCAGTTTTGATCGGATCTTTCTGAAACTTATATGTAAGGTGGCTGTGGATAAAATCTCGGATGAGTTTGAAAACCGACCAAGTCGGCCCTTTTATCGTAGAGTAACGTCCCTTTGATTGCTGAAAATGCTGATTTTTGACCTTGTCATCACTGTAGCCCTTTCAGTTTTGATCGAATCTTTCTGAAACTTATATGTAAAGTGGCTGGGGATAAAATCTCGGATGAGTTCGAAAACCAGCCAAGTTGGTCCATTTATCACAGAGTAACATCCCTTTGATTGTTGAAAAGCCGATTTTTGACCCTGTCATCACCGTAGCCCTCTCAGTTTTGATCGGATCTTTCTGAAACTTATATGCAAGGTGGCTGGGGATAAAGCCTTAGATGAGTTCACATACGGGCAAAGGTGGCCTATTTATCATAGAGTTAGGTCCCTTTGATTGCTGAAAATGTTGATTATTGACCTTGTCAACACTTTAGCCCCTTCAGTTTTGATCGGATCTTTCTGAAACTTATATGTAAGGTGGCTGGGGATAAAACCTCGGATGAGTTCGAAAACCAGCCAAGTTGCCCCATTAACTATATAGTTATGTCCCTTTGATGGCTGAAAATGTCAATTTTTTACCTTGTCATCACCGTAGCCCCTTCAGTTTTGATCGAATCTTTCTGAAACCTATATGTAAGGTGACTGGAGATAAAACCTAGGATGAGTTTGAATACCGGCCAAGTTGGCCGATTTATCATTGATTTACGTCCCTTTGATTGCTGAAAATGCCGATTTTTTACCTTGTCATCACCATAGCCCCTTCAGTTTTGATCGGATCTTTCTGAAACTTATATGTAAGGTGGCTGGGGATAAAATCTTGGATGAGTTCGAAAACAGGCCAAGTCAGCCCATTTATCGTAGAGTAATGTCCCTTTGATGGATGAAATTGTTGATTTTTGACCTTATCATTACCGTAGCCCCTTCAGTTTTGATCGGATTTTTCTGAAACTTATATGTAAGGTGGCTGGGGATGAAACCTCGGATGAGTTCGAAAACTGGCCAAGTCGGCTCATTTATTATAGAGTAACATCCCTTTGATTGCTAAAAATGCCAAATTTTGACCTTGTCATCACCGTAGCCCCTTCAGTTTTGATCAGATCTTTCTGAAACTTATATGTGAGGTGGCTGGGAATTAAATGTTGGATGAGTTTGAATACTGGCCAAGTCTGATCGGATCTTTTTGAAACTTACATGTAAGGTGGCTGGGAATAAAACCTCAGGTGAGTTCGAATACCGGCCAAGTCGGCACATTTATCATAGAGTGACGTGCCTTTGATTGCTGAAAATGCCTATTTTCGACATTGTCATCACTGCTGCCCCTTCAGTTTTGAACGGATCTTCATGAAACTTACAAACAAGGAAGTCAGGCACTTCCTTAAACTTTGAATCTGTTAGCTCAGGTGAGCGATACAGGACCAAGCTAGCTTGGTCCTCTTGTTTATTTGTTGATGGACTTTATAAAGTAACCATGCAGAAATGTGTAATGTCATTAGCCCATGAGTCATGTGCAAGACCAAGGTCCATACCTCCAATGTCAAGGTCATACCAAGAGGTCAAAGGTAAAAAAAGGGAAAGTCAATAACTTCCTTATTATTTGATGGATTATGAAATTACTTGGCAGAAATGTTAACCATCATGAGACGATGTGTTGTACCTCAAAGGTCAAGGCCATACTTAAGAGGTCAAAGGTAAAAAAAGGGCTTTTTTGTGTACGGCCAATAACTTTTTTATTTTTCTATGAACATTTTTAAAGTTACTTTGCAGAAATGTATCTTCATTAGATGATGTGTTGCACACAAAGTAGAAGTAAAACAAAGATCAGGAATTGATACAATTAACTTACTCCATCCATAAAAGACACCAAAGGGAAAGAAATACAAACATTAAGCGACCAGACCATAATGGAAACCTAAACAAAGGAAGGCCATATGGACAGTTACTTTCCCACAAAATGGCCATATGGCTCAGCTCAATACCTCCAATGTCAAGGTTATACTTAGAGGTCAAAAACGAGGAAGACATCTGTGTTTTTGTAGAAAAACAAATTCTAGTTACTCCAGAAGTTCCCCGCCTGCCGTTCTCCACATGACTACAGTTAAACCGCACAAACATTGCTTTTGTACAAAATCTAGGAATCAGTTTTTTATGGCTTCCTTATTCTTACCACTAAGATGTTGGAGTGCTGGTTATCTGTAAAACATGGACTGGGCTGCTATGCTGAGACATGAGTAAATAGTGAAGAAATAAAGTGGCATCTAATCTGCTTGAAAAACAGGTATTTAAGGCTAAATCAAAATCAGTTCTTAGTTTCAGTTCAGGACTGCATGTATTTATAATTCTGCAAATCCAGGTGTAAGTGAGGTGCGAGTATTATAAACTTGTTGGCCACATGTACCGGTATATATGTCACTTAGAGACTTGTTAATCACAAAAAGGTGCAAGTGTAGACTTAAAATAAAATCAAATGGGAGTATGACTCATTTCCTGTTTTAACCCTTATCTTGCTGAATATTCATTTAAGCCACACCCATTTCTGTCTATCAACCAATCAAATTACTTGATGTAATTTATTGCTAGAACTTCATAAACTAAATGCCAAACAGTGTAGACCCAGATCAGATGGCTTCTTCAGAAGCCATCTGATCTGGATCTACACTGTTTCCAAAGATAGGGGTTGTCGTGAACAGCAAGATAAGGGTTAAAATTTGGAGGCAAAATGAAAGCAAGAACATGGTGCATTTTTCATTTATGTATGTTGATGTCTTGTACTGAACTGCTCTCCTGAGACATTGGCAAACAGTGAAGACCCCAGAATGTGGCATATGATCAATCAGAGTCTAGACTGTTTACTTAAAGGTGATATTATGACAAAAACCTTAGCAATTACTAATCGATTATCGATCGTAGTGACAGGACTGGTAATCGATCATCTTTTCAGCTCCGATTAGCCAGCCCTAATACCTGGTGGGGTCGGCAACATTCTTTTGTGGAGATTGATCATGAAATCTTTTCTACGGTCATTCTCTCCCTTCCGCTGATTCAAGAAGGGCAGTTGTCAGTTTCGGGCAAAAGAAGTGCACTGTCCTGGTTAACCACTTAGTATAAGCCTGCCCAGGAAAGTGTTGATAGGTAAACTGACCGGCTCTAAAATGACCTAAAATAGTGTTGACTGGGCCGTTAAACTCCAATACAAACAAACATAGCGGATGCTAAGTGAATTTTGTAAATTGGAAACAAACTTTAGGAATGAAAAAACAACCCAAAAACATGTCAGAACCTAAAAGAATGTCAGTCCATAATGCATGAAATTGGGAAGAGTCTGGTCCAAGTTGAGCTAGTTAATCTGAAAGCTAAAGGTGCATTACTGAGCTATCCGGAAAAAATGCTTCCAAAAATAAAATACATATAGCCGGTATTTTTCTTTAAAACAATACAAATGAATGCATTTTATGCAAAAATGCGAACAATTATGATGACAGGTAAACGAGTTTGAGAGGGATTCGCTAACTAGGTTTCGAACACTAGTTAGATCTATTTTTAGTTCGTGACAAAAATAGAATCTCCATAATTATATGATGTTATGTGACGTTCATTTTTGGCCTTGTTTGCTTAGGCCATGCCTGAATCGGAAAAAATATGATGCTGATTACCATGCCATAAGTAACGACACTCAGAGACGATACTGTGGCCATGAATGTGTAAAGTGACAGATTTATTTTTAGAACAGAAATTCCGAACACATGTTCAGATCGAATGGTAAACACGAATGAAAACGGCCATTTTCACAAAGTTCTGAAGCTGTATTTGGCTCCAAAAGTGTACACATGACAAAGGAGTATGCATTGAAGATAAAAACCAAAAAAAAAAAATTTGAGACCTGGTAGCTCAATAATGCACCCTTAAAATAAAAGCTGAACAGTCTCAGTTCAGGACTATATGACCGCCCCCGCCCATCGGGGCTTGAAGAAATATATGGGCTGCACGATGCTTCCACGCAGAGCTGAATCAGACCCACACACGAATACTGGTAAACCGCTTAGAGGATCTAAGCCTGCCCAGGCAAAGCGGTGTGAGTGTCGGACCGTCCATGCTTATAAACCCTATTGGTTTCATTGGGCGACAGGGCTTGAGATGTCATTTCATCTCAGTGTCGGGTAAAAGTCCCACAAAATTGGAAGCATCGTCTCCAAAATGACCTTTACAGTGTTGACTGGGACATTAAACCTCAAATCAAACAAACAAATCAGGACTATATGTATTTTCCTAGTCTACATACACCCTGAGACAGTCAACACTTGTGCTGTCAGTGGTTTAACCTTTCTCTTGTTGAATATTCAGTATAGCCACACCCATTTCTGACTTTGAACCAATCAGATTACTTGATGAAATTTATTCCTACACATTCATATATTAAATGTCAAACAGTGTAGATCCTGATCAGATGGCTTCTGAAGAAGGCATCTGATCTGGATCTAAACTGTTTCAAAAGATAGGGGAATGGAAACACCTGGCAGATTTTTTCACCTTTTTCAAAGGGGGGCAACTTTCAGGGCTTCCTGTTTGCTTTTCTATAAGCCCTGTCCAACTGAAAAGGGGGTCTACTCTTAAAGGAAAGAATTTGCTCCCCAGGAGCAAATTCTTTCCTTTAAGATTTGACCCCTGTTGACATGGGAGACATTTGCAGGAGTTGTTTCCCCTGAAGGTGTATCCATTCCTCTTATAGGCTAAAGTCTTAGTTCAGGACTACATGTATTTTCCTAAACTCCGTTCAGAAAATCTGAATCATCGATTTTTTCGTTTCTTCATTTTAATACTCATTTAAGTCCATATGTCACTATGGGAAAGTTGAAGACCTCACCCTCTGCCGACTTCTCCAGCAAGTCGTATGCCTCTGCGACAGTCAGGAAAGGCTGTGATTATTTGGAGAAAAGTGCAAAACAAAGAAATGAGACCACAGACTAAGTCCATTTGATGATGATTGTAAGGTAAAATAATACATATTCAATTCCATGTGATGCACTTTATAAATAGATAGGCAACTACGACATACCTTACATTTGAATGGCTAGATGGAAGCTCACTAGGAACGGGGAGCCACTAGTGCTATGTGCTGTCAACAGTGGTCAAAATGAATTATCAGATATCAGATGTGGTGTCACAGCTAATGTTTTTCCATGAAGTGATCGTGCAAATAAAATATAGACGCCCTTGTAATTTGCAAGAGCAGTGACCACTTCTATATATGGTTTAAAAGGGTGTGTCGAGCCTGTCAAAATGTCTTAGTCTGTGAACGAAAATTTAGATTTTGCAATTTTCTCCAAATAATCACAGCCTTTCCTGGCTGCTGCAGAGGCATACGACTTGTTGGAAAAATCGGCGGAGGGTGAGGTCTACAACTTTCCCATAGTGATGTATGGGCTAAAATGAGTATTAAAAGGAAGAAACGAAAAAATCGATGATTCAGATTTTCTGAATGGAATTTAGTCTACATACACCCTGAAATATTTTCCTAGTCTACATACACCCTGAGACAGTCAACACTTGTGCTGTCAGTGTTTTGAAGGGAATGGGAACACCTGGCAGATTTTTTCCACCATTTTTCAAAGGGAGACAACTTTCAGGGCCTGTTTGCTTTTCTATAAGCCCTGTCCAACTGAAATGGGGGTCTACTCTTTATGGAAAGAATTTGCTCCTCAGGAGCAAATTTTTGGAGGAGTTGCCTCCCCTGAAGGTGAAGGGTAAACAAAACAGTTCTAGTCTCAGTTCTGTACAGACATAAAAATCCTTAAAATTGGGACACCTTGGGCATATGCCATAATTCTCCTAAAATTTGAACAGCTTCTTTCTCTGATCCAGTAATGAGTTCAAAAATACAGATGGGATGCCAAACAGTGTAGACTCTGATCAGACCATCTGTCCCAATATTAGGGTCACTACAGTATTTTCCCAGTCTACACACAGACTGTCGACCCACCTGTGATTTTTGTTTTTATATAGTTTCTTTCCTACTCTCTTTACAGTTGTTCCAAGAGCCACAGTTGGACCGGTTGCTGAAACTTCTTTTATAGATGACACAGAAGATCCACCGCCTACATATGAGTCTGCAGTTAGAGGTTATAGGGAATTGCCTCAAGGTAGTGTACCATCTACTTGTAATTAACCCTTATCTTGCTGAATATTCATTTAAGCCACACCCATTTCTGTCTATCAGCCAATCAAATTACTTGATGTAAGTTATTGCTACAAATTCATAACCTGAATGCCAAACAGTGTAGATCCTGATCAGATGGCTTCTTCAGAAGCCATCTGATCTGGATCTACACTGTTTCCAAAGATAGGGGTTGTTGTGAACAGCATGATAAGAGTTAATCATTGTGGCAGTGGGAACAAGTATCCACAATCAATGTTTGAAATAAAAAGAGTGAGTGAGTGTTTGAGTTTTACATCCCAACAACAGTTAAGGTCATACTGATATGGGACCTCAGTTTAAAGACTCATCCAAAAATTTGGAGAAGGCCGGGATCGATCCTGCGAACCCTGGTTTACAGTAGCGTTACCGCTACACCACAGAGGCTTCTTGAAATAAAAAGAAAGAAGGGAAATAACGACTAGCCACGTAGATGTCTCTTTTCTTTCTATACATGAACAGTAAACAGCTGTATTGAGACCACCTTTGTGGTCTCCCACCGGAGTGTACAGGATGTAGAAAACACAAACAAAATGTAACCGAAACCTTTAAGACCACTTTTGAACAGCCCCGAAAATGGTCTCCCACTGGAGTGTACGGGGTGTAGAAAACACCAACAAGATGTAACCGAAACCTTTTAGACAACTTTTGAACAGCCCTAAAAAATGGTTTCCCACCAGTGTGTACAGGATGTAGAAAAGACAAAGAAAATGTAGCAGAAACCTTCTAAATATGCTTTTAGAAGCATACTGCCCCCACACATCGGGACTTGAAGAAATAGGTGGGCTGCATGATGCTTCCACAGAAACAGAGCTGAAACAGACTGCACATGAGTACGGTTTGAGTACTGGTAAACCGCTTACAGGATCTAAGCTTGCCCAGGCAAAGTGGTGCAAGTTGGACTGTCCATGCTTTTTGTTTGTTTGTTTGATTTGAGGTTTAACGTCCCTGTCAACACTGTAAAGGTCATTTTGGAGACGTTGCTTCCAATTTTGTTGGATTTTTACCAGACATTGAGATGAAATGATATCTGAAGCCCTGCCACCCAATCAAACAATAGGGCTTATAAGCATGGACGGGCAGACTTGCACCGCTTTGCCTGGGCAGGCTTAGATCCTCTTAGCGATTTACTAGTACTCATGTGCGGGTCGGTTTCAGCTCTGCGTAGAAGCATCATGCAGCCCATATATTTCTTCAAGCCCCAATGCTTGACAAATCAAACAAATTTAAGAAGCATAATTTGTCTTAACCCATTTTATACTGGAAACTCCAAAATAGGTAGGTGGCCAACAGTGCAGTCCAAGATCAGATGCCACAGAACGTGGCATCTGATCAGGGCTTGTACTGTTTGCAAAAAGTTAACCCTTGTTCTGCTGAATATTCATATATGCCACACCCACTACCGATTATCAACCAATCAGATTGCTTGATACAAATTATTGCAACAAATTCACAATCAGAATGGCAAACAATGTAGATCCTGATCAGATGGCTTCTTCAGAAGCCATCTGATCTGGATCTACATTGTTTCAAAGAATGCATATCCGGGCTCATCAGGACAAGGGTTAAGCCATTTTCCAAATTAATTTTGAAGACCTGATGCCCCTGAATTTTGTAATGGACTCCTACTTTATGTAAAGAGGAAGATTTCATTTGATTCAAAAAGGGTTAATACATGTTTGTATTAGGTGGTCTTAATAACGGAATTTAATTAGGGCCCCGCACTGAAAGTGTGGGTGCCCTATAGTAATCACTCTGTCCGTCCGTCTGTCTGTCTGTCCGTCTGTCCATCCACAAATTTTCCTACTCCTCTGATAGCGCTGCTGGGGCCCTAGTCAGTTTCACTGACAGCTCTAGTTTTACATACAGTCCAACCTGTATTAAGCAAGCACCTATGGGATATTCAAAAGGTGCTTGCTTAAGACAGGTGCTTGCTTAACACAGGTGAATGTTAATGCATTTTCCTTTTTCGGGAACTGATTGCCTGCTTGCTTAAGACAGGTTGCTTGCTTAATAGAGGTGGCCACTAAGACAGGTTTGACTGTAGTTTGGTTTTCAGGCAGTCTGTTCATTTTGCAGATTTGTAAATGTTATGTCATCATGAAAACGCGCCTATTATAATTTTGACCCCTTGAACCCCACTTTTATATATTAAAACTGGGGTTTACATGACTGTGTAAACCTTATTTTTTTATTTCTGATCTAAAATATAGATTGTAGGTACTCGTTAGAAGCGCCTCGTTGAGGCGTTCTAACAAGTACCCACAATCTATATAGTGAACAGAAATAAGAAAATTATCACACATTTTCATCTCAAAATTTTCACTTGGTTGATGGTAAAGTTTACAATGCATTTTTTCGTAATGTCTGTTCTGTCTTTCTCTTCTTTACTTTCGGTAGCTTAACCCTTATCTTGCTGAATATTCATTTAAGCCACACCCATTTCATTCTATCAACCAATCAAATTACTTGATGTAATTTATTGCTACATATTCATAAACTGAATGCCAAACAGTGTAGATCCTGATCAGATGGCTTCTTCAGAAGCCATCTGATCTGGATCTACACTGTTTGCAAAGATAGGGGTTGTCGTGAACAGCAAGATAAGGGTTAACCCTTTTTGTACCAAATGGAATCTTCCACCTTATATGCAGCTGGAGTCCGTTTCTAAATTCAGAGGTGACAGGTTGTGGAATCTTCAAAATCAATTTGGAAAATAGCTGAACTTTCTGGAAATAGTGTAGGCCCTGATGAGACGCCGCATTCTGCGGCGTCTCATCTGGTACTGCACTGTATGCCAAGGTACCCGTTTTGGGGTTTCGGTACAAAATGGGTTAAGTAGAAGTGGAGGCAATGATCAGGAATTGATACAATTAACCCACAGCTCCCATCAGAGACACCAAAGGGAAAGAAACACAAAAATGAAACAACAGACCCTAATGGAAACATCAATAACGGACAGCCAAAAGGACAGTTACTTTCCCACAAAATGGCCAATAGGCCATCCAAAATAAAATGATATAAGCGACACAAACACCCAAAGACAAACCATAACACATCACGTGAACAAGTCCGTGAAATGAACACCCCACTAAACCCCACCTTATATAGAGAAAACGGGGGTTTATGGGGGTAGACATTATTTTTCTTATTTCTGCTCCAAGACATAAGTTGTGGGTACTCGATAGGCGGTTCTAACGAGCACCAACAACCTATGTTTGCAGCATAAATAAAAAAAAAATATCACGGATTTTCAACAGAAAAGTAGTCATTTTGTAGATGTGAAAAAATGCACTATGTCATCCGGGTATGTTATCGTAATGAAAAATAAGCCGCGTCAAAAGAACTGCCTTGGAAAGGTCAGCGGAAACGAGTTCCACTGGGGGGCTTAAATCGATTTTACATGGCCCGAGAGGATAGCTAAGAATTTAGCTGAACTTTATGTTAAAAAAATAACACAAAAGTGAATGTCATAGAAGCAATTTATTTGCTTCTCCAGCTATTTATTATTGTCATATTTGAACATGTGTATGCCATTTCTCATGTATTAATATTTGCAGGGCCAGCAGGTTGTCACAAGGGCGAGACAGACTTCTGTCCTGGCCCTTGTGTCTGCTAGTTAGACTGTGTAGGTGATATGTTTGCACATAGTGACCAGCCCCGATAGCTCAGTTGGTAGAGTGTCCGCTCCGGGGAACAGGAGGTCACGGGTTCCATCCCGAGCCGCGACATTCCAAAGTCGTTAAAAATGGTACTAGCTGCTCCTCGCTTGGCACTCCGATTTACAGGGTAGAGCTAGGACTGGTCGACCCAGTGTCAGGATAATGTGACTGGGTGTGGTATCATGTAATGTGTCTGGGACATGATACTTCAGTGAGGCAGCACTATAAAAGTGAGGATTGAGCTCCCTGTCGCAACCAGACACCGTCGTGATATGACTGAAAAATTGTTGAAAGCGACGTTAAACCCGAATTCACACACACACACACACACACACACACATTGCACATAGTGAGGATAAGGGGTGCAAAAACTGTTGTCTCAAGGGCAATACAAGAATAAGTATATGATAAATTCTTTTTCTGCTCTCTGTTGTTTAGATGAAGGAGGACAGTACTCAACAAGGCCAACGTCTGCTCCCATTGCTGTTGGAGAGTCTGATGCCCTATCACCTGAAGAGGTGGCTATTGTTCTCAAGATGCAGGACCAGAGAAGAGATTATATGCCAAGTACAGCAGAGAAATTTGACGGAGAGGAAGAAATGGAAATGGTAATTTTATATTTAATCCATTGTATATAAGGCTGCCACGATTATTCATATATAATGTTTAATTGATCGATAAATTCCACAAAAATAATTATCATTTCTGATTTGCTTTTAATCAATTACTTGATAGGTACAATTTACTACCCAAAGTTATGCCTAAAATAGCTGGATGAGTGGCAAACAGTGCAGACCCTGATGAGATGCCGCATCATCTGGGTCTACACTGTTTGCCCAGGCCTGTCTGTTCAAATATACATATGGTAAAGTGCAACATATGGTAAGAGTCATGCTCAGACAGAAAGCCAGACAGGTAAAATAATGACAAAAATCTTAGCGATTACTAATCGAATATCGATCGCAATGACAGGACTGATAATCGATTATCTTTTCAGCTCCGATTAGCCAGCCCTAATTGTATACTTGTGGACTCTTCAATTGCTATATGTTGGACAAGTTCATTTGTCATATGTGGGGTATCAGGTTTATTTTGTTTTTCATTTTTTTTTCTGTTTTGACAGAAAATCCTGTTAGCAAATAGTACAGGCCCAGATCAGACGCCACATTCTGTGGCATCTGATCTGGGCCTTCACTGTTTGCCACGGTACCCCTTTAGGGGTTTCCCACACGCAATGGGTTAACCTTTTTCACTCACTGGGCAGACAACAAATTGTTGATATTTTTCTTATATTTCTCAGAAAACAGGACTTGACATTTCATGCAAATTGTCTCCAGACAGAAATGTCAAAGCCTGTTTGGATACAATTTACATGAGATGTCGAGTCCTGTTTTCTGGGGAAAAATAAGAAAAATATCTCAAATAGTTATCTGGTGAAAAAAAAAAATACCCAGCATGCTGAGTGTAAAGGGAAAAAGATCAGGGTCCATTGCATTTGCAAGACCTACTCACATTTTTTCAGCAAAAAAAATAAGTTGAGTGAAAATGCAAAAGCTACTCATTTTTTTTTCAGCAAAATTTCATTTGCCATGTTATTTTAGTTCGATTTTGATGAAAGCTCCAAGCTTATTGAATTGCTCTTGAGCACTCATTCCAGAGGTTATCACACGCGCGCGAGAGATAAGGGGTGAATTTTTCACCACTGCTACTATTTACACCTGTGTCGAGTGTGGCATTGTCATAACGGGTCTTACCCAAGGACACACCTATCCTCCGGTGGCCGGATTTGAAACCACAATGTTTCATTCATAAGTCAAATGCGCTTACCACTGAGCTGTCGGGCTTGAGATGGAAGGGCTTGAGATGTCAGTTTATCTTGATGTCAAGTAAAAGTTGTAATGTAAATCTAATCACGTGTAAAATGTGTAGTTTATTTGGGTGGTAGGGTTTGAATTTTCATTCATCTCCATGTCCTGTAAAAGTCCTGCAAAATAACCTGAGTTTTGTTTACTCGGATGTAAAACAAACAAAAACAAGATGTGTTTGTGAAACACGAACATGTCCCCGGGCATGGATATTTTTTATTCAAAGTTGCTCACAGTTCAAGATGTTTGTGTGGGAAGCCCTTGACACAAGAAACTAACATGCCAAATATGAAAGCTCTATCTTAAACGGTTCAAAAGCTATGAACAATAATATTTTTTTCTTTAAAGTAGGTCAAGGTCACAGGTCAAAACAATTTGCATGAATGTAAAGCTCTTGTCACAAGGAACCTACATGCCAAATATTAAGGCTCTATCTTAAACGGTTCAAAAGTTATGAACAATTTTATTTTTTTCTTTTAAGTAGGTCAAATGTCAAGGTCATGGTCCAAACATTTTGCATAAATGAAAAACCTTAATCACAGGGAACCTACATGCCAAGTATGAAAGCTCTATCCCAAACGGTTCGAAAGTTATGACGAAAAAAGTTTATTTTTTTTTTAAGTAGGTAAAAGGTCAAGGTCACAGGTCAAAATTTTTGCATGAATGTAAAGCGTTTGTCACAAGGACCCTACATGCTAAATATGAAGGCTGTATCTCAAACGGTTCAAAAGTTATGAACAATGTTAAATTTTTATTTTATGTAGGTCAAAGGTCAAGGTCACAGGTCAAAGTTTTTTTGTGTGAATGTAAAGCTCTTGTCAAGAGGAACCTACGTGCAAAATATGAAGGCTGTGTCTCAAACCGTTCAAAAGTTATGACAAAAATGTTTTTTTTTATATTTTAAGTAGGTCAAAGGTCAAGGTCACAGGTCAAAATTTTTTGCATGGATGTAAAGGTTTTGTCACAAGGAACATACATGCTAAATATGAAGGCTGTATCTCAAACGGTTCAAAAGTTATGACCAATGTTAACTTTTTCTTTTATGTAGGTCAAAGGTCAAGGTCAAGGTCACAGGTCAAAATTTTTGTGTCAATGTAAAGCTCTTGTCACAAGGAACCTACATGCAAAATTTGAAGGCTCTATCTCAAACCGTTCAAAAGTTATGACCAAAATGTAATTTTTTTATTTTAAGTAGGTCAAAGGTCAAGGTCAAGGTCACAGGTCAAAATTTTTTGCATGAATGTAAAGCTTATGTCACAAGGAACATACATGCTAAATATGAAGGCTGTATCTCAAGTGGTTCAAAAGTTATGACCAATGTTATTTTTTTCTTTTAAGTAGGTCAAAGGTCAAGGTCACAGGTCAAATTTTTTTGCATGAATGTGAAGGTCTTGTCACAAGGAACCTTCAGGCCAAATATGAAAGCTCTATCTCAAACGGTTCAAAAGTTATGGCCAACGTTAAAGTTGTCCACGTACAAACCAACAAACAAACAAACAAACAGACAGGGCAAAAACAATATGTCCCCTCTATCGCTACCGGGGACATAAAAAAGATGTTTGCTGAAACAGTGTTTGTAGCAAATGCAAAAAGCAAAAATACTACTCTATTAGATATTGTTTTAACCATTTTTTGTACCAAATGGAATATTGCACCATATATATAGCAGGAGTCCATTTTAAAATTTAGGGGTGTCAGGCTGTGTTTTTCTTAAAAAACTATTCAGAAATTGGCTGAAAATTTAGCAAACAGTTTCAGCCCTGTTCAGACGCCGCATTCTATTGCGTCTAATCTTGGCCTGCACTGTTTGCCAACTACCCATTTTGGGGTTTCCGGTACTGAATGGGTTAACTAGTACAGATATCATTTCAAGCACTAATGAGCTTTTAAAGCTAACAATGCTTTGAAAAACTGGACAAAGCTTACGCAGTGATTTATTGAGTGATAAATCACTGTTTGGAGTTCATCAAATCAAGAGGAAGTGACCTGACTGACAAACTTTGATTAACCCTTATCTTGCTGAATATTCATTTAAGCCACACCCATTTCTGCCTATCAACCAATCAAATTACTTGATGTAATATTTTGCTACAAATTCATAAACTGAATGCCAAACAGTGTAGATCCTGATCAGATGGCTTCTTCAGAAGCCATCTGATCTGGATCTTCACTGTTTGCAAAGATAGGGATTGTCGTGAACAGCAAGATAAGGGTTAATTAGGGCCCCGCGATGAAAGTGTGGGTGCCCTATAGTAATCACTCTGTCCGTCCGTCTGTCCGTCCACAAATTTTTTCCTACTCCTCTGATAGCGCTGCCGGGGCCCTAGTCAGTTTCACTGACAGCTCTAGTTACCCTAGAATTCACACACTAGAGCTGATTTATAGTCTCTAACTTATTACTAACCCTTATCCTGCTGTTCACGACAACCTCTATCTTTGGAAACAGTGTAGATCCAGATCAGATGGCTTCTGAAGATCTACACTGTTTGACATTCAGTTTATGGATTTGTAAGAATAAATTACATCAAGTAATCTGATTGGTTCAGAGTCAGAAATGGGTGTGGCTAAATTGAAAAATCAGCAAGAGAAGGGTTAAAACTTAACATTTTGTTGTTTTCTTCAAATTTTTCCAACCTTTCCCAATTGTTAGAAGAAATCTTACCAATGTTATTGACCATGACACATGCAATTTCATCCTTTGGTTACTTGTTTGATGTGATAAAATAATGATGCAATTTTAGATTTTTAGCTCACCAGTCACATATTGACGAGGTAAGCTTTTGGAATCACTTTTTGTCCGTCGTTCATCATGCCTCCGTCCGTGCGTGGATAAACTTTTCTTGTGAACACACTAGAGGTCACAGTTTTGGGCCAATCATCATGAAACTTGGTCAGGATGATCATCATGACAATATCTCGGTCAAGTTCAAATATGGGTCATGGCAGGTCAAAAGGGTCAGTAGGTCAAACCAAAGAAAAACCTTGTGAACACTCCGGAGGCCAAAGTTTTGGTCCGATCGTCATCAAACTTGGTCAGAATGATCATCTTGACAATATCTCGGTCAAGTTCGAATATGGGTCATGTCGGGTCAAAAAGTAGGTCAGTAGGTCAAATTATAGAAAAACCTTGTGAACACTCTAGAGGCCACAGTTTTGGTCTGATCGTCATCAATCTTGCTCAGAATGATAGTCTTGACAATATCTGGGTCAAGTTCGAATATGGGTTATGTTGGGTCACAAAGTAGGTCAAATCATAGAATAACTTGTGAATACACTAGAGGCCACAGTTTTGGTCCGATAAACTTGCTTATATTGATTATCTTGACAATATCTCAGTCAAGTTCAAATATGGGTCATGTCGAGTCAAAAAGTAGGTCAGTAGGTCAAATCAGAGAAAAACCTTGTGAACACACTGGAGGCCACAGTTTTGGTCCGATCATCATCAAACTTGCCCAGAATGATCATCTTGACAATATCTCAGTTAAGTTCGAATATGGGTGTTGTCGGTCAAAAGTAGGTCATTAGGTCAAATCATAGAAAAGCCTTGTGAACACACTAAAGGCCACAGTTTTGGTCCATCATCATCAAACTTGCCCAGAATTGTCATCTTGACAATATCTTGGTCAAGTTTGTGTGTTCGAATATGGGTCATGTCGGGTCAAAAAGTAGGTCAGTAGGTCAAATCATAGAAAAACCTTGTGAACACACTAGAGGCCACAGTTTTGGTCTGATCATCATCAAACTTGCTCAGAATGATAGTCTTGACAATATCTCGGTCAAGTTCGAATATGGTCATGTTAGGTCAAAAAGTTTGTCAGAAGGTCAAATCATAGAAAAACCTTGCGAACACACTAGAGGTCACAGTTTTGGTCAGATCACCATCAAACTTGCCCAGAATGATCATCTTGACAATATCACGGTCAAGTACGTATATGGGTCATGTCGAGTGAAAAAGTAGGTCAGTTGGTAAATTAATAATAGAAAAACCTTGTGAAAACACTAGAGGCCACAGTTTTGGTCTTAACATCATCAAACTTGCTCAGAATGATAGTCTTTACAATATCTCGGTCAGTTGGTCAAACCATAGAAAAACCTTGTGAACACACTTAGAGGCCAGAGTTTAGGTCCGATCGATCATCATCAAACATGCCCAGAATGATCATCTTGACAATATCTCAGTCAAGTTCGAATATGGGTCATGTCGGGTCAAAAGGTAGGTCAGTAGGTCAAATCATAGAAAAACCTTGAGGACACACTAGAGGCCACAGTTTTGGTTTGATCATCATCAAACTTGCTCAGAATGATCATCTTGACAATAACTCGGTAAGGTTCGAATATGGGCTTATGTCTGGTCAATAAATAGGTCAGTGGGTCAGATCATAGAAAAACCTTGTGAACATACTAGAGGCCACAGTTTAAGTCCAATCATCATAAAACTTGCTCAAAAAGATCATCTGGACAATATCCAGATCAGTAGGTTATTTTGTCATAACTTTTGAATCGTTTGAGATAGAGCCTTCATATTTGGCATGTAGGTTCCTTGTGACAAGGGCTTGCCACTCATATAAAAATTTGACCTGTGACCTTGACCTGTCACCTTCCCTATCATAACTTTTGAACCATATGAGATAGAGCCTTCATATTTGGCTTGTATGTTCCTTGTGACAAGGTTTTCCCAACCATTAAAAAAATGACCCATCACCTTGATCTTTGATACAGCCTTCATATTTGGCATGAAGGTTCCTTGTGACAAGGGCTTCCTAGTCATACATAAAATGATCTGTGACCTTTACCTTGACATTTGACCTACTTTATCATACATTTTGAACCACTTGAGATAGTGCCTTCATATTTGGCATGTATGATCCTTGTGAAAAGGTCTTCCCACCCATACAAAAATTTTGTCTTATGACCTTGACCTTTGACCTACTTTGTCATAGTTTTTGAAGCATTTGAGGTGGAGCCTTCATATTTGGCATGTAGTTTTTTTTATGACAAGGGCATCCTTTTCATACAAAAATGACTTGTGACCATGACCTTGACATAATAATAATAATAATAATAATAATCAACCTTAGATATAGAGGGTAACAATTTTAGTACTAGTACTTATCTTATATGTGACCCTCTTTTCCTGGGTAGGAACCAGTACTAAGCAATGTGGATAAAGTTTCTTGCTCATGGAAACAACATGTGGTGCTTGTGAGGATCGAACCGGCTACCTCTCAATCTCAAATCCAATGCTTTACCACTGCGCTCCACATGTGACCTACTTTATCATAAATTTTGAACCATTTGTGGTAGAGCCTTCATATTTGACATGTATGTTCCTTTTGGCAAGTACTTTCCACCCATACAAAAATTTTGACCTGTGACCTTGACCTTTGACCTTCTTTCTCATAACTTTTAAACCATTTGAGGTAGAGCCTTCATATTTGGCATGTAGGTTCCTTGTGACAAGGGCTTTCCACCCAAGCACGGCCCCCATCCACCGGGGCTTGAAGAAATAGATGGGCTGCATGATGCTTCCACGCAGAGCTAAAACCGACCGCACATGAGTACTGTTAAACTGTTTAGAGGATCTAAGCCTGCCCAGGAAAATGGTGCGAGTCAGACCGTCCTTGCTTATAAACCCTATTGGTTTTATTGGGCAACAGGGCTTGAGATGTCATTTCATCTCCGTGTGGGGTAAAAGTCCCACAAAATTGGAACCAACGTCTCTTAAATGAACTATTCAGTATTGACGGGGTTGTTAAACCTCAAATCATACAAAAACAAATTCCCAGCCATGCAAAATTTTATACCTGTGACCTTGACCTTGACCTTTGACTGTTTTTGTCATAACTTTTGAACCATTTAAGGTAGAGCCTTCATATTTGGCATGTATGTTCCTTGTGACAAGGTCTTCCCACTCATGCAAAAAATTTTGACCTTGACCTTGATCTGTGACCTACTTAAGCATAACTTTGGAACCATTTGAGATAGAGATAGAGCCTTCATATTTGGCATGTACATGTATATTCCTTGTGACTTCACATCCATACAAAATGTTTGACCTGTGACCTTGACCTTTGACCTACTGTACCTTAATTTTTTAACCATTTCAGATATAGCCTTCATATTTGGCATGTAATTTCTATTAGACAAAGCACCTTACTATATTACCTACCATTTCATTTCTACAGTGTGGATCAGGTGAGCGATCCAGGGCCATGATGGCCCTCTTGTTTTCTATAAGGGAATAATAATACAGGGTTCACACAGTCCTGGAATTTGATTTTGGTCCTGGAAAACTCCTGAAATTCTAAAAAAGTGCAATTTGTCTTGGAATTTCTTGGAATTTTGGAAAATTCTCCTTGAGAATTACAATAGGTGCTTGAATTTTGGTAAATTCACCTTGAAAATTCTGAAATGTCCTTGAAAACGAGGATTCGGTGCACAAAAAATGAAAGAATCACTAAATAAGTTTAAAATAAAAAGGCAGTGCGGCACTGTATTCAGATTCAGTCTGCAGTAGTCCTGGCAGTTTTCACTAATGCCCACAGTATCCAGGTAGCATGGATCAAGTATAGCCAGAAGCAGACCACTTGCAAAGTGAAAAATACAGAAAAAAAACAAAAATGCTCAAAATGAAAGTTTTATGGGGATTTGAAATTGCATTTGTATAGGCATGTTCTCGAAATGTCTGACTTTCCCTTAAACCCTAGCAGTTTCTCTGGGTGGTAGGGCTTGAGATGTCATTTCATCTCAGTGTTGGGTAAAAGTCCCACAAAATCAGAAACAATGTTTCCAAAATGAACTAAATAGTGTTAACTGTGACATAAAACCAAAAGCACAAACAAATTTATAAATGGAGAGAAAACTAGTGTTTACAGGGGTATATGTTGTTTTTATGCCCCGGAATCAAGGGGTGGGTGGGGGGGGGGTAGCATAAAGTTTTTGGTCTGACCATCTGTTTGTTTGTCTGTCTGCAAAAACCTTAACATTGGGCATAACTTTTGAATGGTAAGTGATAGGGCTTTGATACTTCACAATGTGCAGTCCTTGTCACAAGACCTTTCCAGTGGTACCATAATTTTTGATCTTGTTACCTTGACCTTGATTAGTGAAAGGGCTTTAATATTTCGGGGGGCATAAGTGTTTCACAAGCACATCTTGTTCTTATTTCTAATATTCCAAGACATTGGTTGCGGGTTCTCAGCATCCACAACCTGTGTTTTGAAGGGAAATAAGGTAAATATTACAAGTTTTCATTAGAAAAATAACCTATTTGGAGATTCGAAACAATGTTCTATTTCACAGGGATGTGTTATCATAAAGTCATCCAAGTAATGTAGTCTAATCTAAAAATTGCAGGAAAAGCATACAAATGGATCAACGGTAAACCAAAAATTACACCTGTTTAGTTCTGTTCTGTTCTGTTGATTAGTGGTGCATAATGCTCTTCTGCTGTTGCAAAGCATGTCAGCATGAGATATATACATGTGCATGGGTCAATTTTAAAATCTAAAGCACCAGTCCTGTAGCAGATGATATTTTTTTCTTATTTTTTTTTCTCAGAAAATTGGGTTTGATAGGGCAAGTCAATAAAATCCAGCCTTAATAATTTTTGGGTGAGATCCATCTCCTCTTTTTTGATGTAATTGCCCTCTAGAATGATACACTTAGACCAATGCTGTTCCAGTGTCATCAGCCCAGAATTGAAGATGCCAGGGTCATTTTGTCCAACCCACTCCTCACCTGCTGCCACAACTTCTTCGTTGGACCGGAAATGACGTCCAGGGATATCCCTTTTCCAGTTTGGGGATAGGAATAGTCACTAGGAGCTAAATCTGGAGAATAGGCAGGGTGCGTTATTACCTCATACCCATTCTGCTCAACAGTATCCATTGTAATTTTGCAAGTGTGGACTCTTGCATTGTCCTGTTGGAGCAGAATCTCTTTGGAGAGTTTACCTTGGCGTTTTTCACAAATCGCTGTTCTCAGTTGGTCAGACAAATTTGCATAATACGAGGATAGGCTGAAAAGTTCTGAGCCTGACCAAGATCCAATGGTTTGTCCATGCTGAAAGTGCCTTATTATGCCCCCGCATCGGCATGATGCCGGGGGCATATAGTTTTTCGGTTTTCCGTACGTGCATACTTGCGTACGTGCGTACATGTGTACGTCCATCTGTGTGTGTGTGTGTGTGTGTGTGTGTGTGTGTGTGTGTGTGTGTGTGTGTGTGTGTACGTACTTGATCCTGTAACCTCAGGTTAAGGTTTTTGTAACAGGTAGAGCCTGAACTTTTAGAACTCATATTTCCCTAACCATTTGATGGAACTGGTTCATCTTTGGTATGATGATAGATATAGGTCAAAAGTTTTATTAAGCAATACCCCCACCCATGCCTGTGACCTCAGGGTCAAGGTCACAGACTTAGAAATTTTCAATGTTAAAGACTCAGGTTAAGGTTTTTGTAACAGGTAGACTTGAACATTTTAGAACTCATATTTTCCAAACCATTTGATGGAATTGGTTCATATTTGTTATGATTATAGATATAGGTCCAAATTTTTATTCAGCGATACCCCCACCCTTGCCCATGGCCTAAAGGTCAAGGTCATGGACTTAGAAATTTTCCATGTTAAAGACTCCAGTTAAGGTATTTGTACCTGGTAGAACCTGAACTTTGATGGCTTTGGTTCATATGATGATAGATATAGGTACAATGTTTTATTCAGCAATACCCCCACCCATGCCTATGACCTCAAGGTCACAGACTAAGACAATTTTAATGTTAAAGATTTTAAAGAGCTCAAATTTTCCAAACCATATTATGGATTTGGCTTATGTATGCTATGATGACAGATACAGGTCCAAATGTTTATTTGGCAATACCCCCACTCATGCCTATGGCTTCAAGGTCAAGGTCACAGACTTAGAAATTTTTAATTAGATATTTTAAGAGTTGATATTTTCCAAATCGTGGGATGGATTGAGTTGATATTTGGTATGATGTTAGATACCTGTCCATTTTATTCAGCGATACCCCCATCCATGCCCATGAGCTCAAGGTCAAGGTCACAGACTTAAAAATTTTTAAATTATCCCCTCGCACAACATGGCTCTAGCGCCTATATTTATTCACTGATTTCAATATAACTTCAAACAAATGTTCCTTATGACAATATCCCGAGTGAGTTAGACTTTCAAGGTTTTGACCTCAAGGTCAAGGTCACTGTGGCTATTTTTAGAAAAACTTTGTCATCGCTCTAGCGCCTACATTTCTTCACCAATTTCAATATAACTTCACACAAATATTCCTTATAAAAATATCTCGAGCGAGTTTGACTTTCAAGGTCATGGCCTCAAGGTCAAGGTCACTGGCTATTTTTAGAAAGCATTGTCATCACTCTTCACCAATTTCAATATAGATAGATACAGGTCCCAAGTCTCATTCACCCATACCAACGACCCTGCCCATGACCTGAAGGTCAAGGTCACACACTTAGAAAATTTTGTTGCAACATGGATTTTCGGGGTGAGCCGGGGCCCTTGGCGAGGGCATCTGTGTCCTCTGGACACATTTCTAATTTTTCAACATAGTCTCCCTTCCTGTCCACACACTTCCTCCAGCGATGCTGGAGTCCTTGGATCCCAGTGGTATAGAAGGTCTCATCTTGGTCCCTGAAAAACTCCTCCACAGCAGCTATCACCTCCTCGTCTGACCGATAATGCTGCCCATGTTTGGAAACAGGAAATAATCTGATGGAGCTAGATTAGGTGAATATGGAGGGTGATTGACAAGTGTGAAGCCACAGTCATGCGCAGCAGCCATTGCGACAACCGACTCATGAGCAGGCGCATTGTCCTGATGGAACAAGACCCCTTTTGTCAATTTTCCGGGTCGTTTAGCCTTAATTGCTTTTCGCAATTGTTTTAGCAGATCTGCATAATACTCCCCATTAATTGTTATGCCCTTTTGAAGGTAATCTATGAATATTATACCCTTGGCATCCCAGAACACTGATGCCATCACCTTCCCTGCAGAGGAGACGACCTTTGCCTTCTTTGGAGGGGGTGAGCCAGGGTGCTTCCATTGCATGGATTGTCTTTTGGTCTCTGGCTCAAAGTGATGAACCACACACTCATCCTGAGTGACAAAACGGTCAAGAAAACCATATTGGTCTGCTTCAAAAATAGCCAAGTTGGCTTGTGATAGGTTCAGTGTGGTCAACTTTTGGTCAGGCGTCAAAAGCCGTGGCACCCATCTGGCGGAAACCTTCGATATTCCTAATTAACTGTGTAGAATGTTCTCTACTTGTTCACAGGAGATGCCAACAGTGTTAGCTATCTGATTCACAGTTAAACGCCTGTCATCCATCACGGCCCTGTGCACTTGGCTGATGGTTTCCTCAGTTGTTGCCATTGTGGGTCGTCCACACTGGTCATCATCTTTAAGGCTGTCCTTGCCATCTTAAAATTTGGTGCCCACCTTTTTACGGTTGCATATGAAGGAGCATCATCCCTTAATGTAGCAACCATATCGGCATGAATGTCCTTAGGAGCTAACCCCTTTTTATGGAGGTACTTGATGACACCATGATGCCAGATTTTGTCCATTTTCTCAAAAAGGTGCTAGTATCAATTTTCAAAGTCTAGAATTGCTATGTTATTTCAGGTAATCTTGAACTCATTTGAGTAAAAATCAAGTAATAAAGGTTTGGATTTAATGAATACAAAATTTCATGGCTATTCGATGCCTGCTTCTTGGTCAGGCTCAGAACTTTTCAGCCTACCCTGGTACACACGTTATTATACTTTTCTTTGCTAGAAAGTCCAACATAATAATGCCTTGTGCATCCCAAAGTACAGTTGCCATCACCTTGCCAGCAAAGGGTTGGGTTCTGTCTGAACCTTATTGGCCTCGGAGACCCACTGGCGACTTCGAGTTTTATTCTCCGGCTCATAATTATGGACCCAGGTCTCATCTACAATCACCAGACATGAAAGAAAACCAACTTTGTTTGACCTAAACCACTTCAACAATGTGCTGCATACTGATGCTCTGGTTGCCATTTGCTAAGGGATTTTTGGACCCAAAGGGCTGTAAGCTTGCGCATACCCAAGCGATCATGTAAAATTGTTGAAACGCTTCCATGTGATTGTGTGATGTATTTCTTCGACCTTAATTCGCCTATCAGACTACACCAGATCCCTTACTTTGTTACACATTTCTTCATTGGCAACCCAACCTTGTTTCATCTTCTGAAGACGCTCTACGACATTTCAGGCCTCATATTTTTCAGGCATATGCAGGATTTCAGGCTTTTAGGGCTTGATTGTTTCTTGATTTTTTCTTGATTTCAGGATTTTTAGATTTTGATTTTTTCCTCCTGTATTCTGTTTAAAATGACTATTGAACACTTATCCTCTGAATAAAATTATTTTGCTACATCCATTTCTGCCTATTCACCAATCAAAAATTATTTGATATAATGTATTCATGTCACAAGCTGCATTACAAACAGTGTAGATCCTGATCAGATGGCTTCTTCAGAAGCCATCTGTTCTGGATCTACACTGTTTGCAAAGATTAGGCTTGTCATGTACAGCAGCATGAGGGTTAAGGCTGCAAAATCAGGTCTTTCAGGCTTTGAAAAGCTTGGTCAGTATGAGGCCTGCATTTGAATTCCCCAACACAGAATTTAACTTGCGAATAATAGGATGGTGCAGGAGACCCATAAACAATGGTTAACTCGCAATGCATTTCCTGACCCGTTTTCCCTTTCAAATACAAGTAAAGAATTACAGCAGGGTACTCAACTTTTGACAAAAAGCTTGCTTTTGCATTGCTGGCCATATTTGAAGTTCGGTATCTTACCAGTGAATGACACGATAAGGGTGCAATTCTGCCCCCATGCCTTAAACATGTATTGAAACAAGGCATGAAAAACTTGGTTATCTCGGTCAGTTGGAAACAGGATAGGCTGGTTACTTTTTCCTACAAATTCATAAACTGAATGTCAAACAGTGTAGATCCTGATCAGATCTTTAGAAGTCATCTGATCTGGATCTACACTGTTTGGCAAAGAAGGGGTTGTCGTGATCAGCAGGACAAGGGTTAACTGTTCTAGTATTTCCAGTAAGCAATACAGTGGTATTTTTGCTGAAAAATGTGAACAGCTTCTCCCATTTTTTTTTCTGCAAAAATATCAGAATGTTTTCCATCTTAATTGTTAAAATTTGTTAACTAACGGTGTGGTTAGTTTTGAACAACTGGGCCAGTTGTTCAGAACTAACGATGTTGTTAGTTAATGAATCCTTAAATCTTTGATCAAATAATATGGCAAATATGCTAATATTTTTGCTGAAAAAATGTGAGCAGCTTTTGCATTCGCAAAAGCTGCTCACATTTTTTCAACAAAAAACACTATAGTAGATATTTTACTTGCTAGAGCAGATAACAATATGACCACTAACGAGTTTGTTAAAGGTGCATTATTGAGTTACCAGGTCTTAACTTTTTTTTTTTGGTTTTAATCTTCAATGCATACTCCTTTGTCATGTGTACACTTTTGGAGCCAAATACAGCTTCAGAACTTTGTGAAAATGGTCGTTTTCATTCATGTAACTCTTAGCTCTGAACATGTGTTCGGAATTTCTGTTCTAAAAATAAATCTGTCACTTTACACATACATGGCGACAGTATCGTCTCTGAGTGTCGTTACTCATGGCATGGTATTCAGCGTCATATTTCTTCCGATTCAGGCATGGCGTAAGCAAACAAGGCCAAAAATGAACGTCGCAAAACGTCATATATGGGGATTCTATTTTTGTCACGAACTAAAAATAGATCTAACTAGTGTGCGAAACCTAGTTAGAGAATCCCTCTCAAACTCGTTTACCTGTCATCATAATTGTTCGCATTTTTGCATAAAATGCATTCATTTGTATTGTTTTAAAGAAAAATACCGGCTATATGTATTTTATTTTTGGAAGCATTTTTTCCAGATAGCTCAATAATGCACCTTTAAGCTAATGATGCTTTGAACAACTGGCCCCTGGTCTTTGAATTTCCCTGATAAATAAAAAGAAACAGTTTTCTGCTGCATGGTATTGGTGATTAGAAGGTTAACCCTTGACCTGCTGAATATTTATATATGCCACACCCACTACTGATTATCAACCAATCAGATTACTTGCTCCATGTTTTTACAACAAATTCATGAGCTGAATGACAAACAATGAAGATCCTGATCAGATGGCTTCTTCAGAAGCCATCTGATCTGGATCTACATTGTTTCAAAGATAAGGCATATCCGGGCTCAGCATGGCAAGGATTAACATTTCTGTTAAATTTTTGTTAACAGCTAAAACATAATGTTTTACCTGCTGAACCAACAAGCAGTATAAATGCTGATCAGATGGCCTCTGAAGAATCTGATCAGGATCTCCACTATTTGTCATTTAGTTGTTGAATTCAAATGAACATAATATGAGCCAGCGCATTACAAAATCTACAATAAGGCTTGAGCGATCAGCGAAGACTCAGATCAGCCTGCACATTCGCACTGTCTGATCAGAGTCTTTGCTGATCGTATGTACCTACTATAGGCTGATATCTATTTGTTTGATTTGAGGTTTAAAGTCCCCTTCAACACTGTAAAGATCTTGTCATAGTGGATGGGTGCACAGGTTGATTTGGGGCTCTGCTGGTCACACCGGTCTTATTGTAGGTTTTGTCATGCACCGGCTCAAATATCAAGTAGTCTGATTGCTTGAAAGTCAGAAAATGGATGTGGCTAAATTAATCTATTCAGCAGGACATGGGTTTGAAGCAATTCACCAACATTTAAGGTTACCAGAAGTTGTAGGAGCATTATTGGGTCGATTGTAATAGACAATCGACCCAGATTTAACATTAGACTAAAATTTGACCTTAATGCAGATGGCCTAATCACAGCAACAACTCTTGACAAGAGACATCCGCGAGAAAATATTGCTCCATATTCAAACCAGTTTCAAAAGTTCCTCTTGACTAAAAATGAAACTGCCGGTGGAACTGAATGTAATAGTGAGTGTTTTCTATCATTTAATTACATGAAAACACCTTCCTTCTGTTACCTTTTCAATTATAATAAATTTTACACAGTGACTATTTATGATTGCCTGTACAGATTAACCCATTTTGTCATGGAAACCCACAAACAGGTAAATGACAGACAACCAGTCGACACACAACGCGGCGTCTGTTTGCAAAAAGTTCAGCCATTTTCCAAATACATTTTGAAGAAAGCACAACCAGACACCCCTTCATTTTTAAATGGACTAGTACTATATATAGTATGTATAAGGTGGTACAAAATGGGTTAAAGTTTACGGCATTACAAATAAACTAAGGGAGACCAATCTTAAAATACCTATTACGTTACGGGTGAGGGTAAGACCCCTTACTAAATTCGGGTCGATTCGTCCTTTGGTGCAATTTTTATTCTATTTCATTGTTCTAATATGGACAGGAAACGGAGAATTTTGATACGTTTGTAATATGCCCCGTACACATGCTCCAATTTGCATACGTAAGTAAACTTGCACAGATGCAAATTTTGCATAACTGGGCACCAGTGTATTTCGCTTAGCGTTCACATAGACGTTAAAGAGTCTAACCACCCAATTGGTTTGTTTGATTTGAGGTTTTACATCCCCATCAACACTGTATAGGTCATTTTGGAGATGTCACTTCCAATTTTGTGGGACTTTTACCCGACATTGTGATGAAATGGCATCTCAAACACTGTCGCCAAATGAAACCAATTGGGTTTATATGCATGGAAGTCCGTCTCACAGGCCTCAGATTCTATGATGATTCCAACGTAAAGGCTTATTGAGAATTAGAGAGATCAAATTGAAGGTATTGTTGGTGGGTGCCTGATGCTCTGTCTCTGGTCAGGCCCATCGGAGTCTAACTGTTGGTTTTCTTTTACTCCAGCATTTCATTGGTTTCTTGCTGTCGAGTCCTCACCGTTGTTTCATCTCTGTGGTTGTTTGATTATTTGTGTTCACGGAGATGTTGCACTGATGAGTTAGGAGGCCTTCATGCGGACTGAACAAGTTCTTTGTCTAAATCGCAACGGAAGTAATGGCAAGGATTGTGGCCACGTAAAATCGATTTAAGCCCCCCAGTGGAATTCGTTTCCGCTGACCGTTCCAAGGCGGTTCTTCTGTCGCGGTTTATTTTTGTTATGGTTTGTCTTTGGGTGTTTGTTTCGCTTATGTTATTTTATTTTGGATAGCCTATTGGCAATTTGGTGGGAAAGTAACTGTCCTTTTGGCTTTCGACTGTTGGTGTTTCCATTAGGGTCTGTTGTTTCATGTTTGTGTGTCTTTCCCTTTGGTGTCTCTGATGGGAGCTGTGGGTTGATTGTATCGATTCCTGATCATTGGCTCCACTTCTATTTTTAGATCCTCCAAGCAGTTTATAAGTATTCATTTGTGGTTGGTTTCAGCTCTGCGTGGAAGGATAGCGCAGCCTATCTATTTCTTCAAGCCCCGATGGGCACACATTTGCATACGTAAATTAAGTACATGCATTTATTTCCACATATTATAATTAAGGTGTAACTATACCAAATTTAGTGACACAGAGGCCTTTCTGATATTTAATCTTCATCAGTATGTCTAAACCCGAAAGTTTTGAAACCGAAACTGATTTCCATTAGGGTCTGTTGTGTCATGTTTGTGTTTCTTTCCCTTTGGTGTCTCTGATGGGAGCTCTGATTATAACTGATCATTTATTCATGTCAATTAAAATGAATAGATTGACATAGAATGCTGTCGTATTGCTTGGAAATAGGGTTCGAGCTGGAAAATAGCAAAAAAGTAACCTCGAATGACCACATATTTACTGTAGAATGAAGCTGATGCAGTAATGGGGATCAGAGCAAGTTACATTCCACCGTGTATCGCTAGAGAGCGCACCACTCGAGACAATAAATCTGTTATCCCAGTTTTGGGATCGATTGTTTATTAATCGACCCAAAGTTACAACGCATAGAAGTCTTCAGTGCAAAAAGTCCACATACCATCCCTGATTTGTATGAAATCCGGGTAATGGTTATTTATAAAATTTTGACGCGCTATTCTAATCAGTCATCAATAGAATCTGGACTGGAATCGTGGGTTGCGCTTGGCCAAGTGTGTTGACCCAGATCAGACACCTTTATCATGGTCTACACGTTTTGCTCTATGAAAACTTAAAGTTAGGGTTTTGGAAACTCTGTTAGTCTCAAGTCTCAGTCTAAGGATACGGTACACTCAGTGACAATCGACCCATCAGTACTTTCAGTGCTTTGATTATTATTATAATTAAATGTAACTTGTTAATATTTACTTTGAAAAGTTTTGTCTTCTTATAAAACTTGTTACTCTGTGGGGTATATGTGCATTGCACAGCAGAAGGATCATGCTTTCACCTTATAATTATTTGGTGCAGTTCTGAGAGCAGAGGTGCATTCAACAACAAGGGCGCCCACAGAGCACTCGCTTGATTGCCTCCTGAATGCAAGCACCCGCGAATGCTTGCGGTACAGTCTGAGGCGTATCGGATACTGAAGTATCGTTAGATACTGAATCCATTACCCATGCGTGAAGTATGGAGATTTGGCCTGCACTTAATCGGCGAAGAAAATAGTTTGTTTACAGCAGTCTATGCATGTATTAACTGTCTTCTACAGAACTATTACCAGACTTTCCTCAAGCAGAATTAAACTTCCGATCGACAGCATCACGAAAACACGCCTATATGATTTTGACCCCCTCGAACCCCAGTTTTCTTTAGTAAAACTGGGGTTTGAAGGGGTATACATTATTTTTCTTATTTCTGCTCTAAAATATAGATTGTGGGTACTCGTTAGAACCGCCTCGATGAGGCGGTTCTAACGAATGCCCACAACCTATATTTTGAGCAGAAATAAGAAAAATATCACAATTTTTCATCTTAAAATTTTCATTTTTTCAGTGATAAAGGTGCCAATGTATTTGTATAGGCGTGTTTTCGTAATGGGGAAGCAGACAAACAGTATTAAGGTCGCCATCTTGAAACGGCGAGTGCATACTGTCCTTCAAAAGTGTGTTTGTTTGTTTCTTCAAGTGCTCAAGCAATTGCTCGCATTGTTGGACGCACCACTGTATCAGATTATTTTTTCCAAGCACCTTGGCTTTTGTAGCTGATAATTATGTTATAGGCTTCTACATAATAAACAATCTGTTTTATCATAATGTTGTCATGTCTGGTAGTTACGTAACAACAGGGGGAACAACCTATGTCAGAGCAGTGACGTCATAACCATTCGTAAGTTTGCCGGCGTTTACTACACAAAAGGCATTTGTCACAACAAGTAGGCGCAGTCGGTGCATTAGATCATAAAAGAATCAAACATTCTGAAATCTGTCCCAGAAATGTGGCCTTTTCTTTAAATAATTCAACACAAGCTGATTTGGCAATGATGTCGGAACTATCATTGTTTACAGCGCCGAATCAAATCTTGTGTCGAAGCTATCGAAGCCTTTTCAATGTTTCTAGGTGGAATTAGCTCACTGATGGTATGCAAATATTGTTCGTTACCAGCTGAAGTATGTTTTCTGAAGACTCGTAATGTACAAATCTAGTTTGAAGCATTTCATTTACCCTATTTACACCAATATGGCCGCTTCTGAAATGGGTACGACATCTCTGCTATGACGTAGGTTGTTACCCCTTAACAATGTCATTCCTAAACACATAGTCATCAGAAAATCAGTGTTTTAACCCTTCTCTTGCTGAATATTCAGTTTAGCCACACCCATTTCTGACTTTGAACCAATCAGATTACTTGATGTAATTTATTGCTACAAATTCATAAACTGAATGCCAAACAGTGTAGATCCTGATCAGATAGCTTCTTCAGAAGCCATCTGATCTGGATCTACACTGTTTGCAAAGATAGGGGTTGTCGTAAACACCAAGATAAGGGTTCACATTTGCAAACAACAACCAGGCAGATCAGCCTCGCTTTGACCGAGTCTGATCAGCATCTTAGTCCTTATCCTGCTGAATAAATTAATTTAGCCACAGACATTTCTGGTGATCTGTCAGTAAAAATACTTGATATAATGTACACCACAACCTCATTATAATACAGTTCATTATAACAAGGTTTTGGATATAACACCGTTTCATGATGGATCTCCAAATGTATAGATTATATAGAAAAATGACCATAAATGGAATGGTAATTTTTCTATAGAATCCATACATTTTTGTTTGGATATAACACGGTTGTTTATTTAACATTGTTTCTGTTTTGGACCCCATTAATAGTGGTATAAAGAGATTTTGATGTATTCACTTGGTTCACAAACTGAGAATGACAAACTTTGTGGATCCTGATCAGATGATTCTTCAGAAGCCATCTGATCTGGATCTTCACGGTTTGCAAAAGAGAGAGTTGTTTTGTTCGGTGTGATAATGAATAATGTTCAATTCTTGGATAGTAGAATACTAGTGGGTGGTTGGATGAGGCAAAGGTGATGTGTATCTTGCATCACTGGAGAATCCAACTGACATTGGCTTACAGTTCACTTTCATCACCTCTTCTGTCTCTTCTATCAGTTACCAAATTGTTGATGACCTTGAGCATGAAACTTGGCCAGCTGGTCTCCCTTCGGTCAGTTACCAAATTGTTGATGACCTTGAGCATGAAACTTGGCCAGCTGGGCTTTCTTCTATTAGTTGAAAAATTGCTGATGACCTTGAGCATGAAACTTGGCCAGCTGGGCTCTCTTCTATTAGTTGAAAAATTGCTGATGACCTTGAGCATGAAACTTGGCCAGCTGGGCTCTCTTCTATCAGTTACCAAATTGCTAATGACCTTGTTCATGAAACTTGGCCAGCTGGGCTCTCTTTTGTCAGTTACCAAATCGCTGATGACCTTGTGCATGAAACTTGGCCAGCTGGGCTCTCTTCTGTCAGTTACCAAATTACTGATGACCTTGTGCATGAAACTTGGCCAGCTGGGCTCTCTTCTGTCAGTTACCAAATTGCTGATGACCTTGTGCATGAAACTTGTCCAGCTGGGCTCTCTTCTATCAGTTACCAAATTACTGGTGACCTTGAGCATGAAACTTGGCCAGCTGGGTACTCTTCTATCAGTTACCGAATTGCTGATAACCTTGAGCATGAAACTTGGCCTTAACAAATTGCTGATGACCTTGAGCATGAAACTTGACCAGCTAGGCTAACTTCTACCAGTAACCCAATTGCTGATGACCTTGAGCATGAAACTTGGCCAGCTAGGCTCACTTCTATCAGTAACCCAATTGCTGATGACCTTGAGCATGAAACTTGGCCAGCTGGGCTCTCTTCTATCAGTTACCAAACTGCTGATGACCTTAAGTATGAAACTTGGCCAGCTGAGCCCAGCTTGCAAATTTTTAAAATGCCAGAGATTGTTGGCTTTTTAGTTCGCCTTTCAAAAGTAAGGGGGAGCTATTGCCATACCCCCGGCATTCGGATCCGTGTCCCCATTTTACTTCACATCGAAGTTCTTATTTGTGATATTTATGCCCGCGGTATCAAATATTTGGGGGAATCTTTGAATTGGGGGCATATAGTTTTTGGTCTGTGTCTGCCTGTTCGTCCGCAAGAACCTTAACATTGGGCATTTCTTTTGAATGGTAACTGATATGTCTTTCATTTTTCACATGTGCATTCCTTGTCACTAAACATTTCCAGTGGTCCGACAATTTTTGATCTCTTGACCTTGACCTTGACATTTGACCTACTTTTTAAAAACTTTATCATTGGTCAAAACTCTTGGTTGGTAAGTGTTAGAGTTTTCATATTTCACATGTGCATTCCCTGTGTACTTGTAAACTGCTGCCTCAGCAAAATGGAGCAAGTCAGACTGTCAAATGCATATAAGCCTTTTGGTTTCATTGGGTGGCAACGCTTGAGATGTCATTGTCGGGTAAAAGTTCCACAAAATTGGAAGCACTGTCTCCAAATTGACCTAAATAGTGTTGACAGGGATGTCAAACCTCAATTCAACCAAAACAAACATATAAGCAGTTAACCATGAGTGCACATTCTTTCACTAGAAACTGACAACTACCCTTCTTGAATCAGAGGAAGGATGAGAATGACTCTAGAAAACATATTCTTGCACACCAGACAAGGAAATCCGTGATTTTACCCTGGGATAGAAATTTACGTTCTGACCCTGGTGTTCCGACCCCAAATCGAATAAAATCGCATGTTTGATAAATGCACTGGTTGATTACAACCTCATGCGCGGTGTCATCATGCGTGAAGTCACTAAACATTCCTGTTGTGTCATCACAAAATGGCGGACGTCGGTAACCGAAGTGACGGCAGCATTAAAAATTCGCAATAGAAATGGAAGGTATGCAAGAAAAAGAATCCTATATTTGTGTGAGGGGTGGATAGAAAAATCCGTCCCTCGGGATCACTGTCCGGCATCACTCGGCAAGCCTCGTGATGCCGGATAGTGACCCTCGGGACGGATTTTTCCATCCACCCCTCACACCCATATAAGATTCTTATAACATCGTCACCATAAGAGATTGCTGCCAACATTGAGGGTATTGACCTACTGATCAACAGATGAATATGCATCTGACCAAGGCCAGATTTGTCAGGTACCCTACAAGCATATAAGAATCTTTTATGGGCGTGAGGGGTGGATGGAAAAATCGGTCCCAAGGGTCACTGTCCGGCATCACGAGGCTTGCCGAGTGATGCCGGACAGTGATCCCGAGGGACGGATTTTTCTATCCACCACTCACACCCATATTGGATTCTTTTTCTTGCATACCTTCCATTTCTTAGCACGGATTTTTAATGCTGCTGTCACTTCTGTTACTGACGTCCGCCATTTTGTGATGACACAACAGGAATGTTTAGTGACGTCACGCTTGACGCCGCCGCGCATGAGGTTGTAATCAACCAGTGCATTTATCAAACACGCGATTATATTCGATTTGGGGTCGGAACACCAGGGTCAGAACATAAATTTCTATCCCAGGGTAAAATCACGGATTTCCTTGTCTGGTGTGCAAGAAAATTGTTTCTAGAGTCATTCTCATCCTTCCTCTGATTCAAGAAGGGTAGTTGTTTCCCTTATGAGTTGACACCTATTGACAAGGGAGACTCTATACCTGCCGGGGTCGCCAACATTCTTTCATGGAAATTGATCATGAAATCTTTTCTACAGTCATTCTCTCCCTTCTGCTGATTCAAGAAGGCCCCTTCTCAGTTTCTGGCACTGTACTGGTTAACCACTTCCGTATAACTTATACAGTAGAACTTCAATGGCTCGGACACCTTTGGGACCTCGAACATCTGTTCAAGACAGGGGGAGTTCGAGTCATTGAGGGTAACTGCCAGGAGGCATAACGAGATGCTTTTAGACATCTGTTCGGCGTTCCATAATGAACATGTATGCTGTGTGTACTCATTAGAATCGCCTCATCGAGGCGATTCTAATGAGTACACACAGCATACTTTTGTAAGATAAAAGACTAAAATCTCCTTAATTAACCCCCACTAGTTCTTATGTTGAGGATTTCGCTAGGGGCTCAAGAATGGGTTCGACTCATCCATGGTAAACGAGCCATCGGTGTTCGAGCCATCGAAGTTCTACTGTAATATGCCTACCTAGGAAAAGTGTGGCTAGGTAAACTGACCAGCTCAAAAATGATCTAAATAGTGTTGACTGGGCTGTTAAACCCCAATGCCAACAAACAAACAAGACTCCGCCTGACTTTGTTATCCCCACGCTTTTTGAAGAAAAAGTGGGGATATTGTAATGTTCTTCGTCGTCCGTCTGTCGGTCCATTCGTACGTACCTACGTCTTACCGGATAACTCCTAGACGGTTATAGATAGAAACTTGAAAGTTTGGAACTGATAGATCCTTGGTCTGGGGAGTGCATGACACTTTCAGAAATTTGATCACACCCCAGGGGTGGGCCCAGTAGGTGGGGACGCGGGGGGTCAAAAATAAAAATTTCCAGACCATGGTTGTGTAACATATCAAAGCGAGCGGCATGATGAGTAGATTATGTAGTGGCGTGGGGATATGCGATGGCATGCCATCGACTGCCCAGTTCTAGTTTACAGTTGCCTTAATTTTTCTCTGTTAGTTCTGTCTGTTCCCAGATTGTCTTATTGTTTCCTAAATACCCTATTTTTTTACCCATTTGGTACCAATGGAATCTTCCTCCTTATATATAGCTGGAGTCCATTTCAAAATTTTGGGCTGTCAAGTTGTGTTTTCATCAAAATTTATTTGGAAAATGACTGAACGTTTAGCAAACAGTGGAGGCCCTGATCAGATGCCACGTTCTGATCTGGGCCTGCACTGTTTGCCAGGGTACCGGTTTTGAGGTTTCTGGTACTAAATGGGTTAATGTATATGTTATATAAGTTTCTGTATGTAACTTGTGTGTCTTTGTTCTGAAAATAACTAGAAAAACTTTTGTGCAACATTAGAGAATTCATTACGATAACACATCCGTGTGATATAGTGCATTTTTTCATACCTCAAAAAAGATAATTTTCTGATAAAATTTTCTGATATTTTTTCTTATTTATACTCATAACATAGGTTTTGGGAACTCGTTAGAACCGCCTCATTGAGGCGGTTCAAACGAGTACCCACAACCTATGTCTTGGAGCAGAAATAAGGAAAATAATGTATACCGCCTAAACCCCAGTTTTCTCTATTTAAAGTGGGGTATAGTGGGGTCTTCATTTCACGGACTTGTTCACGTGATGCTATTCTGGAACAGAGATCTGAAACAAAATAACATACCCCGCTCAAAGATGCAATATTAGATGTTTTAATATACATACCGTATTCGACCTATTTACCGCACATGCTCCATTAAGCGCACACCCAAGCTTTTGTCTGGAAAAAATACACAAGCGCACACTTTACAGTAACCTCCCAACAAATTCATATTGAGTTTTGCTGCATCTTTGACCCGGACATTCATATGTTTATGTGGTGAACCCCTATGCTGAAATTATACTGTATAAAATAATCATATCGGAAGCTTTTTTTCGTATTTTTTCGTATTGAGTGTGCGCTTATTAGGTAGATTTTTCACCACAATATTTTCATACAATTTTGAAAAAACTAAGCGCACGTTGCGGTAAATAGGTCGAATACGGTATGTGCAGATATTGTCAGAATTCCAATAACTGTTTAGATGGAAATTCATGTGTGAAATTAAGAAATTTATAAGCAGGAAGGACTTTGAAAACACTGGTTGATTTACGAAATTGAAATAAATAAAAGAAAAACTAAATTGTAAGAAAGAACCAAAGATGGACATAGGAAATTTAAGAAAATAAATTATGCAAAACTAAAACAGAAAATCTTTGACGCACAAACAGTTTTATTACATTTATTTTTCGCATTAATTCTCCACCATCTCCGACGTTTCGGCTTTTGACAGCCTTTATCACGGAATTGTTCTTTCAGCTATCACATATTTTTCAATTTCTTCTTTCCACCATATTGAATATATATTATATAAAATAGAAAACCCACAGAGACTTCCATTTGTCGTTTTTTTTTCCCTGGTGATATAATGGTGACCAAAACCCAGCCGGGGTAGCTCAGATGCGTGTCTGACTGATGGTCAGGAGGAAGCGGGTTCAGTACCTCTTGGGGTCGGCAACATTCTCTCACGGACATTGATCACATTACAATAACACACCCGTGCGACATAGTGCATTTTTTCACATCTCCAAAATGGCCGTTTTTCTGATGAAAATCCTTGATATTGTTCTTATAAATACTGCAAACATAGGTTGTGGGTGCTCGTTAGAACCACCTCATTGAGGCGGTTCTAACGAGTACCCACAACCTATGTCTTGGAGCAAAAATAAGAAAAATAATGTATACCCCCGTAAACCCCAGTTTTCTCTATATAAATTGGGGTATAGGGGGGTCTTCATTTCACGGACTTGTTCACGTGATGTTGAAATATATTCTACAGTCATTCTCTTCCTTCCACTGATTCAAGAAGGGCGGTTGTCAGTTTCTGGCAAAAGCATGTGCACTGTACTGGTTAACTGCTTACATGTAAGCCTGCCCAGGAAAATTGTGGATAGGTAAACTGACCTGGTCAAAAATGACCTAAATAGTGTTCACTGGGCCGTTAAACACCAATACAAACAATCAAACAGAATGACCAAACATTTTGTGACTGAAAACTGAAACAATACAATATATTGATTTTCATATTTTGTGAATAGTATGAGGACTGTTCAAATATGAATGCAAGTAGAATGTTTTCTCATGCACTAATGCGAAAATCACCTGGAAATAAATATCACAGCGTAGAAAAACATTTTACCTATACATTGATACCAAACCTGTTAAAATCAGTGCACTTTAACAATGTATATTGTTCGATAGACACTGTCTACTCTTGTATACTAATACAAAACATGGTTGGAAGAAGGTCAGAGTACGCCGTTGAATTACGGTCCTATATTAAGAATCGTTGTATTCTTGGTATACGGTGCAGACATTTTTGATGAAATATGTTCAGTTTATGGGCATAATGAAATGTCTTTTCCGACAGTTTTTCGTTGGTGTAAGAAATTCAGCTGTGGGCTAGGCTCAACAGAAGATGCACCACATGATCGTCGGCCGAAAAGAGCAACATCTGCCAAGATGGTTGCTAGAGTGTAAGAAATAGTTGCTACCGATGCATGATACACCACTAGGCAAATAGCTAGTATGGTTGGCATCTCATTAGGAGCAGCTCATACAATTCTGAAACGGGACTTGAAAATGAGAAAGATCTGTGCTAGATAGATTCCCCATCTTTTGACAGATGAGCAGAAAAAGACACGTGTTCAGTGCGCCAAGAAGTTGCTTAAAAAGTTTCCAAGTTACAATGCATGGTCTTTCGCTGATGTCGTCACAGGTGACGAGACATGGGTTCACCTTTTTGAGCCAAAACGAAAGATTCAGAACAAAATATGGGCAACAAAGTATTGCAAAAGACCATGCATTGCAAAGCGGACCATGAGCGTCAAGAAGGTAATGTATGCCATATTCTTTTCAAATCAGGGCCCTGCTACTCAGGTTGCTGTGCCTAAAGGCAAATCTGTAAATGCGAAGTTTTACAAGAATAAAGTTCTTCGAAAATTGAAGAAATATTTCAAAGAACGAAGACCCGCAACTGGTTTGGCCAATGTCAGATTGCTACATGACAATGCGTAATCGCACAAGGCGTTCATTGTGCAAGACTATCTGAAGCAGGAAAAGGTTGTTGAACTCCCTCACCCCCCGTATTCCCCTGACCTTGCCCCGTGTGACTTTTTTTTTGTTCCAGTGGCTGAAAAATACCTTTCTGGTCCAAAATTTGTACAGCGCAAACACCTCGGTTCTGCAATATTCCAGTGCCTTCATAGTATACCTCGAAAAGACTACCAAAATGCATTCAATGATTGGATCAGAAGACTGAAAGTTTGTATATCTGTTAAAGGGGAATACTTTGAGGGGACAAAATACATTTTTTATCGAAATCTACCACAGAATCATTTTTATGTGCTTAGTTGCATTCATATTTGAACAGTCCTCGTATTACATTGTTTATTGTACATTTAATTTATATTTTTGTGGAATTAACAGCGGAATTTTTACTGTATATTTACTGTATTAGTCATGAGGGAACATGTACAGTGCACATTGGTATTTCATTTCAATCGAATCGTATGAACAAGCCCTGGAAAGTGCTCCTAAAATTTAGGGCTCAAAAAGGTGCAGTTCTTTATGCCAACTTGGGAATGTTTGGTTGATTTAACCCTTATCTTGCTGTTCATGGCAACCCCTATCTTTGCAAACAGTGTAGATCCAGATCAGATGGCTTCTGAAGAAGCCATCTGATCAGGATCTACACTGTTTGGCATTCTGTTTATGAATTTGTGGCAATAAATTACATCCAGTAATTTGATTGGTTGATAGACAGAAATGGGTGTGGCTTAAATGAATATTCAGCAAGATAAGGGTTAAAAACACTATAAGTTCCTCAATTACCCTAAAAACCCTAACATTTCAGACACCTTGAGGACTTGTTGAAACTGTCCTAAAACTTTAACAAATTCATTTCATGATCCAGCAAGTAGTCCAAACAGTGCAGACAGAATGGCAAACTGTAGACCCTGATCAGACTGCTCCTTCAGGAGCAGTCTGATCTGGGTCTGCACTGTTTGCTAAGGCCTTTCTGTCCCAATACTTAGGATCATTACGTTAATTAAGGTAAGTCAGCTGTTTTTGCATCTTTATCACAAAAACATGATAATTGAGCCGAAGCACAGCATTTCCCACAATTCACATGTGCACCCAACAAAGACTCAGATCAGCCTGCGCATCCACACAGTCTGATTAGAGTCTTTGTTGTGCACTCTAAGGATAGCTAAGGGCCCAATCCTCCTTCATGCAGCAAGAGAAGTCACTGGTCAAACTAAATGAATGCGCAGGCTTGTCTGAATCTTCACTGGGCGCATAGGTGAATTGTAGGAAATTCTGTGCCCCAACTCAACTGGTATATTAAGAGTGATCTTTTAGTACTGTTTCAAGTTAAACAGATTTCTTAACTGGTGCCAAATATACTCGGAGCCGGTACAGGCCTCCAATGCCTTCTGGGTAAGAACACAGACTCTTAATTATTAGGCCTGTCTGTCTCACTGCTGTGGTTTGAGCCTCGCTCGGGCCACATATGAGACACCAAGTTCTTCAACAGAAGATCATGCAATTTTTCTCTGAGCACCCCAGTTTTTGCCAGCCTCTGATTAATTCCATGTATAGGCTCTAAATAAAAGAAATAATCTTGAAAGGGCCATAAATCCAAAAGAAACCTGGGGCCAGTTTTGCAAAACCAATGGTCATCAGTTAGCATATTGATAAACATTTGATTATTAATTATAGTAAATATACCAATATTGTTGCAGAATAAATGTGAGCAGCTTGCAGAATAAATGTGAGCAGCTTTTGCAAATGCAAAAGCTGCTCACATTTTTTCAGCAAAAATACCAAACTTCAACCAAAGTGTTAGATAATGAACTTGCTAGACCACTTAACAATTTGAACACTAATGAGCTCATTAGGCTAACAGTGCTTTGAACAACTGTGCCCTGGTGTATTTCAGTTAAATCCAGAGAATTTTGGAGCGGACAGTGATGACAGTGAGGATGAATACAAAGATGTTGCGGATAACTCAGCCAGACCTGCACCAAGGGAAGCATATGCAGATACACTGCAGCCAGTCACAAGTAAGTCTGGAAGGAAATGCACATAGCACAGACCCAGATTGGTCTCATTGCAAAAAAAAAAAAAAAAAAATCAGGGTATAAAGACAGAGTCATAGGAAGCATCAATCACATCAGTCACGTTAACAAGTCTGAGTAACCCACCTGTGTCACTGACTGAATAGGATGCAGGCTGATTGAGTCTTTCATTGTCTTTCCATCGCGGTAAGTCTGTGCAATGAGCACACCCTTATTCCTCACATTATATAATACAGCCGACTCTCGATATCTCAAACTCCAAGGGACTGGAATATTCTGTTTGAGGGAACAGTAGTTTGAGATAAAAGGAGTTAAAATCTATTTGGAGTACAAATAAGATATCAAAGATTATCATCAGAAAAATTATGCCCCCGGAATCTCTGTCTTCAAAAACCTTAACATTGGGCATAACTTTTGAATGGTAATAGAGCTTTCATATTTCACATGTGTATTACCTTATCACAAGACCTTTCCAGTGGTACCATAATTTTTGATCTCGTGACCTTGACCTTTGACCTACTTTTTCAATTTTTTTTAAAACATTAACATTGGCCATAACTTTCGATTGGTAAGTTTTTTGTTTTGTTTGATTTGAGGTTTAAGTTCCCGTCAACACTGTAAAGGTCATTATGGAGACTTTGCTTCCAATTTTGTGGGACTTTTACCCGACATTGAGATGAAATGACATCTCAAGCCCTGTCGCCCAATGAAACCCATAGCGTTTATTAGCATGGATGGTCCGCCTCGCACCGCGGTTCCTGGACAGGCTTAGATCCTCTAAGCGGTTTACTAGTGTGCGGGCCGGATTCAGCTCTGCGTGGAAGCATCATGCAGCCCATATATTTCTTCAAGCCCCTATGGGCGGGGGCCGTCATTGGTAAGTGATAGGGCTTTCATTTCACATGTGCATTCCTTGTCACAAGACTTTTCTTGTGATACCATAATTTTTGACCTTGTGACCTTGACCTTGATGTTTGACCTACTTTTAAAAAACTTTAACATTTGCCATAACTTTCGATTGGTAAGTGGTAGAGTTTTCATATTTCACATGTGCATTTCTTGTCACAAGACCTTTCTAGTGGTGCCATAATTTTTGACCTCCACCATAATTTTTGACCTCCTGACCTTGACCTTGACTTTTGACCTACTTTTTAAAAACTTTGACCCTTAGAGGGTCTAAGCCTGTCCAGGAACCGCGTTGCGAGGTGGACCGGCCATGCTAATAAACCCTATTAGTTTCATTGGGCGACAGGCCTTGGGATGTCAATTCATATCAATAACGGGTAAAAGTCCCACAAAATTCGAAGCAGCGTCTCCAAAATGACCTTTACAGTGTTGATGGGGACGTTAAACCTCAAATCAAACAAACAAAACAAAACCGTATTCACTGTATAAATATTCAGATGCTTCACATCATTACCATACTTGTTCTAAAACTTGAAAAAGTACAACCTGCTACCAAATGTTGGATCTAGAAAAGCTGGAAGTGTGGCAAACAGTGTAAACCCTGATGAGGTGCCACATTCTGTAGTGTCTTATCTAGGTTTGCACTGCTTGCTCAGGCCTGTCCGAATACATACAGTTAATATGGAAATAATTTTAAATTTATTTAAGGGGAATGGATACACCCTCAGGTGAGGCAACTCCTGCAAAAGTATTTGTCTCCCATGTCAATAGGGGTCAACTCATAGGAGACCCCTTTTTCTGCAGGACAGGGCTATAGAATAGTGAACAGGAAGTCACAAAAGTTGTCTCCCTTCGAAAAATGGCAGAAAAATCTGCCAGGTGTTCCTATTCCCCTTAAGTTTGTCACAATATCTAGATACAGTTATTTCATGCCAAGAATTTGTTACATTGCAGGTCAGGGATTGGGATCAATAAATGCACATTCTATGGAGCTTGGAGAAATTAGAGATGACAGGTAAACAAATTGACACTATTTTATATTTGTTTGGGGCCCAATATACCATTAAAAAATCCTAAAAGTTTGGACAACCTAAGGACTTGCTGTAACTTTCCTAAAATTTGACAGATATGTTTAACAATCCAGCAAGGAGTCCAAAAATGCAGATTGAATGGCAAACAGTGTAGACCTTGATCAGATGGCTCCTTCAGGAACAGTCTGATCTGGGTCTGCACCTTGATCAGATGGCTCCTTCAGGAGCAGTCTGATCTGGGTCTGCACTGTTTGCTTAGGCCCATCTGTCCAATTACTTAGGATTATTATGGTACACAAACTAGTCACAATGCCATAAGTGATGTTATTTATTCGAAACAATTCTGTCGTGGCTGATCTAGCAGCATGTTGAGAAGTGTTCCTTTATGATTTTGTTTGGTCATGAAGCCCAAACAAACACAAAATCTCAACATATGGGATGTCTTGTAGCTGTCTCAGAACTGCACTTGGGAAGTAGCTGGTGTGTTTTATTTCTAGTGCTTTTTCTGCATGTGCACAATCTTCTGATGGCTACGTTTGGATTCATCTTTGTGTTAAATCTCAAATTGAGCAACTATGAACAGTTTTCAAAGAATATTACTATGTGTGTAGTTAAAGGGTATGGGAACCCCTTCAGGGAAGACAACTCCTGCAAAATTATTTTTGTCTCCCATGTCAAAAGGCGTCAACTCTTAAAGGAAAGAATTTGCTCCTGAGGAGCAAATTCTTTCCTTTGAGAGTAGACCCCTTTTTGAATCGGACTGCTTTTAGAAAAGCGAACAGGAAGTTCCGAAAGTTGTCTCCCTTTGAAAAATGGCAGAAAAATTTCCCAGGTGTTCTCATTCACCTTAAATTATCAAGCTTAAAATTTGATTTCAGTTCGGATGGAGAATGTTCTGGCTATGGTCCACTGGACATCCCACTTACCAGAGTAAGCCGGTTCCTGAAGAACTTGTCTGGTACCCGGTTGATTATTGCTGTCATTGTGCTTGTTGGTTTGATGGGCTTGGTTGTGTTTCTGGGAGTGTTTCCAGCCAGTTTTGTGTATGTGGAATATCATGAGGTAAGGATACAATACAAGTATTATGTAGGGTTATTTAAGGGGTAACTGTATTCAGAATTGTCATGTGGGGAATTAACCCATTTTGTACCAAATGGAATCTTCCTCCTTATATATTATATAGCAGGAGTCCATTTCAAAATTTACTAGTGTCAGGTTGTGTTTTCTTCACAATTTATTTGGAAAATGGATAAATTTTCTGCAAACATTGTAGGCCCTGATCAGACACCTCATTCTCCGGCATCTGATCTTGGCCTGCAGTGTTTGCCAATTACCCTTTTTGGGGTTTCTGGTACAAAATGAGTTAAATTGGCAGTTTTATTTTGGAAATTTTGTTTACAGTTAAGTGTCAGCGGAATTTGCAACCGTATAAATGTCAATTAACATTTGCAAATGACAATTTTCAACACAGTTTTTTTTTTCCATTTTAACGCGCTTATTCAGTTGTGATATTTAAAGGGTGTGCTATTTGCTGCAAGTGGTATGCAACGTGAGCTTTGTAAAACTGAATTTCAGCCAATGAAAACACCTGATGTTACATGATGACATACAGTTTCCAATATGACATATATTGTTGGTAAGACTGTATCTGGGCTCTGCACACCAGTAATCTGTGGCTTCTGATCAGGGCCATCACTGTATGCAAGAAATATCAGTCATTTTACTTACTGAATTTAAAAAAAAAAAAAAGACTTAACCATGCTCTCCTTATTTTTGAAATGGACTCTGGTTTTAGCTCACCTGAGCAGGAAGTGCTCATGGTGATCTATTGTGATCAGTCAATGTCCATTCACCTTATTTGCATTATCTGCTGGTTTCTAGTCTGAAGATTTTCAGTGTTGGGAAAACAGGTAACCAGACCCCCCTGACCTTTCCAGGTCAGGGGGGGGGGGGGTCTGGTTACCTGGTTTTCCAATATTGATAATGTGTAAACTGGGAGACAGCAAATAATGCAAAAATGGTGAATTGTGTGCCCTGCAGTGTCAACACTGTTTTAACCCATTCAGTACCAGAAACCTCTAAAGGGGTACTTTGACAAACATTGGAGGCCCAGATCAGATGCCACAGAACATGGCGTCTGATCAGGGCCTCCACTGTTTGCTAAAAGTTCAGTCATTTTCCAACTAAATTTTGATGAAAATACAACCTGACACGCCTAAATTTTGAAATGGACTCCTACTGTATACAGTAAAACCTGTCTTAGTGGCCACCTCTATTAAGCAAGCAACCTGTCTTAAACAAGCAGGCTTTCAGTTTCCATAAAAGGAAAATGTATTAAAATTCACCTGTGTTAAGCAAGCACCTGTCTTAAGCAAGCACTTTTTGATTATCCCATAGGTGCTTGCTTAATACAGGTTGGACTGTATTAGGAGGAAGATTCCATTTGGTACAAAAAAAGTTAAATGCTAATTCCTCATTGACCCTTAGGCCAGTTTCAATCAAACTTCATAGGAACGATGTTTAGATGACCCTCTCAAAAACAGCTAAAATTGTTCTGCTCTGGTGAACAAGTTCATCACCAGTGCTGAAAATAGAAAATATGTTCTAAAAAGGGTTATCCTTTGGAAGCAAGGAATACATCGCAGAACTGGAAAATATGGAGTGTGCATGTTTTCTGGGTCAGACTAGCTAGCTTCGGCCATTTAGGCCTCATCAGTGACCCTCAAATATTTTAAAAATTCCACAGTGGAGTCTATGATCCCAAAGGACAAGAAAATATGAACTACACTATGATGTAGGGGCTGGGAGACTTAAAACAATAACTCCTCCTATACCCTTGGGCCAATTTCATTCAAACTGCTTAGAAATATTGTAGGGTGACCCTCAACCAAAATAGCTATAATGGTTCTGCTGCAATAAGCAAAATGGCCACCAGAGCTAAAAATAGGAAAATTTTTAAGCAACCACTTCTATACTGGTGTGCCAATTTCAACCAAACATCATAGGAATGTTGCCCTCAATCAAAATAGCTAAAAACTTTCTGCTCTGAAGAACAAGATGGTGGCCAGAGCTAAAAATAGAAAAATCTTCAAACACCAGCTTCTTCTCTACCCCTGGACAAATTTCTATCAAACTTCATATTGAGTGATAGGGGAGTGGTTAGTGCACCTGCTTCTGATGCTAGATGCCCCTGGTTCAATCCCCGACAGCGCTGTCTGAACACACTCCATTGGCATCTTTTGCAGGGAGAAATATCATAAAGTGCACTGTGCTTCTGATTGGAATGTTAACTGGAGGCTCTCTGTGTTGGGAGAGCAATACTCTGTGCAGGTTAAAGAACCCTACCATAATTACATGATCACTGTGTAGGCTTTCATCCTGCAAAACTGGAGTGTATGTAATATACACCGTCTGTGTGCTCTCCTGGAGTTAACCCTTATCTTGCTGTTCACGACATCCCCTATTTTTGCAAACAGTGTAGATCCAGATCAGATGGCTTCTGAAGAAGCCATCTGATCAGGATCTACACTGTTTGACATTCAATTTATGAATTTGTAGGAATTATTTACATCAAGTAATCTGATTGGTTCAAAGCCAGAAATGGGTGTGGCTTTACCAAATATTCAGCAAGAGAAGGGTTAAGACGAAATTGGAAGAAAAAAAGAATGTTGCTTTGGTGACCCCCAACCAAAATAACTATAACGGTTGTGCTTTTATGAACAAGATGGCTGCCAGAGCTGAATATAGAAAAAAATTTAAACAACAACTCCTCATCTCTTTGTACAAATTTCATTCAAACTCCACAGGAATGTTGCTTATTATATGGTTCCACTCCAGTGAATAAGATGACCACCAGAGCTAAAAATAAAAAAACAACAACTTATAAATGATAACTTCTCCTATACACCTTTGGTCCAATTTCATTCAAACTTCATAGGAATGTTGCTTAGGTGACCCTCTACAGATTTGCTCTTATGAACAAGATGGCTGCTAGAGATTAAATTAGAAACATCTTTAAATGATTACTCCTACAGGTTTGGTTCAGTTTTATTCAAACTTCACAGGAAGGTTGTCTTCTGCCAAAATAGTTTTCTTCCAATATAGAAAATGGCTGGCAGACTTAAAAAATTGAGAACTCTCTAAATGACAACCTCTCCCAAACTCTTAAGCCAGTTTCATTCAAACTTTGCAAGAATGTTACCCAGGTGACCATCTACCTAAGTCTAAGCAACCTCTCCAAAATGACCTTTACAGTGTTGATGGGGACGTTAAACCTTAAATCAAACAAACAAACAAAAGTCTAACAGTTATGCTTCATGGAATAAGAAGGCTGTTATTTATCCACATATCTTGCAGAAGAAGCGGCCCCCGCCCATAGGGGCTTGAAGAAATATATGGGCTGCATGTTGCTTCCACGCAGAGCTGAATCCGGCCCGCACACTAATACTGGTAAACCGCTTAGAGGATCTGAGCTTGTCCAGGAACTACGGTGCAAGGCGAACCGTCCATGCTAATAAATTACCCTATTGGTTTCATTGGGCGACAGGGCTTGAGATGTCATTTCATCTCAATGTCGGGTAAAAGTCCCAGAAAATTGGAAGCAACGTCTCCAAAATGACCTTTAAAGTGTTGACAGGGACGTTAAACCTCAAATCAAACAAAAAAAATCTTGCAGAAGCAGTGCAAAATCTTGAAATCAGATAAGAGATCTGGGTCATCTTGGCCCTCTTGTATACAAGCCGAAGATTCCCTTCAGTACAAAATGAGTTAAATGCTGGTTCATTTCAGCTTTCCACATTCTGTTTCAGATTGCTCTAAAACAAAGTAAAATGACAAATGCTTTAGACAGAGTGAATGTGTACTATCCCGGTTGCTATGTCCTGGGCCCTGACACCAAGTTTGTGAAATTTCCCGCTACAGCACAGCGCATTGATATGACCATGTCGGTGTTCACACTGGACACGATATCAATTAGAATCTCATTTAGCATTCAGTACTTCCTGAGGTAAGACCAAGTTTACTTATTTGTATATCATATTTACTGTCCGCCCCCGCATATTGGTTCTTGGTGAAATAGATTTGGCTGCACAATGCTTCCACGCAAAACTGATACCGACCGCACATGAGTACTTGTAATCTGCTTAGGAGCTCTAAGCCTGTCAAGGAAATTGCTGCGAGTCGGCCTGTCCATGCTTATAAACCCAGAGGCAGGGACTAAGATCTCATTTTAACGCAATGTTGGGTAAAAGTCCCACAAAATTGGAAGCAACGTCTCCAAAGTGACCTAAATTGTGTTGACGGGGATGTTAAACCACAAATCAGATAAAAAAAAAAACATATTTACTGTATGTATTTGGACGGATAGGGCTGAGCAAATAATGTAGACACAGATAAAATGCTGCAGAAGAGGTCTCGACACTCTTTGGTCCTCATCCATCTATTTTTAGACACAAAATAAATTTAGAACAGGTTTGGTAAGGAGTTGAGGTGTCGGAATAGAGCTCAATCTAGGGCCAGAGGGATTTGCATCTGCTATCTGTTATGTTTATTTTCCATTTACCGTAATCAGATGATATATGGGCCCCGTCAAGCGATTTTGGTACTTATCGCCTATGCAAGCAGCGAAGGTTCAGGCGAGCCTGCGCATCCGCGCAGTCTCGCCAGAACCTTCACTGCTCACTATACAAGCAGTGAATCAAGAGGAACCTTCAGACAGAAAGCCATATCCCTGGCCCCTCTGAATGGCTGGGCATGCGCAGTTAAAATTTGTCATGACGGAATGCTCGAAGACACAAATTCGCTTGGCGGGGCTCATATTCAGTCCACAACTGTTGCAATGTTACCAAGACTTCCTTGGTGTCATTGGTAGCAAGCCAGTTTGTTTCTTACTTGGCCACAGGTTTTAACCTTTATCTTGCTGAATATTCATTTAAGCCACACCCATTTCTGTCTATCAACCAATCAAATTACTTGATGTAATTTATTGCTACAAATCCATAAACTGAATGTCAAACAGTGTAGATCCTGATCAGATGGCTTCATCTGATCTCAGGGTTCGCGCTAGCGGTCGCCAAAGTCGCCAAATGCGAAAAGAAAAGAAATCTGGCGAAAATCTGTGTCATTTGGCGAAAACTAGTGGCGAAAAAAAAAGACCTATATATAAAAAAAGGCTTATCCCGGTTATTGCCGACATAAGCCGTTTACTGACATGTGTATTTCACACCTTTTCTTCCACTCACTCGATAATTAATACCTTTGACTATTGATCAAATTAGCAAAATTGGAGGTTGTTTTATTATAGACACACGTCAACAATTTAAATCCGCCTCCTTTTTATAAAAGAGTGCGGATAGGTCGAATATCAACCAGTGGGTGAAGAATATTATTTCTGTCCCGCATGACGTAATGGAATACCCTGGGTTAAATCTAGTCGCGGTCAAGGTTGATCAGTGAAGAAATGGGCGACAAAGACGGTTGATGTAAAATGTAGAAGTTAATTGCTGCTCAACAAGCATAACGGTAATTATCACTAACGCTTGGGCAGTCATCCTTAATTGGTTTTTCAGTACAAATCAGCTCTTGTTTGACTTCATGTTGTTTAGTTCTTTTGTTATGCCTGTGTTATATAAATGTGGGCTTGAATATTCAGAAATATGAGCGGGCTGATTCAAAATATAAAAATAAATGTCCTTTTTATCCCCCGACCGAATAGGTTCGGGGGATATAGCGATCAGCCTGGCGTCCGTCCGTCTGTCCGTCCGTCTGTCCGTCCGTCCGTAGACGCAACCTTGTGATGGCCATAACTTCTATACCCTTTGAGATTCATTGATTGTTCTTGGCACAATTGTTCACAAGGCTGAGACGGTGTGTCATGCGCAAGAACCAGAACTCTAGATGCCATACTTTTTTAGTTATCTCCCCTTTCAATAAAATAGAATGACTACTTTGTGATGGCCATAACTCCAATACCCTTTGAGATATGTTGATGGAACCTGGCACAGTTGTTGACAAGGCGGAGACAGCGTGTCATGCACAAGAACTGCAACTCTGGTTGTCATGGTTTTTGAGTTATCTCCCCTTCCAATAAAATTGAGTGACTACTTTGTGATGGCCATAACTCAAATACCCTTTAAGATATATTGATGATACCTGGCACAGTTGTTCAAAAGGCCGAGCCGGTGTGTCATGCACAAGAACCACAACTCTGGGTGCCATGGTTTTTGAGTTATCTCCCCTTCCAATAATATAGAATCACTACCTTGTGATTGCCACATCTCCCATACTCTTTGAGATATATTGATGGTACTTGGTACAGTTGTACATGAGGTTAAGCAGGTGTGTCACGTTCAAGAACCACGACTCTGGTAGCCCAGGTTTTTTAATTATCTCCCCTGACAATATAACCTTGTGATGGTAATAACTCCAAAACCTTACAGATCCCCACCCCTAAACCATATATATTATTGTTCCTTATGATAAGACCCATTCATTGACACCAACCTGGGGGCCGCCCGGATGCGCTGGGGCCTTGCCCCACCCCCTCCACTTCATAAAAGGCCCAATATCTCGGAAACCTTACAGATCCCCACCCCTAAACCATATATATTCTTGTTCCTTATGATAAGACACATTCAGTTACACTAACCTGGGGGCCCCTGGATCCGCCGGGGCCATGCCCCACCCCCCCACTACATAAAAGGCCATATATCTCAGAAACCATTTAGACCCCCACCCCTAAACCATATATATTCTTTTTCTTTATGATAAGATGCTTTCATTGACACCAACCTATGGGCCCCCGGGATGTGCGGGGCCTTGCCTCACCCCCTCCACTTCATAAAAGGCCCAATATCTCGGAAACCTTACAGATCCCCACCCCTAAACCATATTTATTCTTGTTTCTTATGATAAGACACATTCAGTGACACCAACCTGGGGGCCCCCTGGGATGGGTCAGGGCCCTGCCCCACCCCTCCACTTCATAAAAGGCCATATATCTCTGAAACCATTCAGATCCCCACCCCAAAACCATATATATTCTTGTTTCTTATGATAAGACGCATTCAGTGACACCAACCTGGGGGTCCCCTGGGAAGTGCCAGGGCCAAGCCCCACTTCCTCCACTTCAAAAAAGGCCCAATTTCTCAGAAACCGTTCAGATCCCCACCCCTAAACCATATTTATTCTTGTTTCTGATGATAAGACGTATTCAGTGATACCAACATAGGGGTCTCCCGGGATGTGCCATTGCCCCACCCGTCCAAACATATTCAATGATACCAACCTAGGGGTCTCCTGGGATATGCCATTGCCCCACTCGTCCACTTCATAAAAGGTGATATATCTCAGAAACCTTTCAGATCCCCACCCCAAAACCATATATAATCTTGTTTCTTATGATCAGACGCATTCAGTGACACCAACCTGGGGTCCTCGGGATGTGCCTGGGCCAGGTCCCACCCCCTCAACTCCATAAAAGGCCCAAATTCTCAGAAACCGTTCAGAAGCCCACCCCTTATCCATATATATTCTTGTTCTTTATGATAAGATGCATTCAGTGATTCCAACCTATGCGTCTTCAGGGGTGTGCCGGGGCCATGCCCCACCCTGCCAATTCATAAAAGGCGATTACTAGAAACCTATCAGATTCCCACCCCTAAACCATATATATTCTTGTTTCTTATGATAAAAAGCATTCAGAGACACCAACCTGGGGGTCTCTTGGGATGTGCCCGGGCCATTCCCCACCCCCTCCACTTCATAAAAGGCCCAATATCTCAGAAACCATTAAGACCCCCATCCATAAACCATATATTTTCTTGTTCCTTATGATAAGATGCATTCAATATCAAATTGGGCTCTGATGGGTCATCTCCCACCCCTCCACTTCATAAAAGGCCTAATATTTCAGATACAGAGTCCACATGGAACGGGGGTTCATTTGGGAGACTTAATATTCAATAAATTAAAACCATACATGGCTGCCATTGGTAGTGCCCGCCTGAGCTCTGGTGAGCATCATGGCCCATGGGCCTCTTGTTTAGTTATCTCCCCTGACAGTATAATATTGTGATGGCCATAACTGCAATACTTTTGTGTTATATTGCTGGTTTAATTCTGGTGCACTTCCTATTGGTGTACAATCTTCTGAAGGCCATATTGGCTTTTGGTCGGGGGATTTGCCATCTCTTCCGATGGCTATTTTCTTTCTATCTATCTGTTGTTGCTGCGATCGGTTGTTCCTTATTTTGTTTGTTTAAAAAATCAGGGCATGAAATAATTAGTTTGGTAGCCTTTTTTCTCTACCATTCCTTCTCTAAGTTTACTTTTTTGCGATAAAAACTTGATAGTTTTATGAAATCCCAAATGTTTTCTCATTCACATCGGAAAGTCTTTGCAAAACGCACTGCTTTGCGATGATTTATCAAATGGCTAATCAAACACGCTCTTTATGCCTGTTTAGGTTGTTTCCCTTTGAAGATCATGTGATCAACCAAAATGGCAGCCTCCATGACTTACCACGGCTCATTTGTTGGAGTGAAAACAAAAGCATTTAACCAAAGTTTCATTGCATTTTCGGGAGAGAAGGTAATGCCACTGGAAGTCGGAAAACTCAAGCTATCTTGTCTATGGATTTTGCTTAGCTGGCAGCATAGATGACTGGTGCATTGTTTGAAGTGTGACTGTGTTGGTTTGATCGAAAAACGTCATAAGAGTCTTTAGGCCCATCTAGTCTTGGATAATGCAACATCACACACATCCATAAAGGCCAGAAAAGAACACTCTGTGCTTTTAAGCCTCAACCTTTTAAGTACCAAGGAAAATTGTAGAGCAGATGACAATCTTTTTATCCATGTTCAGGATTTTGCGAACAAGTTTCTACAACTGGCTCAGGTTTTAAGATTTTGGCACAAAAAGAATTAGATTGGCAAAAGTGTTGGCGAAAGAAAAAAAATCCTAGCGTGAACCCTGGATCTGGATCTACACTGTTTGCAAAGATAGGGGTTGTCGTGAACAGCAAGATAAGGGTTAAACAAGTCAAATACTCATGGTGCTATCGACAGTCATTCTTACCTGATCACATATCTCACAACATTAAGCAAACACGCCTATACAAATACATTGCAACGTTTATCGCCAAAATAATGAAAATTGTATGATGAAAAATTGTGATATTTTTCTTATTTCTGCCCAAAATATAGATTGTGGACACTCGTTAGAACCGCCTCATCGAGGCGGTTCTAACGAGTACCCACAATCTATATTTTAGAGCAGAAATAAGAAAAATAAAGTATACCCCCGGAAACCCCAGTTTTACTATATAAAATTGGGGTTCAAGGGTGTCAAAATTATATAAGCGTGTTTTCGTGATGACTACCATGTAATTCCTAAAAATTTGGACTCCTTGAAGACATTCTGTAATTCTTCCAAAATTTTAGCAAATTTGTTCCTTGATCCAGTGAGGGGTCCAAATGGTGCAGATCCAATGGCAAACCATGGACACCCTAATCAGACTGCTCCTTCAGGATCTTCAGGAGCAGTCTGATCTGGACCTGCATTGTTGCTTAGGTCCATCTTTCCCAATACAGTCGAACTTCAATGGCTCAAACACCTTTGGGACCGCGAAAATCTGTTCGAGACAGGGGTAGTTCGAGACACTGAGGTTACTGCCAGGAGGCATAGTGAGATACTTTTAGACATCTTTTTCGGTGTTCTATAATGAAAATATATGCTGTGTATACTCATTAGAATCGCCTCAATGAGGCGATTCTAATGAGTACACACAGCATACATTTGTAATATAAAAGACGAAAATCTCCTAAATTACCCCGCCTATTTTGTATATACAGGATTTCCGTAGGGGCTTGGGAACGTGTTCGACACAGCCATGGTAAACGAGCCATCAGTGTTTGAGCCATCGAAGTTCTACTGTACTTAGCATCATTACGGTATCCCAGAATTAACCTGTTGCCAAAAGGTTTATGGTGTTTGTTTGTTTGATTTAACAGACCGGAGGAAGTTGGGCAGTTGCATGCTGACTTTGCCATGGAGTATGAAGATGTCTTCAGAAGGTTGATAGAGAGTTCGTTGAAGAACTTGGCAGGAACTAGCATAACAGTGGACAATTTCCGCTTTAACAGGACTTTTGTGGAGATTGAGATGCATACCTTGCTGCGACAAAGGCTAGGAGGTGAGTGTATTATGGTTAGATATTCAGCCTGTAGCTCATTTTCGATATAAATGAAAAAACAAATATACAGCAATATTTTAGGTGAAATGGAATTATATGTTAATGTTTTAGGTGACAAAGGGATTTATATTCCAGTGGTATAGGTGACAGAGATTTATATTCAAATGTTTTAGGTGAATGAGAGATTTATATTGCAGTAATTAAGATGATGGTGGGATTTATATTGTAATGTTTAGGTGACTCCTGCTTACAGGGATTTACAAAAAAAAGCTATGCCCGAATCAAACTCATTCTTGAGTCTTGAGTGAATTACTTCAGTAAGCCAGATATCAGCATAAGTAAGATAAATTTGGGAGTATTTTTTTTTTCTGATTTTACTTGAAAAGGCATGTTGTATGTACATAACCTGTGATAATTTTTTTAACTGTATGAGGGAGATTTGCCTTTATGATGAGGGAGATGTAAAGAATATATTCACCATATTTGCATTATTTGCTGGCTCCCAGCTTGTACATTGTCAATATTGGAAAAACATGTAACCAGACCCCCCTGACCTTTCAGGGTCAGGGGGGTCTCGTTACCTGTTTTTCCAACACTGTAACCTTCAGACTAGGAACCAGCAGATAATGCAAATAAGGTGCATAGGGAAATTCTCAGTTCAAATGAGGGAGACTCCAAAACTTTACTAAAATTTAGCATAAATTAGGCAAAACTTAGCATCAAAATGAAGGAGTCTCCCTCCTGAGACACCTGAGGGAGGTATCATAGGTATGACATTAAAATCAACATGACAAGGTGATTCTAATGAGAACACACAACATTCATTATTTTATAGAATATCAAAGAGATGTCCTCAAGTTATCCCATTATGCCTATGATTAGACCTAAATAGTTAGAACTACCTGTATCTCCAACAGATTTTAATGGTCTCCAGGGTATTTGATCTCTTGAAGTTTGAGAATATTGCAATCATAATGATAATCCACCCATGTGATATAGTGCATTTTTCACATCTCCAAAATGGTTACTTTTCTGATAAAAGTCTGTGAAATTTTTCTTGTTCAAACTACAAACATAGGTTGTGCGTGCTCATTAGAACCGCCTCATCGAGGCGGTTCTAACGAGTACCCACAACCTATGTCTTGGAGCAGAAATAAGAAAAATACTGTATACCCCTAAACTAGAGTTTTCTCTATATAAAGTGGGATTTGGGGGGTGGGGTTGTTTTACGGAAATGTTCGTGTGATGATCGTAAAATACATGTACCTATATTAAGACCACTTTTGGGACTGTTCTAAAGTGAAGTGTTCTTAAGACCAGAAATATAGTATACCCCCTAAACTACAGTTTTCTCCATTTAATTGGGGTTTGTGGGGCAGTTCATTTTAAGAGTGAGTGTGTTGAGTTTTATGTCCCACCAACAGCTAAGGTCATACAGAGATGGGACCTTGGTTTAAAGACTCTTCTGAAAGTCTGGAGAAGACTGGGATCTATCCTGCGACCCCTGGTTTACAAGGCGAGTAGCGTAACCACTACACCATGGAGGCTTCTATTTAAGTGATGGTAGTAAATTTCCTGTATTAAGGCCACCTTCGGGACTTTTGTGAAGTGTTTTTAAGACCACTTTTTAACAGTGCCAAAGGTGGTCTCTTACTAGTCCAAGACACTTGGTGTAGAAAACACGAAAAAAGAAAAACTGAAACTTCTAAAAATGTTTTAAGGGGAATGGGAACACCTTCAGGGGAGGCAACTCTTGCAAAAGTTTTTTTTTCCGCCCATGTCAATAGGGGTCAACTCTTAACCAAGGCGCATAACCTATACAAGTTATTTTTTTATAACCGGTTACAGTTATAAAGTCACATACCGCCATTGAATTTCAAAGTGAGGCTATAGAAAATAACTCGTTTAGGTTATGTCACAATTTCTTTAGGATTATGTTAAAATGAAAAATACGAAAATATTAATGTGAATGCGTTAATATTCTCGTCACCCCACTCTTGTTTGAAACACGTGCGTACAACTTTTTAGACGATGCGTACAAAGAATTTTGATTTCAATCATCAAATTAAAGTCTTCTTTCCATTTTAAAATTGTCCCCACATGCGGCAAAATTTCGATAAGGTGGGAATTCAAGTTTTAAAACCATTAATTTTACCGTTTTGGCGCTCAAAATCCACTCAAAAAATGATCTTTTCTGAATGAAAACTCAATAGGGTTGACGAGTCCACCATCTTGTTAGAAAGAGCACTTCTCGTGGAATCTCGTGTTAATGTTATAATGACGCAAAACGTCGCGAATTTCAAAAAAGAAGAGAAAAACTAGGCCGATTTTGACCAATTCTCGAAAAACCAAATATAACGCAAATGAGTTATTTTTTTTTTAACTTGTTCAGGTTATGCACCTGACTGTTCCCCTTAAAAGAAGAATTAGTCTCATCACGAAAACACGCCTATATAATTTTGACCCCCTTGAACCCCACTTTTGTATAGTAAACATGGGGTTTCCGGGGTATACCTTATTTTTCTTATTTCTGGTCTAAAATATAGATTGTAGGTACTCGAGGCGGTTCTAACGAGTACCCACAATCTATATTTTGACCAGAAATAAGAAAAATATCACAATTTTTCATCATAAAATTTTCATTTTTTCGGCGATAAAGGTGGCAATGTATTTGTATTGGCGTGTTTGCGTAATGTATTGTTAGCAGGTCTTAATAGTGGAATTAAACTATATTTCAGGTGATTGTTGTCCATCGTGTTGTCCCAAGAATTGTCAGACCAGCAAATTCTGTAGAATGTGTGTGTCGGAAAGTGACTGTAACCAGGGATACCACATTGATGTTAGAATCTTCAGTCTTAAAACAGTGAAAATCCCAGATGAAGTGTTTGAAAAATACTTGCATAGCACAATATTAGGGGTAAGAGAAAAAATTGTCATTTTCAGTCTCAAAATTGTGGAAATTCCAGATGCAGTGTTTGTAAAATACTTACGCAGCTCAATATAAGGCATCATATTTTCTGTAAGTATTACAATAAAACACCCTTGCGACATAGTGCATTTTTTCACATCTCCAAATTGGCTACTTTTCTGATGAAAATCCGTGTTATTTTTCTTATTTATACTCCTAACATATTTTGTGGCTGCTCATTAGAATCGCCTCATAACCTATAAGAGCAGAAATAAGCAAAATAATGTAAAGCCCCGTAAACCCCATTTTTCTCTATATAAAGTGGGGTTTAAGGGGGTGTTCATTTTACGGACTTGTTCATGTGAGATAATGGCTTCTTTCATGACTCGAAAACTGGGGTTTACAGGGGCATACATTATTAGGGCCCCGCACTGAAAGTGTGGGTGCCCTATAGTAATCACTCTGTCCGTCCGTCTATCTGTCTGTCTGTCCGTCCACAATTTTCTGATAGCGCTGCCGGGGCCCTAGTCAGTTTCACTGACAGCTCTAGTTTTTCTTATTTCTGCTCCAAGACATAGGCTGTGGATACCTGTTAGAACCGCCTCAATGATGCGGTTCTAACAAGCGCCCACAACCCATGTTTGCAGTATAAATAAGAAAACATACCATGGATTTTCATCAGAAAATTAGCCGTTTTTGAGATATGAAAGAATGCACTATGCCGCCGTACATGTTTTCATAGAGGATCTTACATGAGTGTTCATGTATTATTGGATTTATTAAACGAGTTGAGGAAAAGGAATAAAATGCGAGGCTTTGCCGAGCATTTTATCCATTTTCCTCAACAAGTTTAATAAATTCAATACTACATGAGCACGAATGCAAGATTCTTTTTATCATATGACATTTAAAGCGCATTTTATTCACGATTGTTTACAAAAATGTCAATATTCCGTCTTTAGTAAATGCGACGTCGTTAAGGACGTCGTACATGTACCGTTAGGGGACGTATCTAGCTAATTTGCATATTTAATCCACTAGTGGATTATCGAAAATATTACACGGCGTTATTACACTCTCAGACACGACGTCATATGATAAATATTGTTAGTCAACAAATCACACACTAGAGCTGCTGTATTTTAATTACTTTACAATAAAAATTGACAACAGTTTTGTTGTTTTCTTTTCCCAACCTTTTGCCATAGACTGTATCACACACATTTATGTCCTATTGTAGAGTTTTTGGTGCAAGAAAATAACGTGTCACTGGCTTATATCAAATAATCTAATAGTGACGTTGTGAAAAGATGGCTTGTTCTATACCAGTAAGCATCATGATAACAAATCCGTGGCATAAACACCGCTCTAAACCCCACTTTATATAGAGAAAACTTGTGTTTACAGGGCTATACATTATTTTGTTTACATTACGAAAACATGCATATACCAATACATTGTAACCTTAATCGCCGAAAAGATGAAAATTTTAAGATGAAAAATTGTGATATTTTTCTTTTTTTCTGCTCAAAATATAGATTGTGGGTACTCTTTAGAACCGCCTCATTGAGGCGGTTCTAACAAGTACCCACAATCTATATTTTAGAGCAGAAATAAGAAAAATAAGGTTTACCCCTGTAAACCCCAGTTTCACTGTATCAAAGTGGGGTTCGAGGGGGTCAAAATTATATAGGCGTGTTTTCGTGATGTTTCTGCTCCTAGATATAGGTTGTGGGTACTGGTTAGAACTGCGACATACGTTGTGGGTACTCGTTAGAACTTAGACATATGTTGTGGGTAATCATTAGAACTGCTTCACCGTTTGCCATTCCGTCTCCACTTTCGAACTCCTTTATGGATCACGAAACAATCTCATTATGATAACACATCCGTGTGATATAGTGCATTTTTCAAACCTCAAAAAAAGCCTTTTTTTTTTCTGATGAAAATTTTTGATATTTTTCTTATTTATACTCCAAACATAGGTTTTGGGTGCTCATTAGAACCGCCTCATTGAGGCGGCTCTAACGTGTACCCACAACCTAAGTCTTGGACAAGAAATAAGGAAAATAATGTTTACCCCCGTAAATCCCAGTTTTCTCTATATAAATTGGGGCATAGGGGGGTCTTTATTTCACGGCCTTGTTCATGTGATGTTGTTAAATTTTAGGAGAATTACATCCTTTCCTCAGGGTGTTCCAATTTTTTAGGATTTTAACTGTACTAAATGATTAAGCAGCTTCCCCGTAGTTGTCTACTTGACTGTCCCTGACTTGTATAAAATGGTGTGCATCATGTGATAGGTCCGTGAAATGTACAACCCCACTACAGTCGAACTTCGGTAGGTCGAACTCTGTAGGCTCGAACCCCACGTTTGGGTCGAACTGACTTTTCAGTCCCGGCAAAATCCCTATTCATTTTAACTAAACATGCCACCCTTGGCTCGAACTACGATGGCTCGAACTCTAAGCCTGGTCCCTAGAGTGCATTTTCTATGTAAAATCCCACCGATGGCTTGCACTAATTACCTTTTTTAAAAATTCCAATTTTATCGATCAAGTCACGCAGGTGCGTGATCAGTATCATAAGACGTTTTGATATTGACAAAGGGTCTTGCCGAAACAGCTGTTTACATAACACAGGTGTACTTGATTGGGGCAATCCCTTTGATCAACAGGTCAAGAGATTAATGTTGAGAAGGTGTCAAATTAAGTTTATTGTAAACACCTATAATAACCCAGGGCTAAAAGATTTAGTATTGTTGTATTTTCTTATCTCCCTGAAAGTGTGAAAGGTATACTACATGGCTTAAATTATGACCGATAAATGTACCAGAAGTCACCAAAATTGCCGCAGCTATGATAAAAAATCATAGTACACAAAGATGGATCTTGCTGAGTTGGACTCCAATGGCTCAAACTACCGATGGCTCGAACTTTTTTTGGCGGTCCCGGCGAGTTCGAGCCATCGATATAGAAGTGAAGGCAATGATCAGGAATCCATACAATTAACCTACAGCTCCCATCAAAAACACCAAAGGGAAAGAAACACAAACCTGAAACAACCAGACCTTAATGCAAACATCAATAGCGGAAAGCCAAATGGACAGCTACTTTGGTATGACCTCTTGACTAAGGCAATCTAAATATCTGTCAGACTGTATTCCATGTAATCAGTCAACACAAAACTACTGAATGATCCTATGTATTGGGACAGATAGACCTAAGCAAACAGTGCAGACCCAGATCAGACTGCTCCTTCTGGAGCAGTCTGATCTGGGTCTACACAGTTTGCCATTCCATCTCCACTTTTTAACTTCTTGATGGATCACGAAACAAATGTTAAAATTTAGGAGAATTACAGCAAGCCCTCAAGGTGTCCGAAGTTTATGGATTTTTACAGTACAAAATGATCAAGTAGCTTCTCTGTGATTGTGCACTTGACTATCGCTGACTTGTTTGAAATGATGTGCATCATGTGATCAAGTCCATGAAAATGAACAACACTTAAACCCCACTTTATATAGAGAAAACTGTGGTTTATGGGGGTATATATTATATTCCTTATTTCTGCTCCAAGATATAGGTTGTGGGTACTTGTTAGATCCGGTTCTAATGAGCACCTCAACTTCTGTTTGCAGTATAAATAAGAAAAATATCACAGATTTTCCAGCAGAAAAGTAGCCATTTTGGAGCTGTGAAGAAATGATCTATGTTGCATGGGTGTGTTATCGTAATGGCTCAAATGGTTTTCATATACAGTTTAAATAAGTTTGATGAAGTGGTTCTGTCTCTTACAGATTAATGAAGAAAGAGAGTTTTTCCTACAGAACCATACTTTAATTGAAAAGGAAACAGAAATGGCGACAAAAAGACTAGAAAATGAAGGTATGTTATTTTAACCCTTGACCTGCTGAATATTTATATATGCCAGACCCACTACCGTTTATCAACCAATCAGATTACTTGGTGCAAATTATTGCGATAAATTCATAAACTTATGACAAACAATGAAGATCCTGATCAGATGGCTTCTTCAGAAGCCATCTGATCAGGATCTTCATTGTTTGAAAGATATGACATACTGGTATCTGGGTTTAGCAGGACAAGGGTTAAGTGCTTTCTGTTCAACAGAATTCAGTTATATTAGTTCAGCATATACCATGGCCTGTTGTCCATCAGCAATCCCTCTATATGTTGTCCATTCGTTGTTCACTTCACATTTTTGACAACATCAGCCCCGTAAATTGGATTGAATTGACATTAAGTAGGAGGCATTGGGGAAACATAGAGATTCGGAATTGCTTAATTGGTTGTGTTCCAGTATCCAAGAGAGTCGCCTTGGCAGCCATGTTTAAATTCCTTAATCCATTGTAGGTGGGAAACCCCTGAAGGGGTAACTTGGCAAACAGTGCAGGCCCAGATCAGACGCCGCAGAATGCACTATTTGCTAACACGATTTTCCATCAAAAATAGAATTAAAATGGAAAAATAGACCTTCCACCCTTATATGACAAATGGACTTGTCCAACATATAGCAATGGGAGAGTCCACTAGTATACAATGGGTTAAAGAACATCTCTTGAGCCAAAAGGCTGATTGGATTGCACAAAACTTGATAGTAGGCATCAGGGCGACATGAAGATTCAAATTGCTAAAATCATTGTGTTATAATATCCAAGATGGCCTCCTCATTTCCCATCTTGAACATCTACTCCGGCATCAAAAGTAGGATTGAGCTGAAAGCTGATTTATCATATGACGTCGGGTCTGAGAATGCAATAACGCCATGATCCACTATTGGATTAAATATGCAAATTAGTTAGATATGCCCCATAACGTTACAGGTACGACGTCTTTAACGATATCATATTTTCTAATGGCGGAATATTGATATTTTTTTAAAACAATCGTGAATCAAATGCGTTTAATTGTCATATGATAAATAGAATCATGCATTCGTGCTCATGTTATGTGGAATTTATTAAACTCGTTTAGGAAAAGTGATAAAATGCTCGGCAAAGCCTCGCATTTTATCCCTTTTTCTCCACTCGTTTAATAAATTCAATAATACATGAGACTCATGCAAGATCCTCATTGTGAGGCATCGAGGCACAGAGATTCAGAATTGCTTAAATTGTTCTGTTCCGATATCCCAGATGGCAGCCAGCTTCAGATTCTTTCAATGATATCTCCACCAAAAGCGCAAGATGGACTTAACTGAACGTTAACGGTAAACTGTAGATTCCGAGTCGGTGTAATAGTTCTGTTTTGATATCCAAGATGGCAGATTTCATTCACCTTAACGTTTTCAAGGTCACATGGGTGTAAAGATTGTTCAATTTTGTTTGTCTGCACCATATCTCAGCAGATTGAAGAATTTTGTCCAAATCTAGAACAGTATATGTATGCAGAATGACAATGCATTGATTCTTTTTGGGTGACCTTGGCTTAATTTTCAAGGTCAAAAAAAAGATTTTTATGCCCCCGGAATCTAAGAGATTCGGGGGCATATAGTTTTTGGTCTGTCCGTCTGTTTGTCCGTTTGTCTGTTTGTCCGTCTGCAAAAACTTTAACATTGGGCATAACTTTTGAATGGTAATAGATAGAGCTTTCATATTTCACATGTGTATACCTTATCACAAGACCTTTCCATTGGTACCATAATTTTTGATTTCGTGACCTTGACCTTGACCTTTGACCTATTTTTTTCAAAATTTTTAAAAACATTAACATTGGCGCTGTCCGGGGGCATCAGTGTTTCACAAACACATCTTGTTGTATCAAATTTATGGTGGCGGGAGACATAGTTTGTCTCTGAAATCAGACCTAGTGTTTTTTTACTTTCCACAAAAATACTAGATCTTTACTCATATGTATGCCACATATACATCTCTTGAACAAGTCTGTGAAATGAAGACCCCCTAAACCCCAATTTATATAGAGAAAACTGGTGTTGATAGGAGTATGTATTATTGTCGCAGCTGCTATTAGCATGGTGCGAAATAGGCGCCCGGTTTTCCGTCCGTTCGTTCGACCGTTCGTTCTTTTGTCCGTCCGTCCGTTCGTTCCTCAAGGCGTCAACATTTGCGACCACCCTAGCGTTCACCCTAATGGTCAAGTTTATTTCACAAGAACTATAAGAGTTTCATTAATGAAACTTGGTACAAACTTATGTCAGGGGATGACAACTTACATGCAAGCATCCATATTTGACCTTGACCTACATATCATGGTTCACTGACTTCGTAAAATATTGCGACCACCCTAGAGTTCAAGTTTATTTCTCAAGAACTATTAGAGCTTCATTAATGATACTTCATACAAACTTGTGTCTGGGGCTGGCAACTTACATGCAAGCATCCATATTTCATCTTGACCAACATTTCATGTTTCACTGACTTTGTAAAACATTGCGACCACCCTAGCGTTCACCCTAATGGTCAAGTTTATTTCTCAAGAACTATAAGAGCTTCTTTAATGATATTTGGTACAAACTTGAATCTGTGGATGGCAACTTCAATGCAAGCATCCATATTTGACCTTGACCTAAATTTCATGGTTCACTGACTGTAAAATATTGCGACCACCCTAGCGTTCACCCTACTGGTCAAGTTAATTTCTCAAGAACCATAAGAGCTTCATTAATGTTACTTGGTACAAACTTTAATCTCGGATGGCAACTTAAATTCAAGCATCCATATTTGACCTTGACCTACATTTCATGGTTCACTGACTTTGTAAAATATTGCCACCACCCTAGCGTTCACCCGAATGGTTAAGTTCATTTCTCAAGAATTATTTGAACTTAATTAATGATACTTAGTACAAGCCTTTTATGCAAGCATCTATGTTTGATCTTGGCCTAGATGTCATGGTTCGGTGACTTTGCGCCCCCACAGGCGCGACATAGCCTTCGGCGGAATTCTTGTTTTTCTTGTTTCTGCTCCAAGACATAGGTTGTGGGTACTCGTTAGATCCGCCTCAATGAGGCGGTCCTAATGAGCACCACAATTATTGTTGGCGGTATTAGAAAGAGAAGTATCATGGATTTTCATCGAAAAGTAGCCATTTCAGAGATGTGAAAAAAATGCACTATGTCGCAGGGTGTGTTAATAATAATGATGATAAAAGTTATAACAATACATAAGCTTGAATTATGATGGGCCTCCATGGCCCGGTGGGTAACACTGCTGTCCCTCAATGATAAGATCTCTCAGCTCTAAGGCTGGCACAATTAACCCTTTTTGTAACAAATGGAAATTTCCTCATTACATGTAGCAGGAGTTCATTTCAAATGTCAGGTTGTGTTTTCTTACAAATTTATTTGGAGAAACGGCTTAACTTTTGGCAAACAGTGTGGTCCCTGATCAGACGCTGCATTCAGCGGCATATCAGACGCCTCATTCAGCGGCGTCTGATCTGGGCCTGCACTGTTTAGGGATTTCTGGTGCAAAAAGGGTTAATCAGTTAACCGATTAATGATTATCATTTCTGATTTGCTTGTAGTCAGTACAATTTACTACTCACATTGTGCCTAAATTAGCTAGATGAGTCACAAACAGTGCAGATCCTGATGGGATACCACAGAATGCATTCTGTGGCATCTCAACTGGGTCTGCACTGTTTGCTCAGGCCTGTCTGTCCCAATACATTTGGTAATACGAGGGTAGGCTGAAAAGTTCTGAGCCTGACCAAGAAGCAGGCTTCGAACAGCCATGAAATTGTGTATTCATGAAATCCAAACCTTTATTTCTTGATTTGACTCAAATGAGTTCAAGTTTACCTGCAATAACGTAGAAATTCTAGACTTTTAAAATTGATACCAGCACGTTTTTGAGAAAATGGACAAAATCTGGCATCGTGGTGTCATCAAGTACCTCCATAAAAAGGGCTTAGCTCCTAAGGACATTCATGCCGATATGGTTGCTACATTAGGGGATAATGCTCCTTGGTATGCAACTGTGAAAAGGTGGGCAGCAAATTTTAAGATGGGCAAGGACAGCCTTGAAGATGATGACCGTTGTGGACGACCCACAACGGCAACAACTAAGGAAACCATCAGCCAAGTGCACAGGGTCGTGATGGATGACAGGCGTTTAACTGTGAATCAGTTAGCTATCACTGTTGGCATCTCCCGTGAACGAGTAGAGAACATTCTACACAGTGAATTAGGAATGTCGAAGGTTTCCGCCAGATGGGTGCCACGGCTTTTGACGCCTGACCAAAAGTTGACCAGACTGAACCTGTCACAAGCCAACATGGCTATTTTTGGAGCAGACCAAGATGGTTTTCTTGACCGTTTTGACACTCAGGATGAGTGTTGGGTTCATCACTTTGAGCCAGAGACCAAAAGACAATCAATGCAATGGAAGCACCCTGGCTCACCCCCTCCAAAGAAGGCAAAGGTCGTCTCCTCTGCAGGGAAAGTGATGGCAGGGTTCGCACTAGCGGTCGCCAAAGTCGCCAAATGCGAAAAGAAAATAAATCTGGCGCAAATCTGTGTCATTTGGCGAAAACTAGTGGCGAAAAAAAAATAAAAAAAAGAAAGTCCCATCCCGGTTATTGCCGACTTAAGCCGTTTACTGACATGTGTATTTCACACCTTTTCTCCCATTCACTCGACAATTAACACCTTCGACTATTGATCGGATTAGCAAACTTGGAGGTTGTTTTATTATCGACACGCGCCAACAATTTAGCTCCGCCTCCTTATTATAAAAAAAGGTGCGGCTAGGTCGAATATCAACCAGTGGGTGAAGAATATCATTTCTGTTCCGCATGACGTAATTGAATTCCCGGTGTTAAATCTTGTCACCCGATTGACTTTCCAGCGGTCAAGCTTGGGCAGGTGTCCTTAATTGGTTAAGTTGTTTTTATATTCCTTCATTATATAAAATTTGGGCTTGAATATTCAGAAATAAGAGCGAGCTAATTCAGAATATAAAACTAAATGTTGTCCTTTTCTTTCTATCTATCTATTGTTGTTGCGATCGGTCATTCCTTATTTTGTTTGTTTAAAAATGTTGTGAGAAAAATTAGTTTGGTAGCCTTTTTTCTATACCATTCCATCTCTAAGTTTACTTTTTTGCGATAAAAACTTAATTGATTTATGAAATCCCAAATGTCTGAAAGGGATTTATCAAATGGCTAATCGAACACGCTCTTTATGCCTGTTTAGGTTGTTTCCCTTTGAATATAATGTGATCATGTGATCAACCAAAATGGCAGCCTCCATGACATAACAACGCTTATTTGTTGGAGCAAAAACAAAAGCATTTAAGCAAGGTTTTGCTGCATTTTAGGGAGAGAATGTAATGCCGCTGGAAGTCGGAAAACTCAAGCTATCTAAATGATTTGGTCTATGGATTTTGCTAAGCTATCTGTCGGCAAGACAGCATAGATGACTGGTTTGAAGTGTGACCGTGTTGGTTTGATCGAAAAACCTGGGGTCTTTAGGCGCATTTACTCTTGGATAATGGACCATTACACACATCCATAAAGGCCACAAAACGACAGTCTGTGCATTTAAGGCTTAACCCTTTAAGCGCCAAGGAAAATTGTAGAGCAGATGACAATCTTTTTTATCCATGTTCAGCATTTTGCGAAGAAGTTTCTACAACTGGCTCAGGTTTTAAGATTTTGGCACAAAAAAAATTAGATTGGCGAAAGTAATGGCGAAAGAAAAAAAAATCCTAGCGTGAAGCCTGGATGGTATTAGTTTTCTGGGATGCCAAGGGTATAATATTCATAGATTACCTTCATAAGGGCATAACAATTAATGGTGAGTATTATGCAGATCTGCTAAAACAATTGCGAAAAGCAATTAAGGCTTAACGTCCCAGAAAATTGACAAAAGGGGTCTTGTTCCATCAGGACAATGCGCCTGCTCATAAATCGGTTGTCGCAATGGCTGCTGTGCATGACTGTGGCTTCAAACTTGTCGATCCCCCTCCGTATTCACCTAATCTAGCTCCATCAGATTATTTCCCGTTTCCAAACATGAAAAAGCACTTGGCTGGGTAGCATTATCGGTCAGACGAGGAGGTGATAGCTGCTGTGGAGGAGTTTTTCAGGGACCAAGATGAGACCATTCTATACCACTGGGATCCAAGAACACCAGCATCGCTGGAGGAAAGTTATGGACAGAAGGGAGACTATGTTGAAAAATAAGGCACTTTCAGCATGGACAAACCATTGGATCTTGGTCAGGCTCAGAACTTTTCAGCCTACCCTCGTATATAACATTTGGTAAGAGTCACTGCCAGAAAGGTAAAATATGGTAAATCTTTAGTGATTACTTTTTCGATCACTATGACAGGACTTGTAATTGATTATCATCTCAGCTTTGATTAGCCAGCTGTACTCCAGTGCTGTGGATTTGACCCTTGCTTGGGTCACATATGATACCCCAAGTTCTGCAATGGAAGGTCATGTGATTTTTCTCTGGGTATTCAAGTTTTTGCCCACCTTTGATTAACATCCAGCTTGAAATAAGTGAAATATTCCTGAAAGGGCTGGTAAAAAAAAAAACACTGACTACATTCAGTTTTTGACACCTTTGTCTCAGATTGGGTCCGCTTGTTGAAATAATTACAGAATTTTATTTTTATTTGACAGCCGAAGAAATAAGGTCGAAGGCCTATGCGGACAGCGACAGGATTAAGACAGTGTCAGAGGCCGCCTACGAGAAACGAGTGCAGCATTCCTATGCCAGTGCTTGGAAGGAACTATTTTCAAATCTCAGTGTCACTCAGGAAGACCACAAGTTATCGCTGATGATGATAAAAGCGTTTGATGAAGTGGGTGACAATCTGTACTTTGGCAGTGACTATGAGAGGAATACTCTTTTTGGAAATTGAAATTTAATTTTTTGCTTTTTGGTTGATTGTTTATCAATCAACCCAAAGTTATTAGGGGGAGTACACCACAACCTCTTTATAACATTATTAATGGGCTCCAAAGTAGATGCCATGTTAGGTAAACAACTGTGTTATTTCCAACAAAAATGTATAAATTATATAGAAAAATGACCATTTATGGTAATTTTTCTATATAATCTATACATTTTGGGATTTTATGGCCAATTTTCTTTATAATCTATACATTTTGGGGATCCATCTTGATTTGTTTGTTTGATTTGAGATTTAACGTCCCTGTCAATACTGTAAAGGTCATTTTGGAGACATTGCTTCCAATTTTGTGGGACTTTTACCCAACATTGAGATGAAATGACTTCTCAAGCCCTGTTGCCCAATAAAACCAATAGGATTTATTAGCATGGACGGTCCGCCTCGCACCGCAGTTCCTGGACCGGCTTAGATCCTCTAAATGGTTTACCAGTACTAGTGTGCGGGCCGGATTCAGCTCTGCTTGGAAGCATCATGCAACCCATATATTTCTTCAAGCCCCTATGGCAGGGCTGTGGGATCCATCTTGAAACCATGTTATATTCAAAACTGTGTTATAAGGAACCATGTTATAATGAGGTTGTGGTGTAGCTCGTTAGTTCTAAGTCCATGTGACTATCACCGATTTGTAGGAAATCCAGGTAACTTATTTATAGAAAATAGCAGTGTTAATTTTATCACAGTGAGGTCAGCATGTTGTGTAGTAGCGTTATCTGTAGAATCTGGGCTTGGGCTTGGCAAACACTGTAGACCTGGACCAGACACCACTTAGTATGGCATCTGATCAGGGTCTACACTGTTTGCTTACAGTAAAGGAATTTAAGGGTCAGAAGATGCAGATCACAGTGTCTGATCAGGTATTGCTTACATTATAGGAATCACCATGTCAGATCAGGGTTTACATTGTTTGCTTACAGTACAGTGGCCAGTTGTTCAAAACAAACGATGTCGTTAGTTAACATATCGTTAAAACTTTATCATTAAATATGACAAATATGCTGAAATTTTTCCTGAAAAAAAATGTGAGCAGCTTTATTGTACTTGCTAGAAGAGTTTACAATATGACCACTAACGAGCTTGTTAAGCTAACGATGCTTTGAACAAATGGCCCCAGGAATTTAAATTTTAAAGGAAATGTTAACTGTCTCAGTCTCAGTTCAGGATGATTTTCCCAGCCTACACCAAGAGACAATTGACCCACCATTGCTGTCAGTGCTTTGATTTTTACCAGGGTAGAAGATTTTAGTGATTGTGCTAACAAGTGTGTGTTATAGATACCCATGTAAACTACACATTACAGGGCAGTCTCCTTATAACACTCTGCCCCCGCCCATAGGGGCTTGAAGAAATATATTGGCTGCATGATGCTTTCACGCAGAGCTGAATCCGGCCCGCACACTAGTACTGGTAAACCCCTTAGAGGACCTAAGCCTGTCCAGGAACTGTGGTGCGAGGAGGACCGTCCATGCTAATAAACCCTTTTGGTTTCATTAGGAGGCAGGGCTTGAGATGTCATTTCATCTCAATGTCGGGTAAAAGTCCCACAAAATTGGAAGCAATGTCTCCAAAATGACCTTTACAGTGTTGACGGGGACATTAAACCTCAAATCAAACAAAATCTTTATAACACTATGTTTGGGATGCATAGAATAGGACCGTGTTATAAGTGAATCATGTTATAAAGGGATATTTTTATACAGAAATTATAGTAAAATGACAATTTGGGAGGCAAGACCTGGTCATGTTGTAGCCAAAACCGTGTTATAATGAGTAGAGTACTAAAGGGACTAAAGTGTATATAGAGAAAAGTCTATGCTTACAATTCAACATACTTTGACATTATATTTAATCTTTTCATCCATGTTTTATTTTACATTTGTTTTGTTGTATTTAGACATTTTACTCAATACATATATAGACATAGACAAACTCTTTTGCATGGATTACTGATACCATTTAGCCCTTGTCCTGCTGAATAAATTAATTTTGCCACACCCCTTTCTGAATATATACCAACCAAATTACTTCATATAATGTATTTATTCAGGTTGGCAAACTGAATGACAAACAGTGTATATCCTGATCAGATGGCTTCTTCAGAAGCCATCTGATCAGGATCTACACTGTTTGCAAAGACAGGGGTTATCCTGGTACAGCAAGACAGGTGTTTTTGTTTTAATATACTCTTTATAAAAAATTTTATTCTGCCAAACATGTAGGTCAGCAGCTATAAACAAAAACTTATATGTGCCCCCGCCCATTGGGGCTTGAAGAAATATATGGGCTGCATGATGCTTCCACGCAGAGCTGAATCCGGCCCGCACACCAGTACTGGTAAACCGTTTAGAGGATCTAAGCCTGTCCAGGAAGCGCGGTGCAAGGCAGACCGTCCATGCTAATAAACCCTATTGGTTTCATTGGGCGACAGGGCTTGAGATGTTATTTCATCTCAATGTCGGGTAAAAGTCCCACAGAATTGAAAGCAACGTCTCCAAAATGACCTTTACAGTGTTGACGGGGACGTTAAAACTCAAATCAAACAAAAAAAAAAAAAAAAAAAACTATAACCATATGACAGCCATTATTTTTACCTGCAGCTGTTGTGGGGCTGAGGGATAGGGGTGGGGGGTTACATAATACAGCAGAACTTCAAACAATTAAGGCTTATTTACCATGGCTGGGGCATCTGGTCTGGGCCTGCACTATTTGCCAGGGCACCAGTTATGGGTTTCCAATACAAAATGGGTTAAAAAGGAATATTTTGCCCGAAAAAGAAGAAACTTTCTTCTAAGGGGCTCATTTTTTTGGCTTGGCCAAAGTCTACATCACACAGGTTAGAGTTCATTGGCCTCATTTCCATACCTGTGATATTTTTTTTAACTGTATGACTATGAGGGAGATTTGTCATTGTGATGAGGGAGATGTAAAGAATATATAGGAAAATTCTCAGTTCAAATGAGGGAGACTCCAAAATTTTACTAAAATTAAGCATAAATTAGGCAAAAATTAGTATCAAAATGAGGCAGTTTGTCCTCTTAATGAGGGAGGTATCACAGGTATGCATTTTTATCAGTTACCGCCTATATACATTGCATTGTAACACATTGACCTGATAAAGATATTCTATCTCAGGACAAGTGAGCTTTATCACGTCAACATTACATTGCACTTTTTTTTAATGAAGCGGACTACTGGCAAAGCAATGCGAGTCGGAAAATGGGTTAATCAGGTCTAAGAATGTTTCGCTATGAGTCACAATGAGCAAGACCATGGCGCAACCAATCCAAATCGTCAGCCACACGCCTCCAGTTCTAAGAAAGTTGTTTTATTTAAAGACTGTCTATAAATTTAAAGACTGTCTGTAAATTTAAAGACTTTTTAGTCTGTAAATTTAAAGACTGACTTACATAAAATCATGAAAATGGTGTAAAACGTAAAAATCGCATATTGCTATTTATAGTAATTTGGCCATTATCTGTGGAATATTTAATTACGTGTAAATGCAAATTATATAGTTGTCTTTATTTAATTAAATTCCTTCAACCATAATTGAAGAGTTCTCAGAAAAACAGATTTGTTATAAGATTCATATGTAAAATGAGCTAAGAAATTAATGTGTAAAACGCTTTTATCATTTTGTCTACATAACGACCACTCGCATCGACAGACAGTTTTTCTGACGACTAAAATTGATGAAAGTTTCAAACTGACTCCAACGCTAAAATGTTCGAAAGCGATATGATGTCAGCGCGAAACTCATCTTATGTTCAACCTTTGACAGATATTTCCTCCCTTTCTGCAGAGTTTCTCGGCTTTTGTGGTCTAAGGAAAGGAACTGTGTTGTTTTATTTCTTAGTTATTTCTATCATTCAAACGATATTTACAGACAATAAAATACATGTAAACTTTAGCAACGCACGTTTGATGAAGACGGCGGCTACGTATGAGGATGCAATTTTTTCAGGTTTCATCAATTATTTAAACATGATTTCCTTGTGATTTCCTGGTGTTAGGCTTTAAATCTACAGACTAAAATGTGTTTAAATTTAGAGACAGTCTTTAAATTTAAAAACAGTCTTTAAATAAAACAACTTTCTTAGACCTGTTAATGAGCTTGTTAGTGGTCAAACTGGTAACGATTCTAGCAAGTACAACATCTAATACTCTTATAAATCATGGGTTGTGGGTACGATTCCGGAGTTATCCAGACTTTCGGATGAGACTGATGTTCTGCCCCATTATGACCTTAATTGTTGGTGGGACGTAAAACTCAATATCATGCACACAATATTTAATACTCTGGTAATTTTGCTGGAAAACTACGAGAAGCTTTTTTTTCATCAAATACAAAAGCTACTCAAATTTATTTAGTAAAATATTGGCATATTTGCCATATTAAATGTTCAAAGTTCTTACAATATATTAGCTAACAACATCGTAAATTTTGATGAGCTAGGCCCTGTTGTATACGAGACTTGAATTCCTTACTCTTCATACTTAATGATAGCCCTTTATTGTTGCGCCTACTTTAAGCATGGCGTGACATAGGAGTTGAACTTTCCGTCCATTTGTCCGTTCGCCAAGCCGTCAACATTTGCGACCACCCTAACTTTCACCAAAATGTAAGAGTCCCCCACAGGCGCGACATAGCCTTCGGCGGAATTCTTTATTTATACTGCTTTAGTTGTAATATTTTTCTTGTTTCTTACTATATTTTATAATAAATCCTTTTTTTTAATCTACAAATGAACTTTCCTTGTCATTTTAATAGTCACCCACAGGTATGACATAGCCTTAGGCGGAATTCTTGTATTTATATAGATATTGTTGTAATATTTTTCTTGTTTTTTACAATAGTTTATAATAAAACTTTTTTTTTTATCTACAAATGAACTTTCCTTGTCATTTTAATACTGCTTTATTATTATAAGAATCTTACATCCATGTTAGGGGTGGATAGAAAAATCCGTACTGAGGGTCACTCTCTGGCATCACGAGGCTTGCCAAGTGATGCCGGACAGTGATCCCGAATGACAGATTTTTCTATCCACCCCTCACACCCATGTTGGATTCTTTTTCTTGCATACCTTTCATTTCTGAGCATGGATTTGTAATACTGCAAATACTTCAGTTGCCGACGTCGGTCACATTGTAATAACACTAGTGATGTTTAGTGACATCACGTATCATGCTGTGACGTCAACTTTAATGACGGCGCATATGAGGTCGTATTCAACCAGTGCATTTATCAAACATGCAAAAATATTTGATTATGGGTAAGAACATATCACCTATATTATTTTGTTTTGGTTAGCCAGTTGGCCATTTTGTGGGAAAGTAACTGTCCTTTTGACTTTCTGCTGTTGCTGTTTCCATTATGGTCTGTTGCTCCATGTTTGGGTTTCTTTCCCTTTGCCGTCTCTGATGGGAGCTGTGGGTTAATTGTATCGATTCCTGATAATTTAGAACAGAATTTCTATTCCAAGCTAAAACTATGGATTTCCTTCTCTTATGTGCAAAAATAAAAATTCTAGGATAGACAGTCAATATGATTGAAGTGGCCCAGGCCATTGACTATGGGTTGAACAATAGCCCATTGGTTTGACATACATGTAGTACATTTCTTCATCTCTTCAAAACAATCAATTTTCTGAAAAAAATATGATTATTGAGTCTTATCTCTTATCCAGCTGTTCACGACAACCCTTTTCTTTGCAAACAGTGCTGATCCAGATCAGATGGCTGATCAGGATTTTCACTGTTTGACATTTAATTTATGAATTTGTAGGAATAAATTACATGAAGTAATCTGATTGGTTCAAAGTCAGATATGGGTCTGGCTAAACTGAATATTTAGCAAGCGAAGGGTTATTTATTATCAAAACATAGGTTGAAGATGCTCATAAGAACTGCCTCATTGAGGTAATTCTAATGATTACACACAACCTCTGGCACAAAGCAGGAAGAAAAAACAAAGGCCTATTCACCATATTTACATTATTTGCTGGCTCCCAGCTTGCACATTGTGAATACTAGAAAAACAGGTAACCAGACCCCCCTGACCTTTCCAGGTCAGGGGGGTCTGGTTACCTGTTTTTCCAACACTGATAACCTTCAGACTAGGGACCAGCAGATAATGCAAATATGGTGAATGGACTACTATACTCACCAGAGTTCAACTGCGCAAAAGGGCCTGCACTCTAGCAGCCATATTAATTTCTTCGATGGACTATTCAATGTTTGCCTGAAAACCCAAGAACTTAACCTTTAACCTGCTGAATATTTATATATGCCACACCCACTACCGATTATCAACCAATCAGATTACTTGATGCAAATTATTGCAACTAATTCACGATCTGAATGGCAAACAATGTAGATCCTGATCAGATGGCTTCGTCAGAAGCCATCTGATCTGGATCTACATTGTTTCAAAGATAAGGCATATCCGGGATTAGCAGGACAAGGGTTAAGATGTTGATACCGGTACCATATCTTCTAGTGGTTTGGTGTCAGCCCATTCTTGGGGTTGTTCCCTTGCTTGGATGCTTTTGGGGTTGGTCAGCTATTCAGGACAAAGGTCAGTAAATGCCTTGATGTTTGGAATTGATTAGTTTCTATGCAGCTGATTGCAAAGATTAATTCTGATTCCACAGGCTGCAAAAGAATCAGAACCATCCACTGTTTTAATACAAATATCTAAGTGACCAAATTTGACCTTGATGTAAAACAGGTCAAGGTCTATTAAAGGTCACCATTGTAGGACCAGAGTCCCCAATGCTGTATACCAAGTCTGAAGGTTATCAGCCATTTGGTTCCTGAGAAGGAAGATTTTGAAAGCTTTTTACCATATATGGACATCGTGGCCATCATGGCCATGTGACCAAGATCCCACGAACAAACTTTCTTTCCCCCAACCCATGTAATTTGGTTTCAACTGGCGTGGCAGTTTCTAAGTAGATGTCATTGTCATGCCTTCTATTAGCATGGCGAGATATAGGCGTCCGATTTTCAATCGTCCCTTTGTCAAGGCATCAACAATTGCGATCACCCTTGCGTCCACCCTAATGGTCAAGTTTATTCCTCAAGAACTGTAAGAGCTTCATTAATGATACTTGGTACAAACTTGTATCTGGGGATGCTAACTTAAAGGCAAGCATCCATATTTGACCTTTACCTACATTTTATTGTTCAATGGCATTGTAAAACAATGCGACCACCCTAGCGTTCACCCTAATCATGGTCAAGTTAATTTCTCCAGAACTATAAGAGCTTCATTAATGATACTTGGTACAAACTTTTATCTGGGGATGGCAACTTAAATGCAAGCATCCATATTTGACTTTGACTTGCATTTCAAGGTTCAATGACTTTGTAAAATACTGTGACCATCCTAGCGTTTACCTTAATGATCAAGTTAATTTCTCAAGAACTATAAGAGCTTCATTAATGATACTTGGTACAAACTTGTATATGAGGATGGTACCGTAAATGCAATTATCCATATTTACCTTGACCTACATCTTATGGTTCACTGACTTCGTAAAATATTGCGAACACCCCAATGGTCAAGTTAATTTCTCAAGAACTATAAGAGCTTCATAAATGATATAGTTTGAACAAAGTGAACTCTATTAACATAATTTCACACCCGACTGAATGCATGTATTTATCTTTGTCATTTACCAAAAATGGGGATATTGTTATACAATACATAGAGATTGGTAAATGGGTCGATATTCACGAGATGCCGAAAATTCACGAGAAGTTTATGAAAGCCGACGCATTAGGTGATAACATTCGCTAATTTATTCCTTGCATAAAGGTCAGTCTCAGGTGAAATTGTTCGAACTAAACTTAGTACAAACTTGTATCTAGGGATGGTAATTTTAATGCAAGCATCCATATTTGACCTTGACCTACATTTTATGGTTCACTGACTTCGTGAAATATTGCGACCACCCTAGCGTTGACCCCAACGGTCAAGTTTATTTCAAAAGAACTATAAGAGCTTTATTAATGATAGTCTGTAGATACTTGAATCTAGGAATGACAACTATAATGTAAGCATCCATATTTGACCTTGATCTAAGGTTCACCAACTTAGTGAACTATTGCATCAGCCCTAAATGTTCAACCTAGTGTTTAAGTTAATTTCTCAAGAACCATAAGAGCTTCGTTCATAATACTTAGTACAAGCTTGCATCTAGGAATGGCAACTTTTATGTCATCATCAATGTTTGACCTTTGCCTAGAGTTCATGGTTAGGTGACTTTGCGTCCCTACATGTGCGACATAGCTTTTGGCGGATTTCTTGTTTTAAAATGTTGATGATGCAGACAGCACAGGTGCAGATGATCACTGGTGAGCTAAAACATAAACAGCTTTGACTTTTCCCTTACTTCTAGGTGACCAAATTTGAACTTTGCATAAAATAAATCAAGGTCATGCAGGGGTCATCATTTGAACAAATGATTGCCTAAAGTATCCAATGCTGTATAAGTTTTATGACCATGGACTCACTGCTTCCAAAGAAAATTTTTGAAGGGTTGGCATAACAGCAATATTTGTTATGACCAAGGTTAAGTTTTTGTCATGCCAAGTACTAGCATGGCGCGATATAGGCATTCGGTTTTCTGTCTGTTCATCCGTTTGTCAAGGCGTCAACATTTGCGACCACCCGAGCGTTCCCCACAACGATCAAGTTAATTTCTCAAGAACTATAAGAGCTTCATTAATGATACTTGGTACAAACTTGTATCTGGTGATGGCAACTTAAATGCAAGTATCCATATTTGACATTGACCTACATTTCATGGTTCAATGACTTAGTAAAATATTATGACCACCCTAGGGTTCGACCTAATGGTCAAGTTAATTTCTCAAGAACTATAAGAGCTGCATTAATGATATTTGGTACAAACTTGTATCTGGGGATGGCAACTTAAATGCAAGCATCCATATTTGACCTTGACCTAAATTTCATGGTTCCCTGACTTTGTAAACTTTTGCGAGCACCCTAGCGTTCATCCTAATGGTCAAGTTAATTTCTCAAGAACTATAAGAGCTTTATTAATGATCCTTGGTACAAACTTGTATCTAAGGATGGCAATTTTAATGCAAGCATTCATATTTGACCTTGACATACGTTTTATGGTTGACTGACTTCGTGAAATATTGCGACCACCCTAGAGTTGACCCCAATGGTCAAGTTTATTTCAAAAGAACTATAAGAGCTTTATTAATGATAGTCAATACATACACCATTGTCCTGAATAGCTGACCAACATCAGTGTTTGACCTTGGCCTAGATTTCATGGTTTGGTGACTTTGCGCCCCCACAGATGGTCTGTCCATCTGTCCCTCAGCGCTGCTTAGTTTTGTGCTTGCTCCCTAACTCTAATTCACCTTATTTGCATTATCTGCTGGTTCCTAATCTGAAGGTTATCAGTGTTGGAAAAACAGGTAACCAGACCCCCCTGACCTTGAAAGGTCAGGGGGGTATGGTTACCTGTTTTTCCAATATTGACAATGTGCAAGCTGGGATCCAGCAAATAATGCAAATATGGTGAATTGTGTTTGTAATATTTTCGCAAAACTTCACAGATATGTAGAGTACCACGAGACAGCATGCAGATCATATGTTTTGGAGTTTTTGCCTCTTAAGCATTGAATATAGCAATTTCTATCATGGAGATGTTTGAAGAACTATATCTCCTGAACCTATTGCTGGATTCTGACCAAACTTGCATGGTTAAATCACTAGGATGGATGAAAATAGCAATTAGGTTTTGATGACCTTGACTTATTTTCAAGGGTACAGCCACCAAAATTGTCAGTTGTAGGTGAAAAATGTCTAGGAGGCCTTCATGCAGACTGAACAAATTATTTGTCTAAATCGCGATGGAAGTAAGGGCGGGAACTGTGGTCACGTAAAATCGATTTAAGCCCCTCAGTGGACTTCGTTTCCGCTGACAGTTCCAAGGCGGTTCTTTTGTCGCGGTTTATTTTTGTTTTGGTTTGTCTTTGGGTGTTTGTGTCGCTTTACTCGCTTATATTATTTTAATATGGATTGGCCATTTTGTGGGAAAGTAACTGTCCTTTTGGCTTTCAGCTGTTGATGTTTCCATTGGGGTCTGTTGTTTCATGTTTGTGTTTCTTTCACTTTGGTGTCTCAGATGGGAGCTGTGGGTAAATTGTATCGATTACTGATCATTGCCTCCACTTCTATTTTGTCTGCACCCTGTGCCATGAACAAATTAATGAAATTTGGTCAAACTCGGTACAATACATCATTGCAACTGACCAAAGTTTTGATTGGAATTTGGTGATCTTGACCTTATTTTTAAGGGCAAAGCCACTCCCTCCAACTCCCCGCCCCCACCCCCGCAACCCAAACTCAATTTTGGTTTGTCTGCCCCTTATCTATTGGATGAATGGATGGAATTTGGTTAATCTTTCTACATCATTAAAACCTACTAAAGATTTGATTTGATCTTGGTGACCTTCAATTTAATTTCAATGGCACAGTCCCCACAAAAACTCAACTTTTGGCCAGAAATGTTTTGTCTGCACCCTTTCACATGAACGAACCGTTGAAATTTGGTCTACCTTGGTACAATGTATGATTGCATCATACCAGAGTTTTGTTTAGAGTTTGGTGAACTTGACCATATTTTGAAGGGCACAGGCCCCGCAAAACTCTCAATTTTGGCTTGTCTGCACCCTATCTCATGAACAATTGATGAAATTTGGTCAAACATAGTACAATATATCATTGTAACCAACCAAAAATTTGAATACATTTCGGTGACCTTGCCCTTATTTTCAAGGGCACATGCCCCAAAATCTTTCAAGTTTGGCTTTTCTTCACCTTATCATGAACCAATTGTTGAAATGTCATCAAACTTGGTACAATACATCATTTCAACATACCAAAGATTTGAATAGATATTGGTGGCCTTGGCTTTATTTTCAAGGTCACAGGCTCCCAAATATTTTCAATTTTGAACAGATAATGGCTTGTCTACATCCTGTCTCATTTAGGAATTGATGGTTGTTGGGAAAACTTGGTACAATGCAGATTGCAAACCAGCCAAAGATGATTAGATTTCGTTGACATTGACCTTTTTAAAGGTCACAGGCTCCCGATAACTGTTATGGTTAAGGTCAAATGGATGGTGGATATTGTTTTCCTCCGAAAACATTTGAAGTTTCTTGGAGCCTAGAAAAAATGTAACAAGCAACATAAGATGGCATGAAGAACACAAGAAATATAAGACTTGCTTAGCTAAGTTTTATTTAAGATATGGCTCTCTGATCATTGGTAAACTTCACACGAAGGTTAAGCACCACAATTCACCTTATTTGCATTATCTGCTGGTTCCTAGTCTGAAAGTTATCAGTGTTGGAAAAACAGGTAACCAGACCCCCTGTCGTTAAAGGTCAGGGGGTCTGGTTACCTGTTTTTCCAATATTGACAATGTGCAAGCTGGGAGCCAGCAAATAATGCAAATATGGTAAATGCATTCTGCAGAAAATGGGAACTGTAATTCTGGTTTACTCTGTGTTGAAGCTATGGCCCTTTCAAGTCATTTTTGAACCGGTCAGTTTACCTATCCACAATTTACTAGCCATCTAAAAGAAAACACAGGTGATTAAAAATGCAAATAAGAGATACATAGATTAAATAATATATATTTCTTCAACAAAACAATTTTACTATCCGCAAACACCTTGCTTCAAAATTGGGACTTCCTGAATTTTCCAGTGGGACTTCCAGATTTCAAGGGTAGGAAGTCCTGAATCTGTGAGTTAATTGAAGCCCTGCCTTTGGACATTGAAAATAGTTAACTCAGTTATGGGGCATGATGCAGTGCTAGCAGCACTTTTATATTTTCTTTTTTACAGTTGAGTTTATAGCATGCCCGTCTCTCTGTTTATCATAGTTTTGATGGTGGGTGGTTGTGATAAAAACGCATCTTCATCTGAAAACATGTTTTTCCATCCAACCTTTTAATTTCTCCATACACCGTATCTTTTTCCTCATCATCCTCCCATGTGAATACGTCTAGTGTATCATACAATCTCGACTCGCTTCGATATGTTACTGACAAAGACTTTACGCCGCTGGCAAGATGGTCCCCTGTGATATTTTTGTAGCTGTGATCTGTAACATTTTTGTACACATTTTCATAGCAGAATTTGACATACGACATCGCATTAGTATGCCTATTAAGATCTGTATCTGACAGATTTACAAACTGACTCGTATGGTGCATTTCAGCGTCACTGTCTTTGGCGGGAACAAGTGCCATTTGTTTATCTCCCTTATTGAAGGCAGCAAACTTCGTCATCCACCATTTGGGAAAAGCAACTGGTTTTCTGGTTGCGCTTGAAATCAGAATGTCGTCAGCGTAGCCTGTGATGTAATCAGTATTTGTGTCTCTATGAAAAAGACGATATGACAAACGCTTTGAGGTCCTACCCACCTTGGCCAGCGAAATGTGCACATGGAGAGGATACTTTGGAGCTGTTTCTTCATGAAATTTTTTATGAACAGTCATTTCAATAGAAACTAGGAAAAATAAATGATCAGGAGATATAATTTTGTGAAGGTCAGCAAGCGATATTAAGGATGGTGGCGCCCCCGACACGTCCGAGTACCTGCCACATGTACTGGATCTATAGACGGACTCGAGTAGCTGAAGTATACTCCAAGGTCGCACCCTCTTGCCTGCAACCAAAACATTTCTGGTAAGCGAAGCATGTATTAACACTTAAGGAGAATGGGTACACCTTAAGGGGAGGCAACTATTGCAAAAGTTTTTGTCTTCCATGTCAATAGGGGTCAACTCTTAAAGGCTAGAAGTTGCTCCTGCGGAGCAAATACTTTCCTGTAAGAGACGATCCCTTTTTCAGTGGGACAGGGCTTAAAGAAAAGCAAACAGGAAGTCCCCAAAGGTGTCTCCCATTGAAAAATGGCGGAAAAACTGCCAGCTGTTCCCATTCCCCTGACAAAACAGGCGACAATTGTCGTGATTGGCATCTTATTTGTTAATAAGACTAATGGTGGGGTTAGAAGAGTACTAGCAAAAAAGATGCCATGCCTTATTTAAAGTCACTACATTTGGTGTTAAAGGAATGTGCTGGGACTGTAAAAGTCTCCCTGCCCTTCAACATAGTGCGAGTTATATTGTCTAGTCCTTTGGAATCATTGATTCCACTCTGGAATTATAGGGTCATTCATGAAGCCTGGCTAGCCGAAACTACCTAGTTTGACCCAGAAAAAGACGTGTGCACTTCACAGATCAGCATTGTGAAAACCCGCCTATACAAATACATTGTATATTGTACCGCCAGAAGAACGAAAATTTTAAAATGTTTACATGAAACAATGTGATTTTTTTTCTTATTTCTGCTCAAAATAAAGATTGTTGTACACGTAAGAACCGCCTCATCGAGGCGGTTCTAACGAGCACCCACAATCTCTGTTTTAGAGGAGACATAAAAAAAAGGTTTACCCCTGTAAACCCCAGTTTTTCTATGTAAAAGTGGGGTTCAAGGGTGTCAGAAATATATAGATGTGTTTTCAAGATAGTCCTGTGCTGTATATGTAGTCTTTGCTTCAAGGGATATCATTTTACAGAACATATGTTGATACTGTGATACTGTTTTGATTTGACTCCTATTTTGTGAGATAAATATGTTCTATAAAAGGGTTATCCTTTGGAAGCAAGGAATACACCACAAAAGTGAAAAATATGGAGTGTACATGTTTTCTGGGCCAGACTAGCTAGTTTCTGCCAATTAGGCCTCATCAGTGACCCTCAGATATTTTCTCAATTCCACAATGGAATCAATGATCCCAAAGGACAAGAAAATATAATCTACACTATGATGTAGGGCAGGGAGACGTTTTACCACCACCACACATTCCCACACACCAGCTGTAGTGAAGTTAAATATGTTCTATACAAGAGGGCCATGATGGCCCTGGATTGCTCACCTGATCCATAGAGTAACAAGTGGGCCCCGGGGGAGGGACATTATTGACCCCAGGGTTATAATGTGCATAATGTTGAGGGAGGTCTAAAAAGGTGAAGCTTCATACCAAATATCAACAAAGGCTATAATTTGAACAATCTTGGCAAAGGTCTACTAGATGAAGCTACACACCAAATATCAAAGACCTGGGACTTGCTGTTTCAGAGAAGAAGTTTTTCAAAGATTATCTCTATATAAGTCTAGGTAAAACAAATGGGCCCCGGGCGGGGGCATTTGTGGCCCGAGGCCTATAATTTGAACAATCTTGGTAGAGGTCCACTAGATGAAGCTCCATACCAAAAATCAAAGACCATGGCCTTGCAGTTTCAGAGAAGAAGATTTTTTAAAGATTTCCCTATATAAGTCTATGTAAAACCAAAGGGTCTCGGGTGGGGGCATTTTTGGCCCCAGCACTATAATTTGAACAGTCTTGATAGAGGTCCACTAGATGAAATTTCACACCAAATATCAAAGACCTAGGCCTTGTGGTTTCAGAGAAGAAGATTTTCCCTATATATGCCTATGTTAAACCAAAGGGCCCAGGGGCGGGGGCTTTTTTGGCCCCAGCACTATAATTTGAACAATCTTGGTAGGGGTCCACTAGATGAAGCTTCATACCAAATATCAAAGACCTGGGCCTTGTAGTTTCAGAGAAGAAGATTTTCCCTATATAAGCCTATGTAAAACCAAAGGGCCCAGGGGCGGGGGCTTTTTTGGCCCCAGCAATATAATTTGAACAATCTTGGTAGGGGTCCACTAGATGAAGCTTCATACCAAATATCAAAGTCCTGGGCCTTGCGGTTTCAGAAAAGAATTTTTTTTAAATTTTCGGTGAAAAAAATCTATTTTTGGCTCCCTTGACCTATATGTGCAACAGACCGGAACCATTTGAACAACTTTGAAAGGGGACCACCTATGGATTATTCCTGTGAAGTTTGGTCAAAATCCAATCAGTGGTTTAGGAGGAGATGTCGTTTGAAGAAATTGTTTACGCACTGATGACAGACAAAAAGTGATCCTAATATAAAACACAAGAGGGCCATGATGGCCCTGGATCGCTCACCTGATCCATAGTGTAACAAGTGGGCCCCAGAGAGGGCCATTATTGGCCCCAGGGCTTTAATGTGCATAATATTGAGGGAGGTCTTAAAGGTGAAGCTTCATACCAAACATCAACAAAGGCTATAATTTGAATTAATCCACAGCTCCCAGTACTTTCCTTTGATGTTGGCAGTACTAATAAATTTCGATAAATGTATTGTTATCATGTACTGATATCATGTACTGATATCATGTACAGTTTTGAATGGACCAATCAGCTGAGCTACAATTAAAATGGGAAGGGGCTTCTAGCTCTGCATGACAAAGTTAACATTGTGGGTATTCCTTAAAATAGCCTCGCCGAGGTTATTTGAATGAGTACCCACATTTAAAACAGCTTCTATTTAATGGCAAACAGTGCAGACCCTGATCAGACTGTTCCTTCTGATCTTAAAATGGGAAGGGGCTTCTAGCTCTGCATGACAAAATTAACATTGTGGGTATTCATATAAATAGCCTTGCCAAGGTTATTTGAATGAGTACCCACATTTAAAATAGCTTTTACTTAATGGCAAACAGTGCAGACCCTGATCAGACTGCTCCTTCTGATCTTAAAATGGGAAGGGGCTTCTAGCTCTGCATGACAAAATTAACACTGTGGGCTTTCATTAAAATTGCCTCGCCGAGGTTATTTGAATGAGTACCCACATTTAAAATAGCTTCTACTTAATGGCAAACAGTGCAGACCCTGATCAGACTGCTCCTTCTGATCTTAAAATGGGAAGGGGCTTCTAGCTCTGCATGAAAAAATTAACAATGTGGGCATTCATTAAAATTGCCTCGCCGAGGTTATTTGAATAAGTACACACATTTAAAATAGCTTTTGCCGAATCAGTGCAGACCCTGATCAGACTGCTCCTTCTGATTAAGTGTCTCCAATTCTCCATAAAATCAAATTGTAGGTACTCGCTAGAACCGCCTCATCTAGGCAAGTCCAACGAGTACCCACAACATGTTTTTGTGAGATGAGGCAGTTCAAATGAGTACCCACAACATACCTTTTTATGGAGAAAAAATATCCCTGAATTATCACAAAATACACTCCCATTTACTGGTATGAAACATTTGCATGCAGCAAAAGCACACATCTGAGTTTAAAGTAAGTCCTTTCACTTGAAGGTTCAGCATTAAAATACCCCAGTGATAAACATCAGGTAAAAAAAACATGATCAAATAACCTGTGGTCAGTTGGATTTAGACCAATCAAATCCAATTGAATATTAATGAAGCAGAGAAGCTGACAGTGTCCTTTCAGACAGGACGATCCATTTTCCAGACGGGGTAAATCAGGTCAAATAAAAGAAATTGAAATTTACAGTAAATAAAACAAATATGCTTTAATAGGTTTTATCTATTACCTTTGGTGGAAGTTACAATAAGCTGTGGATTAAAACAGATATATCCAATTGTTTTTGAGAAATATTGGTAAATATTTGTACTGATTGACATCTATACAGGATAATTAGACTCGCCCTGGCGGGCTCGTCAAATTATCCTGTACAGATATCAATCAGTACAAATATTTACCAATATTTCACAAAAACAATGGATATATCTATTACCAATCTTGGCAAAGGTCCACTAGATGAAGCTACACATCAAATATCAAAGACCTGGGCCTAGCGGTTTCAGAGAAGAAGATTTTTAAAGATTTTGCCTCTATAAGCCTATGTAAAACCAAAGGGCCCTGGGCTGGGGGCATTTTTGGCCCCAGCACTATAATTTGAACAATCTTGGTAGGGGTCCACTAGATGAAGCTTCATACCAAATACCAAAGACCTGGGCTTTGTGGTTTCAGAGTAGAAGATTTTTAAAGATTTTCCCTATATAAGCCAATGCAAAACCAAAGGGCCCAGTGGCGGGGGCATTTTTTATCCCAGCGCTATAATTTGAACAATCTTGGTAGGGGTCCACTAGATGAAGCTTCATACCAAATATCAAAGACCTGGGCCTTGTGGTTTCAGAGAAGAAGATTTTTAAAGATTTTCCCTATATAAGCCTATGTAAAACCAAAGGGCCCTGGGCTGGGGGCATTTTTGGCCCCAGCACTATAATTTGAACAATCTTGGTAGGGGTCCACTAGATGAAGCTTCATACCAAATATCAAAGTCCTGGGCCTTGTGGTTTCAGAGAAGAAGATTTTTAAAGATTTTCCCAATATAAGCCCATGTAAAACTAAAGGGCCCCATGGCGGGTGCATATTTTGTCCCAGCAATAAAATTTGAACAATCTTGGTAGGGGTCCACTAGATGAAACTTCATACCAAATATCAAAGTCCTGGGCCTTGTGGTTTCAGAGAAGAAAATTTTAAAATTTTTCCCTATATAAGCCTATGTAAAACCAAAGGGCCCTGGGGCGGGGGCATTTTTTGCCCCAGCACTATAATTTGAACAATCTTGGTAGGGGTCCACTAGATGAAGCTTCATACCAAATATCAAAGACCTGGGCCTTGTGGTTTCAGAGAAGAAGATTTTTAAAGATTTTACTAATATAAGCCTATGTAAAACCAAAGGGCCCGGTGGCGGGGGCATTTTTTGTCCCAGCACTATAATTTGAACAATCTTGGTAGGGGTCCACTAGTTGAAGCTTCATACCAAATATCAAAGTCCTGGGCCTTGTGGTTTCAGAGAAGAAGATTTTTAAAGATTTTCCCTATATAAGCCTATGTAAAACCAAAGGGCCCCGGGGGGGGGGGGGTCATTTTTGGCCCCAGCACTATAATTTGAACAATCTTGGTAGGGGTCCACTAGATGAAGCTTCATACCAAATATCAAAGACCTGGGCCTTGTGGTTTCAGAGAAGAAGATTTTTAAAGATTTTCCCTATATAAGTCAATGTAAAACCAAAGGGCCCCGTGGCGGGGGCATTTTTTGTCCCAGCACTAAAATTTGAACAATCTTGGTAGGGGTCCACTAGATGATGCTTCATACCAAATATCAAAGTCCTGGGTCTTGTGGTTTCAGAGAAGAAGATTTTTAAAGCTCTTCCCTATATAAGCCCATGTAAAACCAAAGGGCCCCGGAGCGGGGGCATTTTTGGCCCCAGCACTATAATTTGAACAATCTTGGTAGGGGTCCACTAGATGAAGCTTCATACCAAATATCAAAGACCTGGGCCTTGTGGTTTCAGAGAAGAAGATTTTTAAAGATTTTCCCTATATAAGCCTATGTAAAACAAAAGGGCCCCCGGGGCGGGGGCATTTTTGGCCCCAGCACTATAATTTGAACAATCTTGGTAGGGGTCCACTAGATGAAGCTTCATACCAAATATCAAAGACCTGGGCCTTGTGGTTTCAGAGAAGAAGATTTTTAAAGATTTTCCCTATATAAGCCTATGTAAAACCAAAGGGCCCCAGGGCGGGGGCATTTTTGGCCCCAGCACTATAATTTGAACAATCTTGGTAGGGGTCCACTAGATGAAGCTTCATACCAAATATCAAAGACCTGGGCCTTGTGGTTTCAGAGAAGAAGATTTTTTAAGTTTTTGGTGAAAAAAATCTATTTTTGGCTCCTGTGACCTAGATGTGCAATGGACTGGAACCATTTGAACAACTTTGAAAGGGGACCACCTAAGGATCATTCCTGTGAAGTTTGGTCAAAATCCGATCAGTGGTTTAGGAGGAGATTTCGTTTAAAGAAATTGTTTACGCACGCACGGACGCACGCACGCACGGACGCACGACGGACGACGGACAAAAAGTGATCCCAAAAGCTCACCTCGTCACTACGTGACGGTGAGCTAAAAAGGGTTATCCTTTGGAAGCAAGGAATACACCACAGAAGTGAAAAATATGGAGTGTACATGTTTTCTGGGCCAGACTAGCTAGTTTCGGCCAATTAGGCCTCATCTGGGCCAAACCTTATCCTGCTGAATAAATCAATTTAGCCACTCCCATTTCTGGCTGTCAACCAATCAAATTACTTTATGTAATTTATTTGTTTAATTCGCAAACCGCATGGCAGAGTTCTGATCTAGATATACACTATTTGCAGAAGTCGGGATTTTCGTGTTCAATAGGATAACGGTTTAGTTTAAACGCGGCCATAGATTTTACGATGGACCATAAGATATCACATGTCACTGTTGAAAAAGACACATCAATGTGGAACCCCAAAAACACGCTTAATCAAAGATAGAAATATCTTTTATTACTGTTGACGGAGGATAAGTAGACAGTGACGTAAAAGAGTATACCACCACAGGTAGGTTTGGCAGGTTGCACCGTTATCATTATCATACCCATCATTGGCTGACAAGACGGACTATACAGTTATAATTATCATTACTGAAGAGTCGTTACTGTTGTCGGAGGATAAGTTGGCAGTGACGTCAGCGAATGGTTTTGTTATTGTTGTCGAAAGGTAAGCAAGTGTCGGTGATATTCAATATAATGCGATTTTGTCGTATGCTTGTTAGACAATCAACCTGGCGCAGTGTAAAGACGGTTGACTGATAGCCCGTCAAAGTTTTGTACTTTATAGTTGTGGGTTCGAGCCTCACTATTACATTTTTCTTTTTCCTTCCTAAAATATTAGTTTATACGTTTTATCGTTTTAAACATTACAATGACCTTTTTCTGCTGATTTTTATGTGCTAAGGAGAAGAAACACAATACAATGTCACGAAACTGTTGACGAGCTACTATACGAACTTCTTTCACGGATTTCAATAGTTTCATGCAGGATTCCATTTGACATTCTCACAAAGCTATTAACGTCTGTCTCATGTCTCATTATATGATTTCTTAAGACTCCTTCCAGGACACAGCTGAAAGCAACCGACGTCAAAAATACTTAGGTCATTTTTTGAGCTGGTCAGTTTACATATCCACACTTTCCCAACATAAGCGGATAACCTGTACAGAAACTGACAACTGCCCGTTTTGAATCAATGGAAGGGGAAAATGGCCGTAGAAAAGATTTTAAGATCAATCTCCATAAAAGAATGTTGCCAAACACGGGTACATATCGAACCTGCGTCGCCATTAAAAAATCGGAAGAAAAAAAAAAAAACATTAAAAATATAATAAACTAGAAATGCGTCCATAGGACACGGCTGCCCCCGCCTGGAAAAAATTCACCCATGAACAAGAAAGATATTGAGCGGACACAAAAAAAAAACACTGTTCTTTACTTTTGACCTCTAAGTATGACCTTGACCTTGAATGTACCAACCTGGTCTTGCGTATGACACACTGACTCATGATGGTTAACATTGCTACCAAGAAATTTCCAAATCCATTCAGAATAACCGGACATAAGAAAAAGACATTTTTCTTTACCTTTTACGTCTGAGTATGACAATGACCTTGGAGGTACCAACCTGGGTCTTGGGCACGACACATCGTCTCATGAAGGTTAGCATTTCTGCCAAGTAATTTCAAAATCCATCCAGAAATAACTGTGTTATTGACTGTGTTTAAGATTTGGACCTTTTTTAATCTTTGACCTCTAAGTATGACCTTGACCTTGGAGGTAAGGACATGGTTTTGTGTAAGGCAGATTGTCTCCTGATGGCTAACATTTCTGCCTAGTAATTTTAAAATCCATTCAGAAATAAGAACGTTATTGACCATGTTTAAGTTTCGGACACTTATTTTAACCTTTGACCTCTAAGTACGACCTTGACCTTGGAGGTATGGATATGGGTGGTTTTGTGCACGACTCATCGACTTATGATGGTTAAGATTTCTGCCAAGTAATATCAAAATTCACACAGAAATAAGAAAGTTATTGACCATGTTTAAGTTTCGGACTCTTTTTGTACCTTTGACCTCTAAGTATGACCTTGACCTTGGAGGTACGGACCTGGGTTTTGCACATGACGCATCGTCTCATGATGGTTAACATTTCTACAAAGTAATTTCAAAATCCATCCAGAAATAAGAAAGTTATTGACTGCGTTTAAGTTTTGGACGGAAAGGGGCAAGGCTATATGCCCTTCCACCATTCTTCGAATGGCGGGGACATAAAAACTTTGACCTAAAAAGAGTACATAAAATATAAATTTCGATTTAAAAGGACATCAAACAAAATGCATAACTCTATTCACGATGAAAAGGAGGGAAAAAAAACACTGGTAGGAATCGAACCACGAATGGTCATTTCATAATTTAAAGAACACCAACACTAATCATTTGAGCCATTTCATTTTGGCTTGTGAAAGGTCTTAATTCTTTTCACTTTATCGGGTGGTTATTCGATTTTTATCGATAATAACGGTAAAACCCTGTCTCACCTATTGATGGTGGTATAGTCAAAACCGTCACTTTCAACTTATCCTCCGACTACTGTACAGTTGTCGGAAGATAAGTTGAAAGTGACGTCAGCGAATGTTTTTGTTAATAAGCATTGTCCACTGTTGCCAGAAGGTAACGACGCTTAGGTAATGATATTTATAACGGTATAGTCTGTATTGCCAACCAATGATGGGTATGATGATAATAACGGTACAACCTGACAAGCCTACCTGTGGTGGTATGCTCTCTTACGTCACTGTCAACTTATCCTCCGACAACAGTACCTACAATTCTAAATAACAAAAAAAAAAAAAATGCTGACGTCACTTTCAACTTATCTTCCGACAACAGTACATGGCGTCACGTGAGTTGCTTTATATTTGTTTTATTTTGACTTCAAAAGTATGTCAGTAATGTATCGAGCTGGTCAGTAATCAAAGGTTGGCAAAAACCAGGGTACACAGAGAAAAAACAACAACAACAAATTCTGGTTTTTATCCCAGGTATTGTTTTAAGATACTGTATTAATAAAAACCGGAACCCAGCTCACGTGACTTTTGTCACAGTAAACAAAAATGGCGTCGAGCGCTCATTCGATGGACCAAGATTGGGTAATAAAACAGTTGTCTCATTGCCACTTAGAGTGTAAACAAAATTCTTGCACCTCGGGCAATAGTGCATCAGCTCGTCCAAAGCGCCCCAGGGCAGCAGTTTTAATTATTACCCAACCTACTATATAAGAAGTTATTAAGCATTTTCGACTATCTAACACCTTTTCGCATGAAATCGGATTGAACCGGTTTTCGGAGCACTGATCTATTGCCCGGTGCAGATAGTTTTAACTATCTCATGGTCACGTGATCACCTAGCAACTTGACAAATAGTAATTGCTTATTGTGATCAAAATAACTCTTTATACGAGTTGGGTAATAAAACAACTATTTCATACCTCCAAGGGCGACAGTCAAAACTATCAGCCCCTCGGTGCTGTGGAGCACCTCGGGGCTGATAGTTTTGACTGTCGCCCAAAAAGGTATGAAATAGTTGTATACTATTCACCTTATTTGCATTATCTGCTGGTTCCTAGTCTGAAGGTTATCAATGTTGGAAAAACAGGTAACCTTAAAAGGTCAAGGGGGTCTGGTTACCTGGTTTTCAAATATTGACAAAGTGCAAGCTGGGAGCCAGCAAATAATGCAAATATGGTGAATACTCCGAGCTGTCCATTGTACAAGTACAATATAATGTATTCAGGTAAAAGACAGAAATACCTGATGTGTCGAACGCTTCATAGGGAAAACCTGGAATTTCAAACTCAGCAATTACAGGTGATATCAGTCGCCACTTATAGTTGAGCTGCCGGGCAATCCTGTAATGGAACAAGAACCTGTGTTTTCTTCAGTATACCTTCACGTTGCATTCAAGCTACACCGAGGGTGCGTTGTACATTTTACATTTTTTGTTTGATTGAGGTTTAATGTCCCCGTCAACACTGTAAAGGTCATTTTGGAGACGATGCTTCCGTTGGAGACATTGTGGGACTTTTACCCGACAGTGAGATTAAATGACATCTCAAGCCCTGCCGACCAATGAAACCAATTACTAAGGGTTTATAAGCATGGACGGGCCGACTCGCACCGCTTTGCCTGGGCAGGCTTAGATCCTCTAAGCGGTTTACCAGTACATGTGTGTGGGTCGGTTTCAGCTCTGCGTGGAAGCATCATGCAGCCCATTTACTTCTTCAAGCCCCGATGGGCGGGGGCCGGTACATTTTGCATATGTCATACAAAAGGGTTATCCTTTGGGAGCAAGGAATACACCACAGAACTGAAAAGTATGAAGTGTAAAAATTCGTTTGAGCCAGACTCGCTAGTCATCACGCGAACAAGTCCTTGGTATGAACACCCCCTTATAGAGAAAATTGGGTTTGAGGGGAAAGTTTTTTTATGCTCCCCGGAGAGAGATTCTCGGGGGCATATGGTTTTTGCCCTGTCTGTATGTCTGTTTGTGTGTCTGTCCGTCACAAAAACTTTAACCGGCATAAAAAGTGGCTCCCACGGGGGGGGGGGGGGGGGGGGGGGGGCACTGGCCGCTCACAGTGACAGCTCTTGTTTTTCACATTTTTGTCCAAGACAGATTGTTGGTACTAATTTAAACCGCCTCAATGAGTTGGTTCTAACGAGCACCCACAGCCTATGTTTGCAGTATACATAAGAAAAAATCACGAAGTTTCATCATGAAGGTAGTTTTGGAGATAAGAAAAATGCACTTTGTATGTTATCGTAATGTTTCGGCAAATATGGCGTCATTTTTGACCTTCTAATAAATTGAATCAAAGGCCCAAAACTATCATCTGCAAGTTTAGCCTGCTAAATAAAATCCATCACGAAAACGCGCCTATATAATGTTGACCTGCTTGAATCCCACTTTTATATAGTGAAACTGGTGTTTACAGGGGTAAACCTTATTTTTCTTATTTCTGCTCTAAAATATAAATTGTAGGTACTCGTTAGAACCGCCTCATCGAGGCGGTTCTAACGAGTATCTACAATCTATGTTTTGAGCAGAAATAAGAAAAATATCACAATTTCTACCGAAAATTTTCATTTTTTGGTGGCAAAATTTACAATGTATTTGTATATAGGCGTGTTTTCGTTGTAATTCACCTAACAGGAAATGGCTAGAGATCCGGTACCGGACCTCCAGCCATTTCCTACTTATTAACTTTTATAGCGCGCAGTTTAATGTACAAACTACCGATCAGTTCATCACAAAACTGCATTTTCCAGCTTGTCTACATTTGCTCCGCGTTTCCCGACAGACAGTGGGACAGTCAGATAAAACTAGACACTCGTCAATCGAACGAACCGCCCACTTTTAAGGAATTAGCATCTGGCGCGAGTTGATTCTATTGGATACCATTTCTTTCTTTCTATTAATACTGCGATCGGTCACATTTGACCATTACTCGCAGGTGTACATTACATACACTCCAGGTTTTGCAGAATGAAAACCTGCACAGTAATCATGTAATAACGGTAGGTATCTTTAACCTGTACAGGGCATGGTTCTCCCTGCATGGGGGGGGGAGGGGGGAGGGGTCCAGGTAACGTCCCGATCCGAAGGACGGTGCACTTGTGGCATTCATCCCTGCTGATGATGCATGTTTGAACACCGCATTTTTATTATTATCGCTGCCGGGAATCGAACCGGGGTCCTCTTGCATCAATGGCAAGTGCATACACTAACCACTAAGCTACCACGCTTCAGTAGGAATGTGTTGAAATGATAACACAGCAAGGTGCTGATCTGATAACACGTCAATCAAAAGTACTGTTGAACGACAAATTGAAGTCAAAGGATGGGACGGATTTTAATGTGACAGGCTGGGGGTAATGAGAGTGGTTGTATGTTGCAGTTGAAAGAAAATGCGTAGTATTGGAGACGAAACTTCCATATTTTAAAGCTACACCGGATACATTACGTTGGAAGCACCAAGAAATCAACCCCATGTATTAGACTTCCTGCCTTGTCGTGGCCCTGAGGGCTCAATTCCCACTGGGTACGTTGTTGCTTTGGTCTCTGTGCCCACTGGGAAGAGCTAAAGGAAGTGCCACCCGTTTGCCGTGGGTGGTGTCCGGTAACCCGGAAGAAGGGGTCCTGGAGCATGATGGTTACCTTAGGTTTTGGTGCTTCAGGTACCCAAAATAGAAGTGAAGGCAATGATCAGGAATCGATACATTTAACCCAAAGCTCCCATCAGATACACCCAATGGAAAGAAACACAAACATGATACATCAGACCCTAATGGAAAGCCAAAAGGACAGTTACTTTTCCACAAAATGGCCAATTGGCTATTCAAAACAAAATAAAATACGCGACACAAACACCCAAAGGCAAAGCATAACAAAAATAAACGACGACAGAAGAACCGCCTTAGAACGGTCAGTGAAACGAATTCCACTGTGGTGGTGTGGAGGAGGGGGATGTAATCGATTTTACGTGGCCACAACCCTCGCCCTTACTTCCGTCGCGATTTAGACAAACATTTTTTTTCAGTCCGCATGAAGGCCTATAACTCATCAGTGCAACATCTCCGTGAACACAAAAAAATCAAACAACCAGTGAAACAACGATGAGAATTCGACAGCAAGAAACCACTGTAATGCTGGAGCAAAAGAAAACTAACAGACTCAGACGGGCCCGACCAGAGAGAGAGCATCAGGCACATATCAAAATTACATAGAATTAGATCTCTCTAATTCTCAGCAAGCCTTTACACTGGAACCGCCATAGAATCAGAGGCCTGTCCAACCGGCGTGCAATTAAAGAGGGAAGCAACGTTGTCAACCGTGATTGGGTTAACTACCATGCATGCAGTCTGTCGTATAACATGTATGTTGTAACCAATCTTTTTATATCGAAGAAAGATTTTACAAAATTGGGCGCTGAAGTCATTGCGGTTATATATTTTTCTGAATTTATATACTAAGTCACCATAAAATTCGGGTTCCGATTGACCGTGTTGCAGAAGAGATGTAAGTGAAATATTGAATTTTGAAATTAAATCAGAATGTCGTCTATAAAATTTTGCGTAGTTTATGGTACCGATAACCCTGATTAAGAAGTTTAGCAGTTAACAATCTGTAACGGGTGTTGAAGTCAACTACATGACAACACACCCTGGCAAATCGATTTAATTGCGAAATATAAACGCCATAGGATGGCGCACGAGGAACATCACCATCCAAAAAAGGAACATTTACAATCTCAAAATCAAAATTATCGCGTTTATTATAAATTTTATAAGAAACAAACCCATCTACAATACAAAACGGGCCTCGGTATCAGAAGACTTTGCTTTATTTAACTGAAGTTCTGGGGTCGGAGGGGGGGGGGGATTTGTCTGACCAAACCATCGAAATAGGTATTGTCAATATTTAACAAATCATCCAAATATCTAGAAGTCGATCTAAAAGCTTCAATGATTTTGACTGGTTTCCAGCACCAACACGCCTCTTTGGCCTGGCTTTTCGGTGTAGGCGGGTGGCCGTGCGGTCCGGCACGGTCAATCAGCTGGTCGTGCCAAGCCCTAGAGATCCCTTTTTTCTTTTTGTATCTATCCTGATAGCAACCATATGCCCATTTGGCTTACCCTTTTTCTGTCTTTTTATCTATAGAAGGCGCAGGCCAAACGAACCAATCGTGTAGGGTTTTTGTTTATGCGAGTATATCTCACGTGTATCTCTAACACCTGCGAGTGTTATGATGTTCTCTTGCAGGGCTCCAAGGAGGACGGATAGCACTTGGCACGAACCTTAAAGCTTTCTTCATGGGGAAGCACAAAACTAATAACTGCAACGCAATCAAACTTAAAAAAGACGAGGATTCATCCGAATCGGATGAACCCAGTTAGCAGTCTAGTCAGCAGTCTGCAGCACCAAAACTTCTAAACTTTTCTCGCTTCTTGGTAATGACGTCATTGAAGATAAACGTACTAATTCAAATTTATCTACCTTTGTGGTCGAAAAAAATCTAGTGTCCATAACCGGACATCCAAAAAAGCATAAACACGCTTAAGTCAGGTGTGATCTACTTATGGAAGTCGAGAGGGAACAGCAGGTTAAAAGCCTGCTTCGTACCACAAAGTTGTTCGATCTCAATGTAAAGGTGTCTCTGCACAATACATTCAATTCGTGTAAAGGTGTCATTCGCACCCCAGAATTGGTGTTCGTAACATCCAAGTTCGTGGAAGTGGTGTATTAAAGCCAACGAGCACTTATGTTTTGACATTTAATACACCAGTTCTGCCCAAGAAAATCAAAGTAACATATATTTTTGTAAAGGTAGATGTATATATACCAAACCCTCTCAGATGCTACAATTGTCAGGTTTTTGGCCACCATGAAAGCAATGTCAGAAGACATCTCTCTGTCTCAACTGTGGTGAAGAAAAACATGATAGTAACCACCAGGACTGTCGGAATGAGGCCAAATGCGTCCATTGTGGTGGCAAACATGATGTTTTCTCTCGAGAATGTCCGGCATTGAACAAAGAAAAATACTAAAGGTCCATAGCGTTCCCGGAAACGAGAAAAATTGTTAAAGAGCGAAATACAACATCAACTGTCAGTTATGCCAGCATCTCAAAGGGTGCTGGTGTTAAATATGTTCTTTAAAAGGGATATCCTTTGGAAGCAAGGAATACACCACAGAACCAAACAAGAGGGCCATGATGGCCCTGGATCGCTCACCTGATCCATATAATTATGATAGAGTAACAAGTGGGCCCCGGGGAGGGCCATTATTGATCCCAGGGCTATAATGTGCATAATGTTGAGGGAGGTCTAAAAAGGTGAAGCTTCATAAGAATTAAAGATATTCCCTACATAAGCCTATGTAAAACCAAATGGCCCCGGGGCTTGGGCATTGGTAGGGGTCCACTAGATTGAGCTTCATACCAAATATCAAAGACCTAGGCCTTGCGGTTTCAGAGAAGAAGATTTTTAAAGATTTTCCCTATATTAGCCCATATAAAACCAAAGGGCCCCTGAGCGGGGGCATTTTTGGCCCCAGCACTTTAATTTGAACAATCTTGGTAGAGGTTTACAAGATGAAGCTTCATACTAAATATCAAAGACCTAGGCCTTGGAGTTTCAGAGAAGAAGATTTTTCAAGATTTTCCCCATGTAAGTCTATGTAAAACCAAAGGGCCCCGGGCGGCCACATTTTTTGCCCCAGGGCTATAATTTGAACAATCTTCGTAGAGGTCCACAAATTAGCTTCATACCAAATATCAAAGACTTGGGCCTTGCGGTTTAAGAGAAGAAGATTTTCCCTATATAAGCCAATGTAAAACCAAAGGGCCCCGGGATGGGGGGCAGTTTTGGCCCCAGCACTATAATTTGAACAATCTTGGTAGGGGTCAACTAGATGAAGCTTCATACTAAAAAGCAAAGACCTGGGCCTTGCAGTTTCAGAGAAGAGGATTTTTAAAGATTTTCCCTATATAAGCCCATGTAAAACCAAAGGGCCCTGGAGGAGGGGCATTTTTGGCTCCAGCACTATAAATTGAACAATCTTGTTAGGGGTCCACTAGATGAAGCTTCATACCCAATATCAAAGACCTGGGCCTTACGGTTTCAGAGAAGAAGATTTTTACAGATTTACCCTATAAAAGCCCATGTAAAACCAAAGGGCCCCGGGTGGGGGCATTTTTGGCCCAGCACTATAATTTGAACAGTCATGGAAGGGGGCCACAAGATGAAGCTTCTTACCAAATATCAAAGACCTGGGCCTTGTGGTTTCAGAGAAGAAGATTTTTGAAGATTTTCCTATATAAGCCCATGTATAACCAAAGGGCCCCGGGGCGGGGGCAGTTATGGCCCAAGCACTATTATTTGAACAATCTTGGTAGGGGTCCACTAGATGAAGCTTCATACCAAATATCAAAGACCTGGGCCTTGCGGTTTCAGAGAAGAAGTTTTTTTAAGTTTTCTGAGAAAAAATCTATTTTTGGCTCCTGTGACCTCTTTGTGCAACGGACCGGAACCATTTGAACAACCTTGAAAGGGGACCATCTAAGGATCATTCCTGTGAAGTTTGGTCAAAATCCGATCAGTGGTTTAGGAGGAGATGTCGTTTGAAGAAATTGTTTACGCACGGATGACAGACAAAAAGTGATCCTAATATAAAACACAAGAGGGCCATGATGGCCCTGGATCGCTCACCTGATCCATAGAGTAATAAATGGGCCCCGGGGAAGGCCATTATTGACACCAGGGCTATTATGTGCATAATGTTGAGGGAGGTCTAAAAAGGTGAAGCTTCATACCATATATCAACAAAGGCTATAATTTGAACAATCTTGGCAAAGGTCCAATAGATGAAGCTACACACTAAATATCAAAGACCTGGGCCTTGCGGTTTCAGAGAAGAAGATTTTTTTAAAGATATTCCCTACATAAGCCTAATAAAACCAAATGGCCCCGGGCTGGGAGTATTTTTGGCCTCAGGGCTATAATTTAAACATTCTCGATAGACGTCCACTAGATGAAGCTTCACACCAAATATCCAAGACCTGGGTCTTGCTGTTTCAGAGAAATAGATTTTTCAAAGATTATCTCTATATAAGCCTATGTAAAACCAAAAGGCCCCGGGGCGGGGGCATTTGTGGCCCGAGGGCTATAATTTGAACAATATTGGTAGAGGTCCACTAGATGAAGCTCCATACCAAAATATCAAAGACATGGGCCTTGCAGTTTCAGAGAAGATTTTTAAATATTTCCCTATATAAGAATGTAAAAGCAAAGGGTCTCGGGGCCAGGGCATTTTTGGCCCCAGGGCTACAATTTGAACAATCTTGATAGAGGTCCACTAGATGAAGCTTCATACCAAATATCAAAGACCTAGGCCTTGTGGTTTCACAGAAGAAAACTTTTAAAGATTTTCCCTAAATAAGTCTATGTAAAACCAAAGGGCCCGGAGGCGGGGCCATTTTTGGTCACAGGGCTATAATTTGAACAATCTTTGTAGAGGTCCACTAGATGAAGCTTCATACCAAATATCAAAGAACTAGGCCTTGTGGTTTCAGAGAAGAAGATTTTTCAAGATTTTCCCTATAGAAGTATATGTCAAACCAAAGGGCCCCGGAGCGGGGGCATTTTTGGCCCCAGGGCTATAATATGAACAAACTTGGTAGGGGTCCACAAGATGAAGCTTCATACCAAATATCAAAGACCTGGGCCTTGCGGTTTCAGAGAAGAAGATTTTTAAAGATTTTCCCTAAATAAGCCTATGTAAAACCAAAGGGTCCCGGGGCGGGGGCATTTTTGGCCCAAGCACTATAATTTGAACAATCTTGGTAGGGGTTAACTAGATGAAGCTTAATTCCAAATAGCAAAGACCTGGGCCTTGCAGTTTCAGAAAAGAAGATTTTTAAAGATTTTCCCTATATAAGCCCATATAAAATCAAAGGGCCCTGGGGCAGGTGCATTTTTGGCCCCAGCACTATTATTCGAACAATCTTGGTAGGGGTCAACTAGATGAAGCGTTATACCAAATATCAAAGACCTGGGCCTTGTGGTTTCAGCGAAGAAGATTTTTAAAGATTTTCCCTATATAAGCCTATGTAAAACCAAAGGGCCTGGGGCGGGGGCATTTTTTGGCCCCAGCACTATAATTTGAACAATCTTGGTAGGGGTCCACTAGATGAAGCTTCATACCAAATATCAAAGACCTGGGCCTTGTGGTTTCAGAGAAGAAGATTTTTTAAATTTTCGGTAAAAAAAGTCTATTTTTGGCTCCTGTGACCTAGATGTGCAACGGACCAGAACCATTTGAACAACTTTGAAAGTGGACCACCTAAGGATCATTCCTATGAAGTTTGGTCAAAATCCGATCAGTGGTTAAGGAGGAGATGTCGTTTGAAGAAATTGTTTACGCACGGATGACAGACAAAAAGTGATCCTAATATAAAACACAAGAGGACCATGATGGCCCTGGATCGCTCACCTGATCCATAGAGTAACAAGTGGGCCCCGGGGAGGGCCATTATTGACCTCAGGGTTATAATGTGCATAATGTTGAGGGAGGTCTCAAAAGGTGAAGCTTCATACCAAATATCAACAAAGGCTATTATTTGAACAATCTTGGCAAAGGTTCACTAGATGAAGCTACACAACAAATATCAAAGACCTGGGCCTTGCGGTTTCAGAGAAGATTTTTTTAAAATAACTCCTTACATAAGCCTATGTGAAACCACATGGCCATTGGGCAGGGGCATTTTTGGCCTCAGGGCTATAATTTAAACAGTCTTGATAGAGGTCCACTAGATGAAGCTTCACACCAAATATCAAAGACCTGGGCCTTGTTGTTTCAGAGAAGAAGATTTTCAAAGATTATCTCTATTATAAGTCTATGTTAAACCAAAGGGCCCTGGGGCGGGGGCATTTGTGACCCCAGGGCTATAATTTGAACAATCTTGGTAGAGGTCCACTAGCTGAAGCTTCATACCAAATGTCAAAGACCTAGGCCTTGTGGTTTCAGAGTAGAAGATTTTTCAAGATATTGCCTATATAAGTCTATGAAAAACCAAAGGGCCCAGGAGCGGGGCATTCTAGGCCCCAGGGCTATAATTTGAACAATCTTGATAGAGGTCCACAAGATGAAGCTTCATACCAAATATCAAAGACCTGGGCCTTGCAGTTTCAGAGAAGAAGATTTTTAAAGATTTTCCCTATATAAGGCTACGTAAAACCAAAGGGCCCCGGGGTGGAGGCATTTTTGGCCCCAGCACTATAATTTGAAAAGTCTTGGTAGGGGTCCACTAGATGAAGCTTCATACCAAATAGCAAAGACCTGGGCCTTGCAGTTTCAGAGAAGAAGATTTTTTAAAGATTTTCCCAATATAAGCCCATGTAAAACCAAAGGGCCCTTGGGCGGGGGCATTTTTGGCCCCAGCACTATAATTTGAATAATCTTGGTAGGGGTCCACTAGATGAAGCTTCATACCAAATATCAAAGACCTGGGCCTTGCGGTTTCAGAGAAAAAGATTTTTAAAGGTTTTCCCTATGTAAAGTAGAAGTAAAACAAAGATCAGGAATTGATACAATTAACTTACTCCACCCATAAAAGACACCAAAGGGAAAGAAATACAAACATTAAGCGACCAGACCATAATGGAAACCTAAACAAAGGAAGGCCATAAGGACAGTTACTTTCCCACAAAATGGCCATATGGTCATCCGAAACTAAAAGACACAAGTGATACACACAGTAAGTAACAAACAACAACATAAAATAAATCGCCACAGAAGAGCCGCCTTGGAACGGTCAGTGGAAGATTTCCACTGGGGGGCTTAAATCGATTTTACGTGGCCACAATCCTCGCCCTTACTTCCGTCGCGATTTAGACAAATAATTTGTTCAGTCCGCATGAAGGCCTCCTAACTCATCAGTGCAACATCTCCGTGAACACAAAAATCAAAGAACCACAGAGGTGAGACAACGGTGAGGACTCGACAGCAAGAAACCACTGAAATGCTGGAGCAAAAGAAAACCAACAGTTAGACTCCGATGAGCCCGACCAGAGACAGAGCATCAGGCACCAACCAACATTACCTTGAATTAGATCTCTCTAATTCTCAATAAGCCTTTACGTTGGAGCCGTCATAGAATCTGAGGCCTGACCCACCGGCATGCAATTAAAGAGGGAAGCAAAGTTGCCAACCGTGATTGGGTTAACTACCATGCATGCAGTCTGTCGTATAATATCCATGTTGTACCCAATCTTTTTATATCGAAGAATGATTTTACGAAATTGGGTACTGAAGTCATTGCGGTTATATATTTTTCTGAATTTAAATACTAAGTCACCATAAAATTCGGGTTCCGATAGACCTTGTTGCATAAGAGATTTAAGTCCAATATTGAATTTTGAAATTAAATCAGAATGGCGTCTATAAAATTTTGAAAAGGCTTTGCGTAGTTTATGGTACCGATAACCCTGATTAAGGAGTTTAGCCGTTAATAATTTATTACGAGTGTTGAAGTCAGTTACATGACTACACACTCTAGCAAATCGAATTAATTGCGAAATATAAACGCCATAGGATGGCGCACGAGGAACATCACCATCCAAAAAAGGAAAATTTACAATCTCAAAATCAAAGTCATCGCGTTTATCATAAATTTTGCACGAAACAAATCCATCTACAATAGATAGATGTAAATCCAAAAACGGGGCCTCGGTATCAGAAGAATTTGCTTTATTTAACTGAAGTTCTAGGGGGTAAATCTGACTGATCAAACCATCAAAATAGGTATTATCAATATTTAATAAATCATCTAAATATCTAGAAGTAGAGCTAAAAGCTTCAATAATTTCAGATTGGTTATCAATGGAAAGCGACAAAATGAAGTCTCTTTCATAACAATACAAGAACAGATCAGCCACAAGAGGTGCGCAATTAGTACCCATCGGAATACCCACAATTTGTCTAAATAACTTAGTACCGAATCTAATATAAATATTGTCAAGTAGAAAGGTGAGGGCATCACACACTTTCTGACATGACCAAAGTGTATAATTCTTATGCTCTTTAGAAGTGAAAAATGCATTTCTGACATTACATGCAAGATAGAGAGAATCTTCTCTGTGAAAAGCCCATTCAATTAAATCATTAAGCTTTTCTTTTATAAGATTATGAGGAAGTGTAGTGTAAAGAGTGGAAAAATCGTAGGTAGACAGACTAGAAGCACGAAACTGTCTAGATTTCAATTTATTTAAAACATCATTCGAATTTTTTATAGACCAAAACAGATTTCTTCCTGATCTTTCAAAGACTTTATCACAATATTTAATAACATGCGTTTTAATAGCAGTAAGACAGGAAGTTAATAATTTAGAAAGTTCAGTGGTAGTGCAAGAGCTAGAATTTGCAATAAACCGTGCTTTGTAAGGTTTTTTATGAAGTTTTGGTAACCAGTATAGCGTAGGAAGCTTGTCTTGGCCTTCGTTAACACACACAGCAAACTTGGTGGCTGAAAGACAAACATGTTTATCTACTATAGCTCTCTCTTCAGCTAAAGGCTGAAGTTCATAGGCCTTAGTACCACCAAGCTCCTGCTTAAGCGTGTTAACATAGTGGAGCCGTCACACAACGACGACGTTGTTAGCGGCCTTGTCTGCAGGGGCCAAAACAAACTTCTTATGAAATTCTTGAATACCTAGTTTAAGATGACGTAAAGACGTCTTGGGCTTAGGAGGTAATAAGTTAGTATTTTGAGAATAGAAAGAAATGCGTTTATTCACTAGTTTTAAAATGCTAAGTTTCCAGTCCTTAAGGGCTTTATGCTCAACATACTCTCGCTTACACCATCGATTACCGAATTCATTCAAGTAAGCCTATGTAAAACCAAAGGGCCCCGGGGCGGGGTCATTTTTGGCCCCAGCACTATAATTTGAACAATCTTGGTAGGGGTCCATAAGATGAAGATTCATACCAAATATCAAAGACCTGGGCCTTGCAGTTTCAGAGAAGAAGATTTTTAAAGATTTTCCCTATATAAGCCCATGTAAAACCAAAGGGCCCTGGGGCGGGGGCATTTTTGGCCCCAGCACTATAATTTGAACAATCTTGGTAGGGGTCCACTAGATGAAGCTTCATACCAAATATCAAAGACCTGGGCCTTGCGGTTTCAAAGAAGAAGATTTTTAAAGATTTTGCCTATATAAGCCTATGTAAAACCAAAGGGTCCCTGGGCGGGGGCATCTTTGGCCCCAGCACAATAATTTGAACAATCTTGGTATGTGTCCACCAGATGAAGTTTCATACCAAATATCAAAGACCTGGGCCTTGTAGTTTCAGAGAAGAAGATTTTTAAAGATTTTCCCTATATAAGCCCATGTAAAACCAAAGGGCCCCGGGGCGGTGGTATTTTTGGCCCCAGCACTATAATTTGAACAATCTATGTAGGGGTCTTCTAGATGAAGCTTCATACCAAATATCAAAGACCTGGGCCTTGCAGTTTCAGAGAAGTAGATTTTTTAAGTTTTCGGTGAAAAAAAATCGATTTTTGGCTCCTGTGACCTATATGTGCAACGGACCGGAACCATTTGAACAACTTTGAAAGGGGACCACCTAAGGATCATTCCTGTGAAGTTTGGTCAAAATCAGCTCAGTGGTTTAGGAGGAGATGTCGTTTGAAGAAATTGTTTACGCACGCACGGACGGACGGACGGACGGACGCACGACGGACGACGGACAAAAAGTGATCCCAAAAGCTCACCTCGTCACTACGTGACGGTGAGCTAAAAAATATGGAGTGTACATGTTTTTTTCTGAGCCAGACTATCTAGTTTCGGCCAATTAGGCCTCATCAGTGACCCTCAGATATTTTCAAAATTCCACTATGGAATCAATGATCCCAAAGGACAAGAAAAATCTACACTATGATGTAGGACAGGGAGAAGTTTTACCGCCGCCATACATTCCCACACACCAGCTGTAGTGAAGTTAAATATGTTCTATAAAAGGGTTAACCCTTGGAAGCAAGGAATACACCACAGAACCAAAAAATATGGAGTGTACATGTTTTCTTGGCCAGACTAGCTAGTTTCGGCCAATTAGGCCTCATCAGTGATCCTCAGATATTTTCAAAATTCCACTATGGAATCAATGATCCCAAGGGACAAGAAAATATAATCTACACTATGATGTAGGGCAGGGAGACGTTTTACCGCCGCCACACATTCCCACACACCAGCTGTAGTGAAGTTAAATATGTTCTATAAAAGGGTTATCCTTTGGAAGCAAGGAATACACCACAGAACCAAAAGAAATGGAGTGTACATTTTTTCTAGGCCAGACTAGCTAGTTTCGGCCAATTAGGCCTCATCAGTGACCCTCAGATATTTTCAAAATTCCACTATGGAATCAATGATCCCAAAGGACAAGAAAATATAATCTACACTATGCTGTAGTAGGGAGACGCACACTGGTACGCATACTGATGAATCGTACATTGTTTAACTGACAAAATCTGGTGCATGGAGTAAATCCACTCCAGCACCACAAAGTTCGACCAATTTGTCAAATGGCGCAATCCAGGTTGCTCCCGGTCGGTCGACAGCGATTCAGCTATGATGACAAGGTCATCAGCATACAGGTCCTCCCAGGGGACTCCAGAGCGGACACTCATTCTCAAATGAATTGGGATTTTAGCGGTTTAAAAAGTCAAATTATAAAGTTACTTAGATTCATTCACCGATATGTTCACAATGCAGTATCAACATGTACCTATACTCAGTTAAAATTCCTTGATCAAGAAACGAAAAGTTATTTCACACCAACAGCTAGAAATATGTCGTTTTTTTTTTAAATTTTGATTGTGGGAAATGTACGCTACAATCTACTTGTTCGTTACACCCTTCTATAACATCACAAAAATCAAGAGACCGCAGCTCGCAATGACAGAAACTTACGAGCGGGTTATTAAGCGGAGACAAAAATTAACATATGGTCATATATATTGTAAAGAAATGAATAGCCATTTGGAATAAAATTCAGGGTTGGTTAGAGATGACAGATAAAGAAATAGTTTTCTGAAAACATACAACTGTCATTTTGTTTTAACAGAAGCACATAATAGCTAGATCACTTACGACTATTGCATGTGAACAGGTATTGAGTGGTAATTAAGGATCACAAGTAATATTACTTTGGATAAACGATCAACATAAGCAATAAGTTTATTTGAATTAAATGTAAAAAGTCGCGGACATTACAGTGATTTTGTTTCTATAAGTCAAGTAGATTACTAACGTGATTAACTGACAAAATAGCTGTTAGTGTCATTTTCATTCATTATTTGGATCTAACTAATGTACAAGTGCATGTTCAGTCATATGCTTTTAAAACATGGTGCCGCTATTACTCAAAAAAGCCTCGGTATATACTTTTGCACATAAAAAATGCTCTCCTCTAAGATAAACTGCGTTCTTAAGGCAGTCGAAACATTAAAAGACATATCTATCACATATAAACACACAACAACCGCATGGCCTTATGTTCTCAACAATCAAGTATCTAAAATTAACGATACAACTGCAAGAATACAGTATCCAAAAGTCTTCAAAATGTAACCAATTTTTGTCTACCAGCTGGAAGAAAGTAACACGTTTTGTGAAGTTTGTAAATAAGTTCTAACAAATGTAAACAAATGCATGTCTGTAAATGGCAGCTTTGATGGTCTGGGACATAACCATACACGGTAAAGGGACATGCTATGCCACTTTACCATTTCTACCTGTAAAATTGAAAAGGGATCTGATATTATATTTGTTGCATCTAGTTAACATAATCAAGAGTACACCAGCATACCCTAAAATATACATAATTATATATTTTAGGTGGGGATGTTCGATACAATTTGTAATGTTCGATACCATAATTTTAGTAACATAAACTGCACTTACAATGTTTTTAACGTTCAAAATATGCATTTGGAAATAAAAATTGGAGAGTTGAAGTATCTCCTTAACATGGCACATTTTATTTTGAAAATATTCATTCTGGCAAATAATATTTTGGAAAAGATTATAAGCCATGGGACTCAAATCTAAAATCGAAAATAAGTTATAAATATTGAATCAACATTAATAACGTTTGCAGCTATTGGTAGAAATGTAGCAAACATGTATATCACTTAAAGTGTTCATCTTATACAACAAAGGTTGCACAATTCAAAATAGTTCATTTATTTGCAGTCATTATCCCTGAACGGTCAACATAGCAAACCTGTCATGTTCGATACCAAATGTAGCGGACATTTCATCGCATACATCCACTGCTTATTGCAATAGAATATGGATCTTGCAAGCGTTCAAATGTTGTTCATTAATATTGAGTTTTGGTGGCATATTCTTAATTGAACAATATTAATTGTGGCAAATAATATTGGAAAAAGATAAACAGTTTCTATGCATATATTTAAAAACAAAATATGACTCTGTTTTCCCTTAACTGTGGTATTGTCTGCCGACTCTCTCACCCATCAAACACCGGAAGAGGCGACCATGCAGACACTTTCTATTACATAATCTGGTAACGGAAAACTGTGTCACGTGAGAGAAATGTGACCAAGCTGTTAGACTAACAAGTTTCGGTATTGAACATTACCGGTCTCGAACATTACAAAACACTTGAAATGAGAGAATTTCAACATCAAAATATTATTTTCGTTCCAGATGATGTATTTGTGTTAGTCAGACATTGCGGGAGTTTCTTTCAATCTAACATTTTTTGTCGATACATACATAATAAGCCTGGTATAATGATCGCGAACATTACATGCATTTTTGCAACAAATTCATGCACATTTTTGTATGATATGTATTTTTAATTTCCTATTGTACAGGTAACATCAAATGATGATGATGATTTCGTGTTTAACGACGCGTCAACCCTCTTGGTGGGTCATAAGCGTCAGTCGGTTAATGGTTAAACGGCATGAATAATTATGACGATATTAAAAGTAACGAGTCAGAATGATAATGTATAAAAATCTGAAACAGTTAATCAGGTAACATCAAACGACCTTATATGCTTATTATAATATAGAATCTCCATTTGGTCACGTTTCCGTGTATAAAAACCTCAACGCTGTTTTGAAATATCAAGAAGAAAAACGTCGTCTCGTGCATTACAATGCTTAATTAAATTTCGGCGACAGCCATAATCGAGGAAAAATACATATAAAGACTCCATGTGGTCCTGCTAATCATAGTTATTTCCCTACCCAGAATATGTAAATTTTATGGAAACCACCTAAACCTTTCCTTTCTAGTGGAATTGCAAATTTGTAAGTGCGCAAACAAGGAGAATTCGAAAAGCGACAGTCTCGAACATTACAAAACCAGGTTTTCCCGTGGCTCATGTTCCCGGAAAAGGTACTTTTCAACAGGAGGTTTATCATAAAATCTTTGGAACCTGTTTTTCTGTCATATAAACGTATGCATTGGTTAAGAATGCCTGCTTGATTTCAGAAAATATACGGCGACTGCAATATCCCAATTCATTTGAGAATGAGTGGGAACTCGCATGACAAGGCTTCAAGCACAATGATGAAAAGCAGTGGGCTGAGAACAGAGCCTTGATGAACACCCACCTTAACCTCGAATTCTTCACTGTAACCATCACCAACGCGGACACTGCATCGAACATTAGCATACATCCCTTGGACCAGTTTCACAATCCATTCGTCCACCAAAGACGCACGGACGGACGGACAGGGGCAACTATTTATGTCCTTTCCACCATTCTTCGAATGGCGGGGGCATAATAAATCATCTAAATATCTAGAAGGGGAGCTAAAAGCTACAATAACTTCCGATTGGTTATCAATGGAAAGCGACAACATGAAGTCTCTTTCATAACAATACAAGAACAGATCAGCCACAAGAGGTGCGCAATTCGTACCCATCAAAACTGAAAGGGCTACGGTGATGACAAGCTTAGGTCAAAAATCGGCATTTTAAGCAATCAAAGGGACGTTCCTCTGTGATAAATGGGCCAACTTGGCTGGTTTTCGAACTCATCCGAGGTTTTATCCCCAGCCATGTTACATATAAGTTTCAGAAAGATCCGATCAAAACTGAAAGGGCTACGGTGATGACAAAATCAAAAATCATTTTCAGCAATCAAAGGGACATTACTCTGTGATAAACGGGCCAACTTGGCTGGTTTTTGAACTCATCTGAGATTTTATCCCCCGCCACCTTACATACAAGTTTCAGAAAGATCCGATCAAAACTGAAGGGGCTACGGTGATGACAAGGTCAAAAATCGGCATTTTCAGCAATCAAATGGACTTACAGACCAGCTACCGGTAATAACCCATTTTTTTGTTTCGCGGAGAAACCGCTTAACGCGAAATCGGCTATTTTCTCCGCAACACAGCGAGAAAAGATAAAATGAGCGAGAAATTTCTCCCGGTTTCGCGGAGAAAATTCTCGGAGATTCTCGGCGAAAATTTGACCGATTGCTTTCATTGAAAATGAAATTACCCGCGTTTTTCGCGCAGAAAAAAATACAACTGGACTTACTTTGGTGTCTTTGATGGGTGGAGTAAGTTAATTGTATCGATTCCTGATCTTTGTTTTACTTCTACTTTACGTGAAATTTTCGGCTTATTATTATTTCTTCGTTTGGTCGGCGTTGTTTGGCGTTGTTTTTGTAAACGAAGGCAAATGGTAGTCATTGTTAAATCATAATCAAATATTCTTTCATGTTACACAATTTCATTTTAGTAATTTATTATTCCTTTGTATAATCCCTTTTTAAAAGTCTCATGAAAACTTTTATTCACATCACGAAAATACGCCTATTTATTTGTTACCCGCTAAAACCCCACTTTTAACTGGGATTTACAGGGGTATACATTGTTTATTTAATTTCTGTTCACTTAGATGGTGGGTACGGTACTCGTTAGAATCGCCTCGCCGAGTCGTTTCGAAGTGAACCCAAAATCTTGAGCAGAAATATGAAAAAATGCCAGAATTTTTATCCATTTTTTTTTCGTTTTTAGTGGTAAAATTTAACAATATATATTTGAATAGGCGATTTCTCATAATGAGTCGTACATGTAGGTTATTAACATCATAATGATGCGTGACATTTACCAAAAAGTTTGATGAAATAGATGGGCTGCATGCTGCTTCCACGCATAGCTGAAACCGACCCGCATACGAGTCCTGGTAAACCGCTTACAGGACCTTGGCCTGCCCAGGTGTGTTTTCATGATGTCAGGACAAACTCATTTATTTCAAGCCGACCGCGCTCAACTCGCAACGTTGCAGACTTTGAACAGAACGAGGTGCGAACCACAGCAGTGGGAGTCCTAATGAGTGTCAGCACTCTAAGGATGCCCATTATCCTCGGGGTGTTTAGTGGATTTACGGCACTTTCAAGATTATTTCCCTTGTTTCGAACGGACCGCTAATCAGAGTTGAGCTAAAACCGGAGTAAGACCACCCTCTGTAGCAGATCTTGGCGTCTCAATTGTGGCCCGAGCCAGGCGCAAACCACAGTGGAGAGACCTAATGACCCGATGATTAACCCTTTTTGTACCAAATGGAATCTTCCTCCTTATATATACAGGAGTCCAGTTCAAAACTTAGCGGTGCCAGGTTGTTTTTTCTTAAAAATCTTGTCCGGGAAATGGCTCAACGTTTTGCAAACAGTGTAGGCCCTGATCAGATGCCGCGTTCTGCGGTGTCTGATCTTGGCCTGCACTGTTTTCCAAGGTAACCCTTTAGGGGTTTCTGGTACTGAATGGGTTAAGCGTCAGCGCTCTTACCCATTAGGACAAGGGGGCTAGTTACTTCGGGATCATTGATTCCATTATGGAATTTTGAAAATATCTGAGGGTCACTGATGAGGCCTAATTGGCCGAAACTAGCTAGTCTGGCCCAGAAAACATGTACACTCTATATTTTTTCAGTTCTGTGGTGTATTCCTTGCTTCCAAAGGATAACCCTTTCATAGAACATATTTAACAAGATACCCTGGTTGCATGTCTGTACAAACTTCGCTGATTATCTTGGAGAATTTTGTAGTTCTGCTCCAAGTTAGAGATCAGACTTATATACAACCTTGGAATACTTGCCGCGCAATTTCTCCATATTAACCCTTTTTGTACCAAATGGAATCTTCCTCCTTATATATAGCATGAGTCCATTTCAAAATTTAGGGGTTTCAGGTTGTGTTTTCTTCAAAATTTATCAAGAAAATGGCCGAATTTTTTTTGCAAACAGTGTAGGCCCTGATCAGACGCTGCGTTCTGCTGCGTCTGATCTGGGCCTGCACTGTTTGCCACGGTACCCGTTTAGGGGTTTCCAGTCTGAATGGGTTAATGTATATGTATGAGCACAATTGAATTGTAAAGGCAAGAAACACAAGCGGGCCTCCATGTGAGCTTAAGTGTAAGCATCAGTGATGTTTAATTACTTGCAGTGTAAGAAAAAGATCAACCAAAATGTAGAGTGAGATCAGCGCCCACATATACATGTACAAGCAGGATCCCCGTCATTATATACATTGAGTTTGATTTTTCTAAAGTATTTACTTGAGAAAAAAATAAAGTACCCCCAATATGGTGAGCCGATAGAAAATCAACAGTTTTCAATTTATGAAGAGTTTACACAACAGTAAAAAAAGGAACACAGAAAACATTCACCGTGTTCATACTGCGTTGTAAAGTGCATAAGATGAAAATCATTATGATTCCAACCGGATCAAAATCATACTTTACGATCACTAGAGTTGTCCATCTTTGTACAAAGAACATGCATTTCGTCATATGCTTCAAACTTTGTGTACCAAATTTTAATGCATGAAAAAATACATGCACATGAACAAATATACATGTAGATATAGGCAGATTTCGCGGAGAAACACCGTGAACGACTTCACCTGTATAGACACATCCAAACACTACGTCATCGCTCAATAATACTATTTGCCGGGACTTACCGGTGGTGGGCAAAAAACGTATTTGGTCGTTTATCGCCATTGTAAATACGATGTTATTTTCTGTAAAATTGTATTTTGTTTGAAGTCGAAACGACAAAATTGACCTCTAAACTTTTATAAAAGACATGTCTTAGCTAGTAATTATTGGTTTCTAGAAGATTTGGGGATGTTTTGATGATTATTAGCTGTTTAACTTATGCAGGTAACGAGGCGGGGCGGTCTTAATTTTTTTGTAATAAAACGCGCGGATTGAATGACTAAAAACGCGGAAGCTGCAGGAATGAACTCTAATATATATTTATCTACTCATTTTAAGTGTAATTCGAATGATTTTCCGTGTAAATCAACTAAAATATGCCCGTAATATTAAACCTATTTACAATGTGTTTATATGGAACCAGGGGCTTTTTGCCAACCACGAAAGATCGTTATCAAAAGGAAAGTAATTTTGCGCATGCGCAATAACATGTAAACAAGGTCACGTGTCAAAACATTGGATCCGTCTATTAATTGGCTTTCTTCGAGAAAAAGCGATGTCCGCGGAGAAATTTCGCGGCGTTTCTCGGAGACATTAACCGCTTTGAAACGCGATTTTTTTTCTTCTCGGAGAACTTTCTCGCTTGTTCTCCGAGAAAAAAAGCCTATTACTGCGGAGAAAAAAAATATGGGTTATTACCGGTAGCTGGTCTGTAACTCTATGATAAATGGGCCGACTTGGCCGGTTTTCGAACTCATCCGACGTTTTACCCCCAGCCACCGTATATATAAGTTTCAGAAAGATCCGATCAAAACTGAAGGGGCCACGGTGATGACAAGAATTTACCCATTGTAAGTCTATGGGACATTGTGATTGCCATAGCAATCAAAGTTTTCATGCGATTTCGACAAAACGCTTATGTCATCAATGCCTCACCAGAGGCATGCTACAGATGAGAAATGATTGAGATCAGCCTGCAGGCTGCAGAGATATAGCTGCTCAAAAGTGTCGACGGACGACCCACTACACTATAAGCTCCCCTGGAGCCTTCGGCCCAGGTGAGCTAAAAATTGGCATTTTCAGCAATCAAAGGGACGTAACTCTAAGATAAATTGGCTGACTTGGTCGGTTTTCGATCTCATCCGAGTTTTTATCCCTAGCCACCTTGCATATAATTTTCAGAAAGATTCAATCAAAACTGAAGGGGCTACCGTGATGACAAGGTCAACAAGAGGCCCATTGGCCACTTTGCTCACCAGAGCTCAGGGGCACTGCCCACTGGCAGCAATGTATTTTAATTAACCATGGAAGCTCTGTGCCCAAGGATACTACAGATAGAATTTGGACCCAATCAGCCTAGTGGCTTCAGAGGTCTGATGTCGCTTGAATGTGTTGATGCAGGACAACAGATGACAATTGACAATTTCCCATCTGTGGCAACTAATAGGCCTAAAAGAACATTATTAAAGGAACATTTCTATGTAAGTTTGACAAAATATCTTGAAAGGCATGAATGTCATTTTTCAATTTTCCCCATTTATAAGTCAATGGAAATTCTTAACTTGCCATAGCAAACAAACCAAAGAGCCAAATTTCATAAACCAGAGCTCAGGTGGGCACTGCCCATGACATTGTATATTAACATGATATGATTTTAATCTACCAATTATAAAGTCTCCCAAACAAACCTCATACCCAAATGAGCACTCATGTGGACTGTATCTGAAATATTAGGTGTTTTATAAAGTAGAGAGGGTGGGGCATGAACCCAATGGAGCCCTGGTTGGTGTCACTAAATGCATCTTATCAAAAGGAACAGAGACATTATGGTTTAGCGGTGGGGATATGTATGGCTCCTGAGATGTAAGGCTTTTTAAGCTTTGGAGGGATTCGGGCATGGTGGATCCCAGAAAAGTCCAAGATTGTTGTCACTGAATGCTGAACGGTTTCTGAGATATGAGGCCCTTTTATGAAGTGGATGGGATAGAAAAGCACCCCCCCCCCCCCCCCCCCCCCCAAGATGGGGATGACTGAATGTGTCTAATAACAATGAACAAGAATATATGTGATTATGGGGTGGGGATTTGAATGGTTTCTGAGATATATGGCCTATTATGAAGTGGGGACTTATCATAAGGAAGAAGAATATATATGGTTAAGGGGTGGGGATCTGAACAGTTTCTGAGATATATGGCTTTTAATGAAGTAAAAGGGTGGGACATGGCCGGTGGCACCCTGGGAGTCCCCCCATGCTGGTGTCACTGATTGCGTCTTATCATAAGGAACAAGAATATATTATGGTTTAGGGGTAGGGCTCTGAACAGTTTCTCAGATATATGGTCTTTTGTGAAGTTGAAGGGTGAAGCATGGCCCGGGCATGACCTGGGTGACTCCTAGGTTGGTGTCACTGAATGTGTCTTATCATAAGGAACAAGAATATATATGGTTTAGGGGTGGGGATCTGAAATGTTTCTGGAATATTTGGCCTTTTATGAAGTGGAAGGGATGGGGCATGGCCCCGGCACATCCCAGGGGACCCCCAGGTTGGTGTCACTAAGTGCGTCTTATCATGAGGAACAAGAATATATATGGTTAAGGGGTGGGGATCTGAATGGTTTCTGTGATAAATGACATTTTATGAAGTGAAGGGGGTGGGGCATGTCCCCAGCACATCTGGGGGAACCCCAAGGTTGGCGTCACTTAATGCATCTTATCATAAGGAACAAGAATATATATGGTTTAGGGGTGGGGATTTTTAAGGTTTCTGGAATATTTGGCCTTTTATGAAGTGGAGGGGGTTGGGCATGGCCCCGACACATCCTGGGTGTCCCCCAGGTTGGTGTCACTGAATGCGAATTATCATAAGGAACGAGAATATGTATGGTTTTGGGGTGGGGATCTGTAGGATTCTGGGATATTGGGCCGTTTATGAAATGAAGGGGGTTGGGCATGGCCCAGGCACATCCCGAGGGACTCCCAAGTTGCTGTCATTGAGTGCGTCTTACCATAAGAAACAAGAATATATATGGTTTAGGGGTGGCGATCTGAATGGTTTCTGAGATAAATGGCATTTAATGAAGAAGAGGGGGTGGGGCATGCCCCCGGCACATCCGGGGGAACCCCCAGGTTGGTGTCACTTAATGTGTCTTAACATAAGGAACAAGAATATATATGGTTTAGGGGTGGGGATCTGTAATGTTTCTGAGATATAAGGCATTTTATTAAGTGGTGAGGGCGGGGCATGGCCCTGGCACAACCTACGGGACCCACAGGTTGACATAAAAGCATATGGCTGAGAGAAGTTTACTTAAGGAACGTTTCTATGAAAATTTTGTCAAAATATCTGCAAAGGCTTGGTAGTTAATGCCATTTTTCAATTTTCCCCATTATAAGTCTATGGAAAATCTAAGTTGCCATAGCAACCAAACTAAAGACCGAATTTCATAAAAAAACACAAAACCTGTAAAGGCAAATATGGTGAATATTTCCATAAACTCTCAGCCTCATAGAGCATATGGTTTCTGAGGAGATTATTTTTTAAGTATTTTTTTTTTCTATTTTTTTTTTCATTTTGGTACCCATGGCAACCAATACAAATGAGAAGCAGCCCTAAATACATATGGCAGAGAGAAGATTGTCTAAGGAACATTTCTATGAAAGTTTTGTCAAAATATCTGCATAGGCTTGGCAGTAAATGCCATTTTTCAATTTTCCCCATTATAAGTCTATGGGAATTCTAAGTTGCCATAGCAACCGAACTAATGAGCCGATTTTCATAAAAAACACAAACTTTCAATCCCCCCGCCAAAGGATGCTACAGATAAAATTTGGGCCTAATCGGCCCAGTGGCTTCAGTGGAGAAGTCGTTTGAAAGTGTTGACGGACATACGCCGCAGACGACGATACAGACGACAACGACTGACGACTGCCTATCCTATAAGCTCCCCCGGAGCCTTCGGCTCTGGTGAGCTAAAAATCGGCATTTTCAGCAATCAAAGGGACGTTACTCTATGTTAAATGGGCGGACTTGGCCAGTTTTCGAACTCAACCGGGGTTTTATCTCCAGCCACCTTACATATAAGTTTCAGAAAGATCTGATCAAAACGGAAGGGGCTACCGTGATGACAAGGTCAAAAATCTGCATTTTTCATCATTAAAAGGGACGTAACTCTATGATAAATGGGCCGACTTTACCGGTATTCGAAATCAACCAAGTTTTTATCCCCAGCCACCTTACATGTAAGTTTCAGAAAGATCCGATCAAAACTGTAGGGTCTACGGTGATGACAAGGCCACAAATCGGCATTTTCAGCAATCAAAGTGACGTAACTCTATAATAAATGGGCAGACTTGGCCGGTTTTCGAACACATCCAAGTTTTTATCCCTAGCCACCTTACATATAAGTTTCAGAAAGATCTGATCAAAACTGAAGGTGCTCTGTTGATGACAAGCATTTTCCCATAGTAAGTATATGGGACATTGTGGTTGCCATATGAACCAAAGTTTCAGAGCGATTTCGAAAAAAAAGTTTATGTCATCAATGCCCCACCAGAGGCATGCTACAGATGAGAAATGATTGAGATCAGCCTGCAGGATACAGAGATATAGCTGCTCAAAAGTGTGGACGGACGACGGAGGACTCCCTATACTATAAGCTCCCCTGGAGCCCTTGGCCCAGGTGAGCTAAAAATGTCAGAGCTTTTCACCAGAAAAAAAAAATGAAAGGCGTGACTCAATCAGATGCACAGCCACTGTTGAGAACAGCGGGCTGACCCGACTGAGGGTCGAACCCGCAAGATTGTGCACTAGGCATCGGTGCCTCTCCCGCTTGTGTTATTACAATGATGTTTCAAAATAGAAGTGAAGGCAATGATCAGGAATCGATAGATGGATACAATCAACCCACACCTCCCATCAGAGCACAGGAGCTTGAAGTTCTGTCCATAAATAATTCATAATGTCCAAAAACAAAAGTGACAGTAAGCCATTTCGTAAGACATTTTTATTTTACGTCAAGTTTCCATCGAATACTTTGACGTTCATGACGTTGCCGTGCAACATTTGCTGCGGTGTTACGGAAGTCAGAGGCGCAATGGCTCCGAAACAGCGCTTGCACACCTGGCAATTTCTTTGAAATTGCTTCCAGAGATTTTGTATTTGAACACCTTCAGTATGTTTGATGGACCAAACTTCAAGCGCCTGTGATCAGAGACACCAAAGGGAAAGAAAAACAAACATGAAATAACTAGACCCTAATGAAAACATCAATAGCGGAAAGCCAAAAGTCACTTTACCACAAAATGGCCTACTGGCTATCCAAAACAAAAAGAGTCTCACACTATTTTTTTAGCAGGAATAAGAAGAAATGGTGTATACCGATGAAAACCCCAGTTTTACTATATAAACTGGGGTTAAAGGAGTTCAAACTAGTATTTGTTTTTCTACAAAAACACAGATGTCTCCCCTTTTTGACTTCTAAGTATTACCTTGACATTGGAGGTATCTTGTGTGCAACACATCATCTAATGAAGATGAACATTTCTGCAAAGTAACTTTAAAAAGTTCATAAAGAAATAAGAAAGTTATTGACCGTACACAAAAAAGCCTTTTTTTACCTTCGACCCTTAAGTTTTGCCTTGACCTTTGAGGTACAGCACATCTCTCAAGATGGTTAACATTTCTGCCAAGTAATTTCATTATCCATCAAAGAATAAGAAAGTTATTGACTGTACACAAAAAAGGCCTCTTTTCTGACCTTTGACTTCTAGGTATGACCTTGACATTGCAGATATGGACCTTGGTCTTGCACACGACTCATCGTCTAATGAAGTTGAACATTTCTGCAAGATTGCTTTACAGTCAATCCAGAAATTAAACAGTTATTGACTGGACACAAAAAATATTTTTTTTGACATTTGACCTCTTAGTATGACCTTGACCTTGGAGGTACCGACCTGGGTCTAGCGCGCAACACATCGTCTTATGATGGTTAACATTTCTACCAAAAAATTTTACAATCTATCCAGGAATAAGTAAGTTATTGACTGAACACTAAAAAAGGCCCCTTTTTTACCTTTGACCTTTTAGTATGACCTTCACCTTTGAGGTAGCAACATGTGACCTGCAAGCGACACATCGTCTCATTGTGGTTAACATTTCTGTCAAGTAATTTCAAAACCAATCTACAAATAAAAAAGTTATTTTCCAACATCGAAAAAAGGCCCCTTTTTTACCTTTGACCTCTAAGTATGACCTTGACCTGTGAGGTACCAACCTGGGTCATGCACCCACCACATCGTCTCATTGTGGTTAACATTTCTGCCAAGTAATTTCAAAATCCATCTGAAAATAAGAAAGTTATTGACAGAGCACAAAAAGGTCACATTTTCTACCTTTAACCTCTATGTATGACCTTTACCTTTGAGGTACCAAACTGGGTCATACGCGCAACATGTCGTCTTATGGTGGTTAACATTTCTGTCAAGTAATTTCAAAATCCATCAAAACATAAGAAAGTAATTGACCAAACGCAAAAAGGCCCCCTTTTTACCTTTGACCTCTATGTATGACCTTGACCTTTGAAGTACAAACCTTAATCATGCGTGCAACACATTGTCTCGTGATAGTTAACATTTCTGCCAAGTAATTTCAAATTCTATCCAAAAATTAGAAAGTTATTGACAAAACATGAAAAAGGCCCCTTTTTTACCTTTGACCTCCAAGTATGACCTTGACCTTTGAGGTACCAACGTGGGTCATGCACACCGTCTTATGGTGGATAACATTTCTGCCAAATAATTTCCAAATCCATCTAAAAATAAAGTTATTGACCAAACACGAAAAAAGGCCCCTTTTTGACCTCTAAATATGACCTTGACCTTTGAGGTACCGTCCTGCGTCATGCGCGCCACACAGCGACTCATTTTCGTTAAAATTTCTGCCATGTAATTTAAAAATCCATCTGAAAATAAGAAAGTTATTGACCGGACACGATTTGCCCATACATATATACATACCGGCAAATTTTAAGGGAGATAACTCAAAAAGTATAAATGCGAGAGTTAAAGTTATTGGGCTCTGCACGTCGTCTAATATTGATTAATATTTATATGAAGTTTCGTGAAGATAGCTTGAATGGTTTTCAAGTTATAGAAGAGTGGACACGAATTTGTGACAGACAGACAGACAGACGCCCGGGGGAAAAACAAGATGTATCTCAGAAAAAAAAAATTTCGGGGGAGACATAATTATATACAATTAAATTCCTATTATAGGACCACCTTTGGGACTGTTCAATAGTGGTCTTTAAGACCACTTTTGAACAGTCCCAAAGGTGGTCTCTGGCCTGGGGGCACTGTATCCAGAAAACACAAAGAAAGAATAACTGCAACCTACTAAATAATCATTTTAGAGCAGAATTAGTCTTAATTTTAGGTGGTCTTAATAGCGGAATTTCACTGTATATGCGCGATTTCTTAACGCAAAACTTACCTCGAAAAGTCTGGCAAATCCATTATGATGTGTTCTACATCAGCTGTTTCATTTGTTATTGGCTATAAAAAGTAAACAAATGTTATTGACCGGTTATAAACTTGATAAAACATTTGTGTTCGTCGGTGCATGTCTGTTTTGTCGTTACTTTGGCCTTTTTTTTATACACATGGTTAGCCTTAAAAAAACTTAGAAAAACATCCTTTGATCGGAACAAATGATCAGATGATAAAATGGAATAGGCCTAACCATGACATTATTGCAGGTGTGGGTTTTGAAATCAAGGGGTACTTTTAAACATTTTTGTTTGTTTTTTGCATTTAACGACCCAGTCAAGAGTACTATGAACATGTCGAGCCGGTCATTTTACCTCGCTTTATTTCTCCTACCTGGACAGGCTAATACCTGCAACGGCATAGTGCACGTTTTTTTTCATCAACTGACAACATTACTGCCCTGCTTAAATGAGCGGAAAAGAGAGAGAGAGAGAGAGAGAGAGAGAGAGAGAGAGAGAGAGAGAGAGAGAGAGAGAGAGAGAGAGAGAGAGAATGACTGTAGGCCTATAGGCCTAGAAACTATTTTCATGATCAATCTACACGAAAGAATATTGCCGGACCCGGCTCGGATCTATCTATCTATCTATCTATCTATCTATCTATCTATCTATCTATCTATCTATCTATCTATCTATCTATCTATCTATCTATCTATCTATCTATCTATCTATCTATCTATCTATCTATCTATCTATCTATCTATCTATCTATCTATCTATCTATCTATCTATCTATCTATCTATCTATCTATCTATCTATCTATCTATCTATCTATCTATCTATCTATCTATCTATCTATCTATCTATCTATCTATCTATCTATCTATCTATCTATCTATCTATCTATCTATCTATCTATCTATCTATCTATCTATCTATCTATCTATCTATCTATCTATCTATCTATCTATCTATCTATCTATCTATCTATCTATCTATCTATCTATCTATCTATCTATCTATCTATCTATCTATCTATCTATCTATCTATCTATCTATCTATCTATCTATCTATCTATCTATCTATCTATCTATCTATCTATCTATCTATCTATCTATCTATCTATCTATCTATCTATCTATCTATCTATCTATCTATCTATCTATCTATCTATCTATCTATCTATCTATCTATCTATCTATCTATCTATCTATCTATCTATCTATCTACGGGTCCGACAATATTCTGTCGTGTAGATTGATCATGGAAATAGTTTCCAGGCCTACGGTCATTCTCTCTGTGCCCAGGCAAAGCGGTGCGAGTCGGCCCGTCCATGTTTATAAACCCCTTGGTTCCATTGGGCGGCAGGGCTTGAGATATCATTTCATCTAATGTCGGGTAGAAGTCCCACAAAGTTGGAAGCAACGGCTCTAAAATGACCTTTACAGTGTTGACGGGGACGTTAAACTTCAAATCAAACAAAAAAACAAATCTATCTATCTATCTATCTATCTATCTATCTATCTATCTATCTATCTATCTATCTATCTATCTATCTATCTATCTATCTATCTATCTATCTATACATACATACATACATACATTTTTTTTTTTTTTTTGGTTTGGGTTTTACGGCCCTTTCAAGATTATTTCACTCATATCGAGCCGATCGTTAATCATAGGTGGGCGAAAACCGGAGTTCCCGGAGAAAAACCACCTGACCTTCCGTTGCAGAACTACATACATACATACATACATACATACATACATACATACATACATACATACATACATACATACATACAAACATACATACATACATACATACATACAGTGGAACTTCGATGGCTCGAACACCGATGGCTCGTTTACCATGACTGAGTCGAACCCGTTTTTGAGTCCCTAGGGAATTCCTTTACATAAGAAGAAGTGTGGGACAATTACGGTGATTTTCGACTTTTATCTTGCAAATGTATGCTGTGTGTACTCATTAGAATCGCCTCTATGAGGCGATTCTAATATGTACACACAGCATACATTTTTATTTTACAACACCGAAAAGAAGTCCCAAAATTATTTCCGTTATGCCTCCTGGCAGTTACCCTCAGTGGCTCGAACTACCCCTGTCTCGAACAGATTTTCGTTGTCCCAAATGTAGATGTTATGAACTTTCATAACACTTAATTATAATGCGGATATGAAACGAAATTGGCATATATCTATATCTATATATTAAGCGCCCTGCCTTATAGGCATTTATTTATGTGTAAATGTATTACAAGTTCTAGTCATTGGTCAGATTCGGTCATGTGATATGGTCAGTTATTGGTCAGTTAAGTCATATGATCTACCTCAAATTATTTGCATATGCGCGGCGGGAAATATCCGCTCGCTTTGTCACTTTATCGACGTACCAAGTCGAAGTCAGATCGGCAGTTTAGCCGAAGCAGTTAAGTTCACATTCCACTAACGCTTTCAACGAAAGTCAATGTTGCTACAGTGCCTTTGTAGTCGAAACCAATTCTGTGTCATTATATCCGTCTTGTTACAGTGAGTGAGTGTTTCAGTTTTACGTCCCACCAACAGCTAAGGTCATACGGAGACGGGACCTCGGTTTAAAGACTCATCCGAAAGTCTCCCGTCTTGTTACAAAGACGATCAGACGGATATATATATATATATCAAACCTCAATCATTTATCCATTTTCCCACGCAGTCTTGTTTACTGTTATTTTATGATGAAAAAGACTATATTTACATGCATGACGAAATTGTTAAGTCAGGCAAATATAATTTTGCGGGGCGTAGGTTTCCGCTGCAAACGCATCTTAATATTGATTATTTTCGTTTTATGCTGTCAGATTATCATGACAAACAATTATGTGAGCTACTTCAATTTGGTTTTCCCATTGGATATCTTGGCAAGGCTCAAAAAGACAGCACGATCTCTCCTCTAGTTGTAAATCACAAAGGTGCTAAAGATTTCCCTTTACAAATGGAAAATTATCTGAAACATCACGTGAACTAGTCCGTGAAATGAAGACCCCCCTATACCCCACTATATATAGAGAATACTGGGGTTTACGGGGGTGTACATTATTTTTCTTATTTTTGCTCCAAGACATAGGTTGTGGGTACTCGTTAGAACCGCCTCAATGAGGCGGTTCTAACGAGCACCCACAACCTATGTTTGCAGTATTTTTAATAGAAATATCACGGACTTTCATCAGAAAAGTAGTCATTTTGGATATGTGAAAAAATGCACTATGTCGCACGGGTGTGTTATCGTAATGAAAGAGAAATCTCATGGAGCTATTTTGGGGCCATTTAAGAAAAATCCATTTTATTGTAATATGGTTTTGTCTCCATTAAATTCGGTTCCCAAAAAAGAAACGGATGAGCGCCGTATTATAATTGACCTCAGTTTTCCAAAGGGATCCTCCATTAACGATAGCGTGTCAAAAGATTTTTATCTCGGAGAAAAAATTAACTTGACTTATCCTGGGGTTGATGATTTGGTACGTATCATTAAACAGAAGGGACCAGGGTGTTTACTTTTTAAACGTGACTTGACCAGAGCATACAGGTTAATAGTTTTAGACCCTGGAAATGTTTCCTTAGTCGGTTTTAGTTTTAATGGAGAATTATACTTTGACAAGGTTCTCAGTATGGGGCTAAGGTCGGCGGCTTATGTAGCACAACGCTGTACGAAAGGCATAAGTTACATATGTGGTCTTCTGAACATTTTAGTTATCACCTATCTAGATGATTTTGCTGGTGCCGATTCTGCAGAAACGGCTTGGAAATCTTTCATTGAGTTAGGCAGTGTCTTGCGTTACTGTGGATAAGAAGAGTCGATCCTTGCACAAGGCATGTGGTCCTTCAGTTGAAATGTGTTTTCGTGGATGTTCTTTTTAACACTGTAACCATGACTTTGAAAGTTACGCCTGAAAGATTGAAAGAAATTAAGATACTTGTTCAGGCTTGGTTATCGAAGGAACAAGCTACGTTAAGGGAATTGCAATCACTTTTAGGGAAGTTAAATTTTGTTGCACACTGCGTGAAACCAGCACGAATTTCCATTAGTAGATTGCTAAATTGGCTGAGGGAAATCCAAAACACTGAAGGCCCGCAATTAATTCCATGTGAGACAAAATTGGATTTACGTTGGTGGTATTTTTACCTTCCGAAATTCAACGGAATCTATATGATGGCTTTACAAGACTGGTCTGATACGGATCAGATTTTGAGCTGTGATAGTTGCTTACAGGGAGCTGGAGCCTGGTTTATGGGGAAATACTTAAATCGTGTTTTTCCGGATTTTATTTTGAAACAAAAAACTTCATATCAATGCACTAGAACTACTAACGATTGTTGTAGCATTGAAATTATGGGGTAAATTTCTTTCTGGCAAGAAAATCGTCATAAATTGTGACAACTCCGCTTCATGCACCGTGTTGAATAAGGGACGTACTCGTGACACTTTTCAGCAATCTTGTTTAAGGGAGATATGCTTTTATGCAGCCATACATGAATTTCAAGTACGATCTGTTTGGATAAAAAGTACAGAAAATAGGATACCTGATTTATTGTCCCGTTGGGATTTAGACCCGTTTACTCAGAACATTTTTTTTTCAATTTAATAGGGAATCAACGCATTCAGGAATACAGCGTAGATGATCATAGGGGCTTGAAGAAATACATGGGCTGCATGATGCTTCCACGCAGAGCTGAATCCGGCCCGCACACTAGTACTGGTAAACCGCTTAGAGGATCTTAGCCTGCCCAGGAACCGCGGTGCGAGACAGACCGTCCATGCTTATAAACCCTATTGGTTTCATTGGGCGACAGGGCTTGAGATGTCATTTCATCTCAAGTCGGGTAAAAGTCCCACAAAATTGGAAGCAACGTCTCCAAAATGACCTTTACAGTGTTGACGGGGACGTTAAACCTCAAATCAAACAAAACAAAACAGCGTAGATGATTCAGTCTTTGCGTTTTCTCATGACTGGTGAAAACTGATGTAGGGGAAAGAATGAGCCACAATCCAATTCTATATGTGTGTGAAAGTTGTCTCCCTTATTACCTTTGTACGAGTGTTTTATTGATTTTTTATTGGAAAGGTCCCTCAGGACCTTTCCACAGTGTTTATGTGAAATTTGAAGCATTTTCGCTCCAGTGCAGACTTCTCGCTATAATTTGTTATTTGCAATCATATTCAACTTGGAGAAACAATGTGAACCAGTCAAAAAAATATGCAGGGATACTTCATTGTTCTATGTAGTGTGTCTATTTGGCGAAATGACCATAAATGAAAGTTACCATTTACAAGTACGCGGTTTCACAAAAAGCTTGCCTTACGCTAGCAAGCGGCACAACATATCTGTAATTGAATGTATACTTATTCCAGCTTCCGCAAATTGTTGAACCGTCTGGAAACGTCCTTTTCGTACGCGTGACGCTGATTTGCAATATATTTGAACTCAGAAAAAGCGAAATACAGATAAAGATTAAGATAAAGAAGCTTTATTTAACGTCGCATATCCGAAACAAATAGCATAAGCTTTTATTGCGACAATCAAAGTATCCTTTATCAAATACTTGCCTCCCTTCATTTATCTTCCAAGGACTACCCCTGATAATGCGAGCGTCAGCCAAGGGAGCTCCTAGTACCATTTTGTACGCCTTTGGTATGGCGCGGCCGGGGATCCAACCCGCGACCTCCCATTTCCGAAGCAGACGCTCTACCACTGAGCTATCTTGGCCGGTATATACTAATGAAGATGGCCAGAAGAGGCGACATTACAGAAAACATATTACCAATGGCACCAACAGGAAGAGCAAACCAAAATTGTTGATATACAGTAAGAATGCAACGGAAAGGAAAGTAATCAGCTGCCTCCTCTCCAACAAGAAAAAGGTGTTTTATCAGCCTTAGCGAATCAATTGCTGAGGCTGAAAGTCACTACAGTTTCTGTGTCAGTATAATCAGTTTTACTGACATGACGTTGCATTGACGTTGGTACGACGCTGCATCGACGTTGCATAGACGTCATGTGCCCGCTTGGAATAACTAATCTTTCTTATGGGTGGCACGGATCCAATATACATATATATTGTTCCTTGTTAGTGTCGTTCAAACGCGTAACACGACATACGTTTTATTACAAAAAATAAGAAAGCTAATGCAATCCCTGTAATCCCAACTATATTACAGTTACATGTAACATACTGATATCCAGTAAATGAAAACCACTCCTCGAAATAATAGTAACAAGTACTCTGCGCGGAAATAAATTTGATTGCTCAGGCAGACTAAAGTTGTTGTTAATGCTCGTATCTAAGTTAATGAGGGCGCCTAGACATGGTATAGTGTGTTGCACGTAGGTGTACAAGTTAGGCCACAGTCACATTTAGAGAACGGCATTTTGTACGGGTCGAGGTCATCGGATGCGGGGATCGATGAGTTCGCCCCAGGAGCTTGGTGGTTCTACAAGCAGCACTTCTGAATTGCCAAGCCGGTAGGAGATGCTGAGGGCTTGTACCAACATCTGGATCATCGCGCACTCATCCTACCTGCTGGTTGGGAATAGGACTTTGAGTTGTGAATTGTATCGATTCCTGATCATTGCCTCCACTTCTGTTTTGCGACAAGTCTTCTTCATGGACCACTTGCCGCGCGTTTCTGTATGGAAACTTGCAAAGGCATGCTTCATTTGCAGCCTAAGTCCGATGGCCAAAATCGCGCGGCCCCAAAAGAGAGCACCGATGGCCTACTTTCTGATCTCGAGCATAGCAGAGAAATTGCGATCTGCAACCGATTTGTCATTGAGTACTCTACATTTTTGGCTCAATTTAGACATGCATTCAAAATTTCTAAAACTGGCAGTGCTTCACTTTACTCGGTAGGGCACAGGCAGTGCAACGCGATTAACTCTTGTTGGACAGACTGTCGCGATTCGCAGCCCAGAAGCACATAACTTACGTCTCGCTGTGGAGCTATGGAGTTCTATCCGCTCGACCCTGGCAGACGTAAAATGCCTTAGCTTGAATGAACGAACGAACGAACGTAGCAGTGTCCTCCTCATCATTATTCTCTGTTTAGCTCTTGAGCAACTAGTCCAGATCGATATCACAACATGTCTGGATTTATGAAAGAGTACTTCCAGAGCCACTTGTGGCTTTCTTGAAGTCATGCCGACTTCATGGGATTCCTAAGGTGACCGCCGGCCTTCAGCACCAGAGTGTCACTGTCGTTTGACGTTGGGATCTGCGCAGTCCAGCCCCCTGCCAGAACCAAGAAAGCAGCTCCAAGACTACGTCAAGCAGCACCACCAGCAGTCAAATGCAAGATTTCTGGCCTGGCCGAGGCAACATACTCAGCAACTGAATGCAGATACATATTGACAAGATCGTACCAGTGAGGTTGTCTAATGCTTGATTTCTTTATAAATAGCCTCACCGAGGCAATTTTCCACTAACTTGCACCGCTGTATAAATTTCAAACCGTTAGAGATATTTTATACATTTTTTCGGCAAACAGATATATATTGATAAGATATAGTCAACACTGTTGTTTAATGCCTGATTTCTTTATATAAATGGCATTGCCAAGGCAAAATATTCACAAACTGATTGCAGGTATATAAGTTTTATTTTGGTAAGATTTGGCAAACAGATGTATATTGACAAGACCGTCAAATATGTTCTAGAAAGGGTTATCCTTTGGAAGCAAGGAATACACCACAGAACTGGAAAATATGGAATGTACATGTTTTCTGGGCCAGACTAGCTAGTTTCGGCCAAATAGGCCTCATCAGTGAGCAATTAGGCCTCATCACAATGCCTGATTTCTTCACAAGAAGCCTAGCCAAGGCAACAGTAGGATTATTATCCCCACGCTTTTCAAAGAAAAAGTGGGGCTATTGTATATTGTAATGGTATTCGTCGTCCGTCCGTCCGTACGAACATACGTCAGTATGTCCGTCCGTCCGTCCGTCTGTCTTACCGGATAACTCCTCCTTTCTTTCTTTCTTTCTTTCTTTCTTTCTTTCCATATATACTGCCATACGCCCTCGCGGGCATTCTAGGCAGGTGTATTTTACATACACTCGAGTTTTGCAGGATGAAAGCCTACACAGTAATCATGTAATTATGGTAGGGTTCTTTAACCTGCACAGGGGATGGTTCTCCCTGCACAGGGGGCCTCCAGTTTACGTCCCGATCCGAAGGACGGTGCACTTTATTACATTCATCCCTGCAAATGATGTCAATGGAGCGTGTTCGGACACCGAAATTTTGTCGCCGCTGCTGGGGATCGAACCCGGGACCTCTAGCATCAGAGGCAAGTGCACTAACCACTGAGCTATCACGCTCCTAGACGGTTATAGATAGAAACTTGAAACTTTGGGAACTGATAGATCTTTGGTCTGGGGAGTGCATGACACTTTCGGAATTTCGATCACACCCCTAGGGGTGGGCCCAGGGGCTGGGGCTTGCGGGGTTCAAAAATCAAAATTTCCAGAACATGACCGCGTAAAATATCAAAGCGAACAGCATGATGAGTAGATTATGTAGTGGCGTGGGGATATGCGATGGCGTGCCATCGACTGCGCGATTCTAGTTTTGTTAAGCTTTGGCATGCAGAGAGATTGACAAGACCAAACAAATGAGTTTGTCTAAAGGCTGATATCATTATAATTAGCCTCGCCGAGGCAAACATTTCACTAATTGACATAGAAGTTAAAACTTAAAACCTGCAAGAAATATTTTGATAAGTTTTTGCATGTAGATATATATTGACAAGATCTAATTTATTATATTGTTTAATGCCAAATTTCTTGATATTGATAGCCTCTCAGGGGTAAAATAATAACAAACTGAATTTAGATATATTATCCGCAAGGTATATTTCACTAATTTTTTTGGCATGAAGATGTATATTGGCATGACCTATTTGTATAATGCAATATTTGTTTGTATAAATAGCCTCGCCGAGGCAAATTTTTCACCAGCTGATGATGGACCGCTAGTAATATTTAGATAATTTCCCCCGGCATGAGAAGAATGCTGAGCTGTATGTAGTTTTCGTCCTGTGTCTGTTTTTTTAAGTCTGTTTGTCCTTCTGTCTGTCTTGGCTCAAGAAATGATTGTTAACTGGTTTCTATAGAATTATTGCGATACAGTTACTTGCAGTTTTTTCCGTCATACATTCTATCAATTTAACGCTCATTTCTGTTTCGTGAGAACGCGTGGACGTCCATCAACACTTAACTTCAAAGTTTTGCTTTAATTCTAATATCTTGCTAATCACTTGTCTAATACATTTTTATTTGGTATATCGTGTTTCTTCGGCATTGCCTTAAACATTAATCGGTCACACTCCTGAGTCAAGCGCCCGGGTTTGGCTAGCGCCAGTAATTAGGATATATAGCGATATTGGTAATTTCCAGATTTGTTTTTTTTTTTCCTTTAACTTTGCAGTGTGAACTTATAATGCCTAACGGGTATTACTTTTAAATAAACACGTATAGAGTATTGTTCTAGTTATGTGGCTGCTGCTGCTGCTGCTACTGCTGACAGAAGGTCATGGTCGCATAAAATGAATGGTCATTGTATAGTTTGGGCATTCATCGTGTTGATTGGGGTTTTGTATGATATATTATAATTTACACCAGAAAATGTGTAGTTACAGTCACGTGGTTGCTGCTCCAGCTGACACAGAACTTTGCGTAAAATTCATGTTACTTGTTTATGTAAAACATTTGATCTCTATCTTTTATGTTATTGGAAGTCGATATGTGGTATTACTTGACAGCTGACAAAGTACAGTGACACTGATTTGACACCTACGATTAGGGTGAATATGTAGACACTTTTATGGGTGCAGAAAAGATACTGCTGTCAGCAAATCAAGGTCAAAAACTTACTATTTAGAAATTGAGATCAAGGTCATAAACTTAAAAATTGTGCTTTGCAATACATGGTTGCATCTGCCGATGGTATACATGACCCCGTGGCCACTTTCTCTATTTTTTTCCTTGCCTTTCGCTGGCAAGAAGTATGGCAGCTATTGGTGTAGTTGCCAATTCTACCACTGATTTGTTTTGATGTCTCAGCTTAAACGAAGTTTAAAGAAAGGAAATGCAAATTATACAATTTTAGAATTTCTCATCTTAGTTTTAAGTATGACTGCTATTGAAAAATAAAAGCGATTCACCAAATGACAGTGGTATTTGATCATTCTTGATTTTAAGGTTCTAAAGCGAATAGTTAAGGGTTGGTCATGTTTGCAAAAGACAAACATTACGCACGTTTATTATTATTATCAGTAGTAGTAGTAGTAGTAGTAGTAGTAGTAGTAGTAGTAGTAGTATCATTACTATTGTGATAATGCTCTGTTCGTTCTGCTGACAAGAATGCAGCAGACCTTTCCTTTGGATTCTTTTTAAAGAAGCCAACTTGATCTATGATATGCTTCATTCTTTTTTTATTTCTTCCCCCTTTTTATGTTTCAGAAAGTGGTTATCAGGCTTTGCGTGTGGAGATGAGGCAGACAATGAAATCTGCTTTTGCTGAAAGTACTTTTAAAAATTTACGTACGCAGTGGGAAACTTTCCTTATGTTTTGTGAATACTTTAAATTAAATGCATAGCCTGCTACGTCTGAAACCATGTTTATATGCTCAATTCTTAAACCGATCTTTTCAATCGGTTCAGTCAATCAAGAATTATGTGTCAGCTGTCAAAACATTGCACAAAATTTTAGAACTAGAATTCCCTAAAAGTGACACAGTTCAATTAAATTTATTGTTAAGAGGTATGTCACGTATTAAACAGCACATAGTTAAGCAAGCTTTTCCAAGAATTCCTGAAATTTTATGCGAAATTTACCAATTTCTCAATTTCCGAGACAGTTTCGAGATTACATTTTGGAGCTTAATTTTGACCATGTTCTTTTCCATGTCAAGAAAATCGAACATGGTTCCGGTGTCAGCGAAAAAAATTGATAGTGACAAGCAGTTGACTAGGGGTGATATTGAAATTAATGATTCTTTTTTACTTGTACATTTTAAATGGTCTAAAACACGTCAGTTTGGACATTCTAGGAAACTGCCACTCGCGGCCATCTCGGGCTCATGTTTATGTCCGGTCGCAGCTTACAAAAAAATGCTTCAAACAGTTAAAGCTACAATTGACCCCTCCGCAAGAATTGATTGACAGGTATTCAAGCCAATCGTTCGATCGATATTCAGCGATGCGCGCGCTGGCCGTTGCTAACCTCCATAACCTTAGACAAGCTAACCTCTAACAACGTGTCTAACTATAGAATATCAAGGGAATGAAAACAGTGATTAAAATTTTGTTGAGAAGCCAAAGTGATTCGACAACGTGATTGGACAGTTTTCAAACCCTTTCAGATGCGTGAACTTTAATTTTTCTAGAGAAAAAAAAAACAAAAACAAAAAAAAACAACATACAAACACACACAATATGAATGGTAGAAACGTCATGATGTGTAAACCAATTTTGTCCTGGAAACCTCAAAACGGGAACGTGGCAAACAGTGCAGGCCCAGACCACGCCATAGACCGCTGCGTCTGATCAGGGTCTTTAATTATGGCAGGAGTTTTAACCATTTTCTGAACAACTCTCTCAAATTACGCACCCTTACATCCCTAAATGTTGAAAACGACTCCTGCATTATATAAGGGGGATTCCATTCAGTACAAAAACCGCTAACAAGTCCAAAAATGGACATCCTGGAAAACCTCACTTTAATATATTCAGATTGTAACCTCATAAAAGGGGATCAGTCAAAAGGTTTTAACAATGAAATATTTGTTCAGACGACATTTTTTTCTGCTATTAAAAACAAAGATTACAAGTACTCATTAAATCGCCCCTGTGAAAACTCAAAATCACTGTCCGGAGTAGACTAGAAAATGTGAAAACAGTTCATCTGATAATTGCTTTTCCTTGAGCAATGATATATAACATTATGTTGCACAAGTAAAAGGTACCCTCGTTGTAACGACTGTTTTTGTTTCTTAACATATTTGCCTTAATAAGGAATTTGTCGTTACAAAGAACGCCAATGATTATGATAGATAATAAATGCCCTTTACCCCTTAATTACTCCAACAAAGAAATGTGATCGATATTTTTAGCATCGCCTAGTCGAGGCGATTCTGACAAATGTCTAGAACATTTGTTCTACGAGTACCAGATAACAAGAATCTCATTACTATGGTTTCAAAATGGCCGATTCCAACCAAAGAGATGCTCGTGCTGATCAAAATCAAGGCTAAGCCTTGGACTAAGGATTCATTCGGAGGAAATTGTCGTTATAACCTTTTGTCGTTACAACGAATGTTGGTTTAAAGAGGGTCCACTGTAAATTATTATTATTATTATTATTAATTGTCTAAGCTCAGCCAGTCATCATGAAAAGATGCCTATATAATTCTGACCCCCTTACACCCCACTTTTATTTAGTAAAACTGGGGGTTTTACGGGTATACATTATTTTTCTTATCTCTGCTAAAATATAGTGCACAGGTGGTACAACGTGGTGATTTTCTAGAGACTTATGAAGTTTTAGATCGAAACGAGGGAGTTTCTATTGTGATGTGCATCAATACCCGAAACTGTATGAAGATTTCAGAACCCTCCAGGAAATGTTCTTTAAGTGCGGTTTTTTTTTTTTCTAATTAAAAGTCGACATGTCCAAAAGAAAAAAATGACCATTTTCACATTGTGGCAGTCTTCTTCTGCAGCCTGTTGTAATTGGTGGTTCTTTAAAAAAATCGGCCAGTAAATCTTTCATTGTTGCTCGTGTAGTTATTGCTTCCGTCGCCATTTTTTGAATAGCTTGTCTAAGGTAGCAACAATAGAGTTATGTTCCTTGACGGGGCGTGGCTAAGCGGCGCATACGGAGGGGTCAATTGCTGATCCTGCGTTCTGTTATTACAGTAAAGGGTCGAAATTAGTTTCAATAAGTTATGCTCAATTACAAAATAAATTGCGCGAGTTAATCGAATTAACTGGTAGAGATGGTTCGCTGTATTCGTCACATTCCCTGCGCAGAGGATCGTGTACACTAGCTTTCAAATCCTTAATTGAAAGGGAGTTAATTCAGTTTCACGGGGACTGGCTGTCAACTTGTTATTTGTCTTACTTGACATACGACTTTGATCAAAAATTGTCTGTTTCTCAAAGAATGGCTGATGAAATTTTAAATACATGTATGTAATCTTATTTTAGCTCGAAATCCTCTGACAGTGACGATATTGTCTGATAGTATTCCAAAGCATGTAACTGGTTTACACCATACAACTATGCAGGTGTTTCCTGGGGCTTCAATGACAAGACTTCAGCACAAAATACAAACTAACAGGGCAAGTTTGCATTTCAAATATACAATTCTTTTCGTTGGAACCAACGATTTAGGGTCTTCTTTAGAAACAGAAGAAATTGCCAGCTTATATAATAATCTGATAACATATATTCAGTCAAAATCTAATACCAAAATTATAGTATCCGGTATTTTACCTAGACCGTGTGATTTGCCTACTGACCCAAATGAAAAGAGAGTTAAAGATATGAACAAACAATTAATACAGATATGCGAAAAGAGAAATTTACAGTTTTTGCATACATATCGCCCTTTTCTTTCCAATAACAAGCCCATTCGATCATTTTTTGCAGTTAAAGATGGAGGTTTGCATTTAAATTTTGAAGGGTCTAGACAGTTAAAACTGTTTTTAATCAATGCCATAAATCATTTAAAATAAGCAGTTGTTTATTCTTTCCGTTTCTGTTGTTTTTCTTTCTTTCTGTTTCAGGCTGAGTGTGTCGCACGGATGCTAATGACAATCTGTGGCCACCGTACTCCTCGCCAGTTTCACTACGCGTTAAACTGGGTGGTGGGTTTGTCGTGGAGAAGCGAAATACGCTATTCTCCGGTCATTCCCCTTTTTGCCTGATTCAGAGAGAAAGAGGAACAACTTCTCACGATTCAACAGCTATTTTTGTATGTGTACCTAAGCATTATGTGCTACCGTATTTTTTATCATATTTTGTGAGTTGTGATTAAAATTAATATAAGGTTTGAGCAATCTTCAGAGTGAGTACAGAGCTTTTTAAGTGACATCATGTAAACAAGTCCGTGAAATAAAGACCCCCCTAAACCCCACTTTATATAGAGAAAACTGGGGTTTACGGGGGTAAACATTATTTTCCTTATTTCTGCTCCAAGACATAGGTTGTTGGTACTCGTTAGAACCGCCTCAATGAGGCGGTTCTAACGAGCACCCAAAACCTATGTTTGGAGTATAAATAAGAAAAATAGAACAAATTTTCATCAGAAATTTACCTTTTTTGAGACATGAAAAATGCACTATATTACACGGATGTGTTATCGTAATGATATAAAAAAGGATTTGCTTTATGGCGCTCTACTGAGCTAAGCAAATATTTGTGTTTGTTCTCACATACTGTGACAATTCAAAAATCGGTGTCATTCGATACGTACGGAACCCGGGAAGGGACATGATTATTTATTTTTATTATGTTGTGCGAACAAGATAATATCTTGAGCGGACAAGATATTATCTTGCTCGGACAACATATTATCTTGTGCGGACAAGATATGATCTTGTTCGCACAACATAATATCTTGTGCGCACAAGATATTATCTTGTTCGCACAACATATTATCTTGTTTGCACAACATAGATCTTGGGAAGTTGTATGGACAAGATATTATCTTGTGCGGACAAGATATTATCTTGTGCGGACAAGAAAATATCTTGTGCGCACAAGATCTATGTTGTGCAGACAAGATATTATCTTGTGCGGACAAGATAATATCTTGTTCGCACAACTTAATATCTTGTGCGGACAAGATAATATCTTGTCTGCACAAGATAATATGTTGTCCGCACAAGATAATATCTTGTGCGGACAAGATAATATCTTGTCCGTACAAGATATTATCTTGTGCGCACAATTTATAAAATAAAAAAAAATCATGTCCCTTCCCGGGTTCCGTAGATACGTGATGTACTATTATCGGATTTCCTACAATCGGTGAAATGCAGAAAACTGGTCTATGAACTAAACAAATACAGTAAAATTCCTATATTAAGACCACCTTTGGGACTGTTCAATGGTGGTCTTAAAGACCACTTTTGGTCGGTCACAAACGTGGCCCCTGACCAGAGGATATTGGTCGCTTTAGAGGGCACAAAGAAAAATGCAGTGTACCCTTCAAAATGGGCTTTTTATATCAAAATGCTAATTTTAGGTGGTTTAATAGCTGAATTTTTTTTTAAATAGAAGGGTAACACGAGCAGGTAAGAGTCTGATCAGACTGCGCCTTCGCGGGCGAATTTGTGTGTTCGTTGGTCGCACGTCTTTTTCACCCTTAAATTGTTCCAAGTGTCTCGCTACTACGATAGTCAAGTTTGTTTTGTTTGTTTGTTTTGGAGTTTAAAAGCCTATTCAACACTGTTTAAGGTCTTTTTTTAGCCGAGCTGTTTACCTATCCACACTTTTCATGGGCAGGCTTTCACATAAGCGTTTAACAAGTACAGTGTACATTCTTTCGCCAGAAACTGACAACTGCCATTCTCGAATCAGCGGAAGGGACAAAATGACCGGAGAAAAGATTTAACCTCCCCGTTACTGTGACACTGTATAGGTCATTTTGGAGACGTTGCTTTCAATTTTGTGAGACTTTTAACCGACATTGAGATGAAATGACAACTCAAGCCCTGTCACCCAATGAAACTAATATGGTTTATAAGCGGGTGCATGTCGGACCGTCCATTATATAAACCCTTCCAAAATTGGAAGCAACTTCATTGGAAGAATGACATACACAGTGATGACGGGGACGTTAACCCTTTCCCAATCAGACACGTGATTTTACGTGTCTGCACCCCCCCCCCCCCATTTTAAGACCCAGAAGTACCTAAAATCTGCATTTTCTACTCCTGGATAGTTATGTTTGCTTTCGGATTTGTTGGCCTAAAAGTGATCTGTTTTTTTTTCACGCCCCCCCCCCCCCACTAAAAATATTCGTGGGGGGGGGGGGGGGTGAAAAGGGGGGGGGGGGTGGGGGGGGGGGGGGGCTCACATCCCGAAAAAATTGGTGAAAACAGATGGCTAATTGAAGTTGCTGTCAGGTGCAACATTGTGAAAATAAGCGAAATTCACAAAATCCCTGAGTGGGAAAGGGTTAAACCTCAAATTAAACAAAACAAAACCAGTACTCATGTGCGGTCGGTTTAAGCTCTGAGTGAAAGCATCATGCAGCGCATATATATCTTCAAGCCCCGATGAAATGTTTTGTGGGTGCTCTAAGTAATCGCCCTGTCTGTCCGTCACTCTGTCTGTCCGTCTAAATTTGTCATGTTTTGTTTTCCAATCTTCCTTTCTCTGGGATACGACAAGGGTTGACGTGTCGTTAAATCCAAAACAAACGGACAAATAAAAAGCCTCCTCATTTAGAGCTATGATCATACGGCAGATAAATATGTTTGATATTTTTCTTAATTCTTGTCCACATATAGATTGTGGGTGCTCGTTAGAACCGACTCAATTAGGCGGCTCTAACGAGTACCCACAATCTATGTTTTATAGCAAAATAAGGAAAATAATAAATTCCCCCGTAAATCTTACTTTTTCTGTGTCTAAAGGGGCGTTTAGAGGGTTGTTCATTACATGGACTTGTTAATTTGATGAATACGCCTTCAAGAAGAAGTGCGGTTCCAAAGCCTTGCGTCGTGGGTCGTCTGTCGTGCGCCGTCAACAGTTTCTTTTAATGCAAACTCCTCCTAAACCATTTGGTCAATTTGATACAAACTTCACCGCCCGTCCATTAATATCCTTTTATATTTGGGGTTTCAGCACGTTTCACATAGGGGCTAGGAATGGCTAGTCTTTCAAGGCCGTACGATCAGCTGATTTTTCATACCACCAACAGTACACAAGTATCACTATCTTGGTACCGAACTAGAATGGCCGTACGATTAGCCAAGATAGCCTTTATTGGCTAAAAGTACGGGGCCGTACGATTAGCCAATACAGGCTAATCGTACGGGGCCGTACGATTAGCCAATGCAGGCTATTCGTACGGGGCCGTACGAATAGCCACTGCCAATTTGCAATTGGGTGTAATATTTTTTCTTATTTATACTGCAAACAAAGGTTTTCAGTGCTCTGTAGGATTTGATTGCGCACACATGATTTGAATGCACATACCAACAACCTATGTCTTGGAGAAGAAATAAGAAAAATAATGTATACCCCCGTATAGCCAAGTTTCTCTCTATATATAAAGTGGAGTTTAGGCGGTATTCATTTCACAGACTTGTTCACGTGATGAGTCTGAAAATTCATATCAATCAGCCTGCGCAGTAAGCGGCTAAATTGCTAACCAACGTCTAAAGAAAGAAACAACATAGGCGCTGATCAGACTGTGCTGTTCGCACAGTCTGATCAGAGTCTTCTTTGTTCCCACACGTCATATTGTGGCCGTTGAATTGCGCCATCTCAATTAAATTTCAGTGATTCCCCAAGGCGTAATGTTAAGATGTGTACATGTACGAGATTGGCATGCCGATAACATCTTCTATTGTGTGGTATTTCTCCTCATTTAACTGGAAACAATGCTTACTTCAATACGAAGTTTTCTCCCAATATACGTATTACTTGTAATCTTCTTGCTATTTTGGAACAGACTTTCCCATATTAAGAATGCTTTCAGTTTGCTACACGGAACTAGAACTGATGTTAAATCGACCGTGTCATGGATTCGTGATGACGATTATAACAGTGATCTGGAGATTACAACTGTGGAAGTACCCATTAATGTCATGAAAGACGAAAACAAGGAATATGTACATTCGAATCATACAGATAAGCTAATACGTAACAGCGAACATCTCGAAACAGATAAGAATGTGGATACTATAAATATTGACAAGAAGTATATGAAACTGCTAGGTTGCAAGAAACTCCCCGACGTTCTAATAATAGGATTTGAAAAATGTGGAACTGTAGCTTTAAATTTTTATCTGGCAATTCACCCACAAATATTCAAAACAAAAGAATCAAACTATATGCTGTTTAATGAAAACACAACTACAGGTGTAAAAGAGTATACCAAAGATAAGCCATGTACACCGCCAGGTACTTTAAGAATAAACAAGCTTGCAGTTGCGGGAACGGCTGCACAAGCTTTTAAAGTCATACCTAATGCTAAGTTACTGGCAATAGTCAAAGAACCTGTAGAAAGGGCAATGTCTGAATATATGCAAAGAGTAGAAAGGGGCCTAGAAAATGATGATCAGTACAATTTCGACAGCATGGTAGCATCCATCTTGGACTTTAACATGCCTTATTCTCTAGATCAGTCGAACTTGTTTTCCTTTTCGAGGTTTATCGACCGACTGGATCCGTGGATTGCTACATACGGACTTGAAAACATACATATTGTGGACGGGGATAACATTGTTAGAAATCCAGCCCAAGAATTGCAGAAGGTGGAAAAGTTCCTTGGTATAAAACCTTATATCACTGAAAAACACTTTGTTTACAATTCCGAAAAACGTTTTTATTGTTTAAAGACGGATGGGAATGATGACTGTTTACCCAGTCGAAAAGGACGCCCACATCCTGCTATGTCTACGGCGACAAGAACAAGACTACAGCAGTATTTTAAACCATTCAATGAAAAGCTATTTCGAAAGATAGGGCGCAATTTTACATGGACATACTAAACAGAGAAAGCAGTTTCGTGTCTTTTGATATCAAGTTTATCAGGCAAGGCTTCGAGAACGTTTGTAGAATCGCGAGGCTTGCCGAGCGATTCTGTTTGCGTTTTCGAAGCCGAACATGATAAACTTGATATCAAAAGACAGGAATCTGGTATTCTATTTGTCAGTTAATCCCCATGTACACTCTTACATTTTTGTCATTTTTTCAGCATTCCAGTTCATAGAATGCAATGCCACGTTGACCTGATAAAGCTCACTTGTCCTGAGATAGCATTACTTTTTCAGGTCAAGGTGTTAAATGCAATTAATATAGGGGGCACCTGCTTAAATTCAGTAGAATTCTATTGGCTATAGCTACCGCTATCTCTAGCAAATTTGCATGGGAACATAGGGGTAATTCGAAGCACCGAGGGTTACTTATTGTGCAAAATCAGGGACATGTTAAAGACAATACATGTAAGCCCCCGCCAATAGGGGCTTGAAGAAATATATGGGCTGCATGATGCTTCCACGCAGAGCTGAATCGGGCCCGCACACTAGTACTGGTAAACCGCTTAGAGGATCTAAGCCTGTCCAGGAACCGCGGTGCGAGGCGGACCGTCCATGCTAATAAATCCTATTGGTTTCATTGGGCGACAGGGCTTGAGATGTCATTTCATCTCAATGTTGGGTAAAAGTCCCACAAAATTGGAAGCAACGTCTCCAAAATGACCTTTACAGTGTTGATGGGGACGTTAAACCTCAAATGAAACAAACAAAAAGACAATACATGTATTTGCATTTTCTATTACATAAATGTGTGCTGTGTGCACTCATTAGAATCTCATCATCAATGCCATTCTTGTGACCAAAACGAAAACCTTCCCTAAAGCCTTTCTAACGCATTACGATAGCACATCCCTGCAGGCACAAAACGTTGAACTAACGTTGAAACAACGTTTTCAACGTTGTTTCAACGTTAGTTCAACGTTGAGTGCCTGCTGGGATGGGTGTAAAAAGTGCATTCTTTTATGTCTCCAAAATGTTTGATTTTCTGATGAAAAATTGTGATATTGTTCTTATTAATACTCCGAATATAGGTTGTGGGTGTTCGTTAGAACAGCCTCATTGAGGCTGTTCTAACGATTAACCACAACCTATGTCTTGGAATAGAAATAAGTACATTACTGTACACCGGTTTATTTATTGATTGCCCAATCATATATTCTGGACATATCACTATAACAAAGCCGTGAAATGAAGACCCCACTAAACCCCACTTTCTATAGAGAAAACTGGGGTTTACGGGGGGTATTCATTATTCTTCTTATAACTGTTCCCAGACATAGGTTGTGGGTACTTGTTAGAACCGCCGCAATGAGGCGGTTCTAACGAGCACCCGCAACCTATGTTTGAAGTAAAAATAACAAAAATATCACTGATTTTCATCAGAAAAGTAGCCATTTTGGAGATGTGAAAAACTGCACTATGTTGCACGGGTGTGTTATCGTAATTACCTTCTTAACAAACAGAGGATATTGGATTTATTTTTCAGTAAAAGATCGATTTTTAATGTTTACCCGTGTAAACCCCAGTTTACTCTATATAACGTGTGAATTATAGGGGTATTCATTTCACGGACCTGTTAACATTATGGTGTACCAACAAGCTAAGTCTGAAAGCAATAATAACAAAAATAATGTATACCCTGGTAAACTTTGCATTTTTGGTTTATAAATTGGAGTAATTTTACGGACTTGCTAATTTGATGTAACATTACGAAAAATCACCCACGTGACTAAGTGCATTCTTTCCTATCTCCGAAATGGTTGCTTATCTGATGAAAAGTTTGTGATATTCTTCTTATTTATACACCTAACATGGGCTGTGGGTGTTCATTAGAACCGCCTCATGGAGGCGGTTCGAATGAGCACCCACAACCTATGAACAACCTTGGAGCAGAAATAAGCAAAATAATGTATACCCCAGTAAACCACAGTTTTCTCTATATATAGTGGGGTTAAGAGGGTTATTCATTACACGGACTTCCAGTCGTGATTGACGTTTAAGGGGTCATTCAATTATTTTTATCTGTTTCTTACCGGAGAGAGTAAAAAATGCGGTTTCACATTTCATGATTATAAACTTGTGCGGCCCCGGTGCCAGGTTGAGTCTGCTGCCCGTCTGATTGGTGGCCACGAGGTCACGGGCTCGATGCCTGCCAGCTCGACAACATTCTTTCGTTAAAACTGACCATAAAAATTTGTCTGTGGCCATTCTTTTCCATCCGCTGATTCAAGAAGAGCAGTTGTCATTTTCTGACAAAAGTATGTTCACTGTTCTGGTTAATCGCTTATTGATAAGCCTGTCCAGTAAATGAGATTCGGTTAACAGATCGGCTCGATATGGTCTACATAATGTTGACTAGGTCGTTTGTCTGCCACCCGACAAAAAAAATCAAAGCGCTGAGAGTACTGGTGGGTCGATTGTCTCCGAGTGTAGATTTGGAACGAGGACTTACACTTAGACATTTAACCCTTAAATTCCTGTGCTGTAAGCAAACCATGTAGACCCTGATCAAGCGCTGTGGTTTTTTTTGGTGGCTCACCCTTAAATTCCTGTACTGTAAGCAAACATTGGCGTCTGATCTGGGTCTTCACTGTTTGCCAAGTCCAAACCATGATTCCAGCCCAGATTTTACAGATAACCCTTATACGCAACACGCTGAACTAACTCCGCTATTTTCTATAAATAAGTTATATTGATTTCGATAGTCACGTGGACAACAGCACGAATTCAGTTTCTGTCCTTTATAACATTGGGTCGATTGTAAACCAATCGACCCAAAAACATGATACAACCCGTGATTTCCTAAATAGAGTGAGGTGTTTATGTGTGTTGCTTTCTCGAACTTGCTAACTTGATGTTTTCACTTTTTATCACGGATCGATTCTTATATAATTTTGAACACCGTAAACCGCACTTTTGTATTGTAAACCTGGGGTTTACATTGGTAGCCATCTTTTTCTGCGCAAAAAACATAGATTATGGATACCCGTAGCGGTCGCAGCGAGTTTTTGAGTAGACATATTTTCATTTTCTTTCTTTTTTTTTTTTTTTTTTTTTTTTGCTGGTAAAATTTTCAAAATATTTGAATAGAGGTATTTTCCTAATGAAACTGAGCACAAAGTGTTGTGGTATTTCACCCATATTCTCGGCCCCCGCCAATAGGGGCTTGAAGAAATATATGGGCTGCATGATGCTTCCACGCAGAGCTGAAACCGACCCACACACGATTACTGGTAAACCGCTTAGAGGATCTAAGCCTGCCCAGGCAAAGCGGTGCGAGTCGGCCCGTCCATGCTTATAAACCCTACTGGTTTCATTGGGCGACAGGGCTTGAGATGTCATTTCATCTCAATGTCGGGTAAAAGTCCCGCAAAATTGGAAGCAACGACTCCAAAATTACCTTTACAGTAACGTTTAACGGAGACGTTAAACCTCAAATCAATCAAACAAAATTACCCATATTCAAAAATGTCGGTGACATTGATTATTGATTATTATGATTTACTATGTACAGTCGAACTTAGATACATTTAGCTCAAATATCTTACGGACCTTGAAAATTTGTTCGAGGTAGGCGTGTGTGTGTGTGAATTCGGGTTTAACGTCGCTTTCAACAATTTTTCAGTCATATCACGACGGTGTCTGGTTGCGACAGGGAGCTCAATGCTCACGTTTATAGTGCTGCCTCACTGAAGTATCATGTCCCAGACACATTACATGATACCACACCCAGTCACATTATCCTGACACTGGATCGACCAGTCCTAGCTCTACCCCGTAAATCTGAGTGCCAAGCGAGGAGCAGCTAGTACCATTTTTAACGACTTTGGTATGTCGCGGCCCGGGATCGAACCCGAGACCTCCCGTTCCCCGGAGCGGACACTCTACCAACTGAGCTATCGGGGCCGGTCGAGGTAGGCGTAGCTCAAACGGCTTGATCATGGCACCACGTCATGACTCGTAATGGGACAGACATAGGAATATCTGTTTGACCCTTTGTAGAATAAAAGAATGCTGTGTGTGCTCATTAGAATCGCCCTAATGGGGCGATTCTAATGAATACATACAACATACCTTTTCAAATTAAAACCAGAAAAAAGTCATAAATATGAATCTCTGGAGCTGTTAGAATACTTCTACTGGGACCCCAGAACGAGATCAAATGAGCCCCGCCAAGCGAATTTGTGTCTTCGAGCATTCCGTCATGACAAATTTTAACTGCGCATGCCCAGCCATTCACAGGGGCAATGAATATGGCTCTCTGTCTGAAGGTTCCTCTTGATTCACTGCTCGCATAAGCGATATGTTCCAAAATCGCTTGACGGGGCCCAAATTAGCCATGGTAAACGAGATATACGTGTGGTTGAGTTATCGATGTTAGACTGTATCTGGAAACTGTTGCGGTCTGGAGAAAAGTGTAAGCGTTGCTTTATTGTTTATTGATCCCAACAATTTTTGTTTTGTTTGTTTGATTTGAGGTTTAGCGTCCCCTTCAACACTGTATAGGTCATTTTGGAGACACTGCTTCCAATTTTGTGGGACTTTTACCCGACATTGAGATGAAATGACATCTCAAGCCCTGTCGTCCAATGAAACCAATAGGGTTTATAAGCATGGACGGTCCGATTCGGACCGCCTTGCTTGGGCAGGCTTAGATTATTTAAGCGGTCTATTAGTACCCATGAGCGGTCGGTTTCAGCTCTGCGTGGAAGCATCATGCAGCCCATATATTTCTCCAAGCCCCGATGGGCGGGGCCGTGATCGCAACAATACGAAAGAAATATTGAAAGCTCACTGTTTATGACTTTTTGTTTTGCATGCAGCTTCACTGATTCCTGGTGTTGTTTTTGTTTGTTTGTTTTAGGAGGGGAATTGGGAGGGGGTGGGGTGGGGTGGGGGTGGGGGTGGGGGAGTCGACCAAACTCTACCTAGCGCAGTGGCTTTTCGCGTTTTTGATGTCCACATGACTAACATTGAGTTGTGAAAACCAAGTAACGGATATTCATGGCCTCAATATTCTTATCCTCGTAACGGGCCTCCGTGGCCTAGTGGATAAGAGCGCTAACTCTTAATCATTAGGCCTCTCACCGCTGCAGGTTCGAGCCTCGCTCGGGTTACATGTGAGACGCCAAGTTCTGCAACGGAAGGTCAGGTGGTTTTTCTCCGGGTCCTCCGGTTTTCGCCCACCTCTGATTAACGATCGGCTCGATATGAGTGAAATAATATTGAAAGGGCCGTAACCCCCCCCCCCCCCAAAAGAAAATCTTATCCTCGTAAGGTAAGAGTGTTGTATAAAGAGGGTTACCTGTAGAACTGATATGAGCTATTCATCTGTGTCGGGTTTGGCAAACAGTGTGGACCCAGATCAGATGCCACAGAAAGTGGCGTTTGATCAGGATCTATATTGTCTGCTTAAAGTACAGGAATTTGAGGGTATAGCGATTCAGTATAAAGAAGTCCCCGGCGACATAATCGACCCGCCAGTGTTGTCAATGCTAAGATTACCGACGAACGTTCCTGTCTTAGAAGCCATCGTGATATAGTGGTCATGGTACTCGCCTCACAAACCATGGGTCGTACGTTGGTTCATCGTGGTCTTCTCGAGACTCGGATGAGTCTTTAAAACGAGGTACCGTCTCGATATGAGCTTGGTTATTGGTGGGGCGTAAAATACACCGAGGCCCTGCTCGACTCATGATCACTTAAATCTATTGCTGTCATCTGTTATAATTGCGTATTTGAGGCCATTCTAAATACATGTTATAAACTCGCCAAGTCTTTTCGTCTCGTCTTGAGCTAAAATTACTAAAAAACGCCTATTCAAATATATTGAAAATTTTACAAACAAAAAATTAAAATTTTCAGATAGAAAAAAAAACCCTGATATTTTTCGCATTTCTGCTCGAAACGTTGATTGTGGGTGCTGGTAAGAACCGCCTCCTCGAGGCGGTTCTAACGAGTACCCACAATCTATGTTTTTGATTTTGTTTGTTTGTTTGATTTGAGGTTTAACGTCCCCGTCAACACTGTAAAGGTCATTTTCGAGACAGCTTGCTTCCAATTTTGTTTGACTTTTACCCGGCATTGAGATGAAATGACATCTTTAGCCCTGCCGCCCAGTGAAACCAATATAGTTTATTAGCATGGACGATTCGACTCGCACCTCTTTGCCTTCTATGTTTTGAGCAGAAATAAGAAAATAATAATGTATACCCTTGTAAACCCACTTTATAAAATTGGGGTTAATGGGGTCAGAATCTATAGGCGTGTTTTCGTGAAGTTTTATCGATATACCAAATGCCTGTGTACGTATATGTTACGATGCTGCCTGAAGGGACAGCACTCAAAAATTATTGTTGTTATATTAATAGACTTGGACCTTCGGGGCATTTTGATGATATTCAAAGTTATAAAATTTTAATTAAAATTTCAACATTATCAAATTGAATGCATTTACAAACAACCCAAATATTTACCGTTAATTACGCCACATGACGTCAAAATAAACTGAGCCAGCGCATGACAACATCTACAAGAAGGTTTGAGCGACCAGCGAAGACTCAGATCAGCCTGCGCATTCGCGCAATCTGATCAGAGTCTTCGTTGATCGCATGTTATAGGCTAATATCTATATGCAAAAGAGACATTAGCTAAAGGTCTTGTCATAGTGGATGGGTTCGCAGCTTGATTGAGTCTCTGCTGGTGACACCGGTCTTACTGTAGGTTTTGTCATGCGCCGGCTCAACTAGGATTCTCTCCAATATAATTAGACGATGGCGACGCTATGACGGTCTTTCTTTTTTTAACATCAATTCAAGCCAGAATTTGTCCTCACATAATGGATGGAAAATAATGTAAATTAAATTAATAAGAACTTTCACTCAAGTGGCAACATTGGGTCACGAACAAAATTTATGTGGACCCCTTACTCATGACCCAAAGTTGTTCATACTTCAATGGACGATACATAAATAACATTCATTCATTTCTTTGTTTGATTGTTTGTATTTGAGTTTAAGGGCCCAGACAACACTATTTAGGTCTTCTTTGAGCCGGTCAGTTTACCTATACACACTTTCCTGGGCAGGTTTATGTGCAAGCGGTAAAATGCATTTCTTACTGCCTGAACGAAAGTATGCAAAATTATATACAGCAAAATCCTGCTATTAAGGGGAATGGGAACACCTGGCAGATTTGTCCGCCATTTTGTCAAAGGGAGACAACTTTCGGGACTTCCTGTTCGCCTTGTTATAAGCCCTGTCCAACGGAAAAAGGGGTTTGCTCTTAAAGGAAAGAATTTGCTCCTCATGAGCAAATTCTTTCCCTTAAGAGTTGACCCCTATTGACATCGGAGACCAAAATGTATTTGCAGGAGTTGCCTCCCCTGAAGGTGTACCCATTCCCCTTAAGACCAGCTAAAATTAAGAATAACCATTACGGAAACACCCCCATGCAAAAACATTGTAAATTTTACCGCCAAAAAATATTTTTTTTTTGATGAAAAATTGTGATATTTTTCTTATTTCTGCTCAAAATATAGATTGTGGGTATTCGTTAGAAGCGCCTCATCAAGGCGGTTCTAACGAGTACCCACAATATATAGTTTAGAGCAGAAATAAAAAAATAAGGTATACCCCTGCAAACCCCAGTTTTACTGTATAAAAGTGGGATTGGAGGAGGTCAAAATTATATAGGCCTGGTTTCGTGATGAATTATGCTTATAAGGTTTAACCTGTTCGTTCTTCATATTTTTACACCCAGGATCCTCTAGAAAGAGACCATCTTTGGGACTGTTCAAAACCACTTTTGAACCATCCCAAAGGTTGTATTAACCCAAATATAACCGGCCCCGACAGCTCAGTTGGTAGAGTGTCCGCTCCGGGGAACGAAAGGTCACGGTTTCGATCCCGGGCCGCGACATGCCAAAGTCGTTAAAATGGTATTAGCTACTCCTCGCTTGGCACTCAGATTTACGGGGAAGAGGTAGGATTGGTCGACCCACTGTCAGGATAATGTGACTGGGTGTGGTATCATGAGTGTCTGGGACATGATACTTCAGTGAGGCAGCACTATAAAAGTGAGCATTGAGCTCCCTGTCGCAACCAGACACCGTCGTGATATGACTGAAAAATTGTTGAAAGCGACGTTAAAACACACACACACACACACACACACACACACACACACACACACACACACACACACACACACACACACACACACACACAAATATGCCTAGCGGCCCTTTTTCTGGGACATTGGCAAACAGTGCAGACCCAGATCAGACGCCGCAAAACATGGCGTCTTATCGGAGTCTACACTTTGCTGAAAGTACATACATTTTGCAAATCTTACTGCAGAGGGACAAACCTGGCTCCTCTATAATTGGGAATGGGCAACTCCAAACTTATGAGGTGGGAGATTCCATTGTCATATATGGGTTAATATATGGATGAACTTACACGAGTGGTCATTTCATATGACATTTATGAAACGAGCTTATGGCTCGTTTCATAAATTTCATATGAAATGACACCTCGTGTAAGATTCTGTTTATCATATAACGATTTTGAATCGGATTTTATTGCAAAACAGTTACAATATACACCGTACAGTTTTGTTTTGTTTGGTTTAATATGAGGTTTAACGTCCCCGTCAACACTGTAAAGGTCATTTTGGAGACATTGCTTCCAATTGTGTGGGAATTTTACTCGACCTTGAGATATCTCAAGCCCTGCCGCCCAGTGAAACCAAAAGGTTTACTAGCATGGACGGGCCGACTGGCACCGCTTTGCCTGGGCAGGCTTAGATCATCTAAGCGGTTTACCAGTACTCGTGTGTCACGGACGGCGTAATGACGTTAAGGGGTAGTATCAATGTGTTTCTACACGTTTGGGTATATGATTATTTCCACTAAATAACAGAGAAGTTATTTGATAAAAATATATAGGATATTTACTTTTTGAGGTGGATACCAAAAATATTTTATCGACTGTGTTGAAAATATCCAAATTTTCACGGGTGCGAAGCACGATTGAAAATTTTGATGTTTTCAACACTCGAGATGAAATATATTTGGTATCCGCCGAAAAAAAAAGTGAATTTTCTTTTTATTTTATTCTTTAATGCGGATATTTACGGTAATTGCTCACTTGTATATTATGTCACAATTTTGACCTGGCAATGACGTCACAACGGTCAGTTTCAGAACATAAACAGATCGCCATTTTGAATACAGCATTTTTACAGTTCAAAGAGTGCTTTTCAAGGTATTTTACAGAACTATTTTATCGATAACACATGAATTTTGTAGAGAGAAAAGTAGTCAGGGCTGCTACTGTGAAAATAACAAGGTCATCTGTAAAAATATCATTTATTTTCACAGTGCGAAAATATCATTTTTATTTGTTTCACATATGCATTGATTTCACTGCAAATATAAAATATAGGATATTACATGAGTGTTTATGTATTTTTGAATTTATTAAACAAGTTGAGGAAAAGGGATCAAATGCGAGGCCTTTTCGAGCATTTTATCCCTTTTCTTCAACGAGTTTAATAAATTTAATAATCCATTAGCACGAATGCAAGATTTATTTATTTTATGCCATCTAAAACGCATTTAATTCACGGTTGGTTAACAAAAATGTCAATATTCCGCCATTAGTAAATGCGACGTCATACATGTAACGTTACGGGGCGTATCTAACTAATTTGCATATTTAATTCAATAGTGGATTACCGAATTTATTACATGGCGTTATTACATTCTCAGATGCGACGTCATATGATACATTTTTTTACTGTATACGTTTTCTAGCTCCACTTGTCATGTAAAATGTTGTTTATGTGAGGATATTCTTTTCTCGGACCTGTTAACCTAGGGCTTTAGAAAAACCTAAACTTGCATGGACGACAAGTCTGATTGCAGAGGATTGAACCTGAATCGATGGACAAACTGTCACCATCCGATTGCAAATCTATGTCACATACACTATGTCGTAGAGATTTCAAGTTTATCCCTGATGAAACAGTTGGAATAAGGGCAATCGAAGGTTTCCTCTCTTTGTCTCTAGTAAGTAAAGTTTCTGAAGTCGTCTTGACATGTAACATGTTGATCGACTCTTTGATCGACTCTTCATCCGTTTGATACGGCGCATGTGCGTCACTTTCGTCCATGCTCATTGATTTAATTGCCGATATTCTGTCATTAGTTGCATTGGAAAGATCCTGTGTACCATGTTGCGAGTGATAAAGCACTTTACAAAATATACACATATCCACCGAACAGTCCAAACAACGTAGTGTCTTTTCTTGGTTTAGGTGTTTCTCACACTGAACTAAGACAACTGACTGATCTATATTTACATCCGTCATATGGTGGAACATAGAAGACCGCATATTTCTGTGAAGTGATGTACATTTTGTGCACAACCTTTGTTGACATTCTATGCATTTAGTCATTGCATCAAACCCACTGTCACAAACGTCACAAGCTCCTTCAACGGATGAACTTTTGTTAAGTTTCAGTTTAGCACTGACTGGGTATTTTATATATTCGCTATATTTCATTTTCTGGTTAGTTTTGCCGTCATCCTTGTATTTTCTATCTAGGGCGGCAGTCAGACTACCTGTTCCAGATTTAAACATGGCTAATGTCATTGAATAACCTTGACCTTTCCACTCACTTTAAAGATAATCAAATAATTCCAAGTCACTACATACATTTCGAGCAATTTGTTTTGTTGAAATAAACGTTTTATACTTCGTTAAAATCCATGAGCAAGAATCTCAGATCTGTTTCACATAGCAACAGGTAGTAATGTGACGTGACGTCAAAGAACACGTTTAGAACCTACGCGTTGCGTCATTATATATAAAACACGTCAACAGCGTTCGATTAAAAGATGGAAAACCATTCAATACATAATTGTAAGAAGACAAATAAACAGAATTGAAAGATTTGACTCTTTTTCGCTTCGGCTTCTTTCAACTAAGGGAATAATTATTCCGCCTTGGCCGTTGGTAAGTTTTTTACGCTTTCGAAGGAATTCCTAAACTTTTGGTGATATTTTTAACATATCGATGACAAAATTGAAATTATAAAGAATTAATTATCGTTTGTGTAGATTAAATCGATGTATAAACTCCGGCGAATCACTCACAAGTGTGTGAGTGATTCGCCCGAGTTAACACATTGATGAAATCCACAAAAATGAAATCATTACGCTAACACCCCTATTAAAATACATTGTAACCTTTAACGCCGAAAAAAAATGAAAATTTTAAGATGAAAAACTGTAATAGTTGTTTTATTTCTGCTCAAAATATAGAAATAAGAAAAATAAGGTTTACCCCTGTAAACCCCAGTTTTACTATATAAAAGTGGGGTTCGAGGGGGTCAAAATTATAAAGGCGTGTTTTCGTGATGACTTTCCTTTATTTAAAACATCACGTGAATAAGTCAGTGTAATAATCAGACTGGTAAAACCCACTTTATATAGACAACACTTTGTTTACAAGGGTGTGCATAACTTTCCCAAATTCTGCTCGAAAACATAGATTGTTGTTTATCGATAAAACTGCTTCGTCAATTGTTGTTTCTCGTTAGAACCGTACACACGAGCAGCAACAATCTATAGTCTTTCAAAACGCAGTGAGACGTGACTGCACTTTAAATTTTGGACTAGTCCGCGTTTTAGTTAAATCGCCTTCAGTTGGGATTTTATATTGGGCGATATTGTTTTACTGAGGATCGTACTGCATCATATTAACCACTTGTCCACGACTTCTACATTATGACATTATCAAAAAACTTATTTATAATTTCAAAATCCTGTGAAAAAAGACATCCGAAACCTGCTTCCGCCAAAACATGGAATAGCCTTATCACGCTTGATCGTTGAACTCTCAAAGGTCGTTGATAAACTATACTGTCCCTCGAGGAATAGTTGACAGTGACGTCACGACTTGTTTTTGTTTTGAACAATGCAAAGCTTATGGGGCTAACGGTAAAATAGCTCAAATAGTCAGCTACAGTAGTCGGAGGATAAGTTGAAAGTGACGTTTTAGACTATACCACCATCAATAGGTGAGACAAGGTTTTACCGTTATTATCGGTAAAATCGAATAACCACCCGATAAAGTGAAAAGAATTAAAAAATTTTACAAGCCAAGATGAAATGGCTCAAGTGGTTAGTGTAGGGGTTGTTTAAAATGCGAAATGACCATCCGTGGTTCGATTCCTACCAGTGCTTTTTTTTCTTCTTTTTTATCGCGAATAAAGTTCTGCCTTTTCTTTGATGTCCTTTTAAAATGTGTTCTTTTTAGGTCAAAGTTTTTTGTATAGTATTTTTAATGTCTTTGTTTTTTTTATGCCCCCCCCCCGACCGAGATTCGGGGGGGGGGGGGGGGGGGGGCATACAATACTTGCCCTGTCTGTCTGTTTGTTTGTCTGTCTGTCCGTGTCTGTTTGTTTGTTTGTCTGTCTGTCCGTCACAGAAACTTTAACATTGACCATGACTTCAAACGTATTTAACCTAGCCCCATGAAACTTCACACACTTATTCACCATCACAAGGGCTACATTCTGACCAAGAGCCATAACTCTGTTGTCATTTTTGGCTGAATTATCTCTCCTTGAAATTTTGCAAAAACTCAGAAATTGGCTGAAGAGGTTAGTGTTGGGGTTGTTTAAAATCCGAGAAGATGACCATTCGTGGTTCGATCCCCACCCCCACCCCCCCCCCCCCCCGCACACACACACAACTTTTTTTTCGTGAATAGATTTCTCCCTTTTCTTCGATGTTCTTTAAAATTGAAATTTAAAATTTTTGACATGCATTTTTGTAGGTCACTGCTTTTATTATATTTTTATGTAATATAGTGCTTTTTATGATTTTATAATGACGACGCAGGTTCGATTCCTGCCTCTTTCGTGGAGATTGATCTTGAAATCTTTTCTACGGTCATTCTCCCCTTCCACTGATTCGAGAAGGTAAGTTGCCAGCTTCTGTACAGGTTAACCGCTTAGGTATAAATTGACCGGCTCAAAATGACCTAAATATTGTTGACTGGGCCGTTAATTCCAATACAAACTAACAGAATACAAAATATACATTCCGCACTAAAACAGACATCCCATCTGTTTCCACAAGTTTAACATTCTTCTGCAGATTCTGTGTCCGAATAATCGGAGCACTCGGTTGCCGTGTCCGTATCTTCGTCACTGGAGGTCACCTCGATTATAATCTTCTCTACCTCCTCTTCAACTGCTATGTCTGGTTTCCAGTATACCTTCTTAATATCTTCTACATGTTTGCAGCACGAGAGCCACTCATCTTCCGTCACTGCTTACGCGAGCTTCATCACGTCAGGCATCTTGAAGGTTAGGTTATGCCTGACGATGTAGTCTTTCATCGTTGCCCAGATCAGTTCAATGGCGTTAAGGTCTGCATGGGAGGCAGGGAGTCTCAGGCAGTCATGTCCATGTTCCTTTATTAGATTGTCTAGTATGAATGATGGGGCGGGTTTCTGCCGTTTGCATATCTGGAGCAGCTCTGCCTTTAACATTGTAGAATTATAGTGCATCTTGTGTCGAGTCATCCAGGTCTGAATGTCTGCCTTTCTGGAAGCCTGTGTAGGGCACTTGTCTTCCTGAAGGTTGTGGTACGGTGCATTATCAATGATTATAACCAACTCTGCTGGCAAATGCGGAATAAGCTTGCTTTTGAAGTTGTTCCCATTCATCTCGTCATGGTAGTCTCCAGTACTTGTCTTGGCCGTCCAGATTTCTTCTGACCCTTGATAAATCCAACCCTTGAGCCAGAATGCAAAACTATCAATCTCTCTCCTCTAGAGAATGGAACATTCAGACTAATTTCTGAAGACTGCCATCTTCTCGACATTGCTCCGTGTTCCTTCTTCTTAACACATAAAAATAGCATTAGTGGTTTCAGCAGACAAAAAAGGGCATTGTAATAGTTTAAACAATGACAAGTATAATGCAGTATTTTAATAGCGAAAAAAAAAAAGATTGAAAATATAATAGTGGGGCTCGAACCCACAACTATAAAGTGCAAAATGTTTGATTAACTACTACTCTTTCCACTGTGCCAAGTCGAATACCTAGCAGGCGTTCAATAAAATCACATTATATTGAATATTACCGAAGCTTGCTTACCTTTTAACAACAGTGGACTATGCCCAATAACATAAACATTCGCTGACGTCACTGTCAACTTATCCTCCGAGTACAGTACGTCACTGCCAGCTATTTGTTGGCGAACTATATGTCACAAACATTTATGAAACTGCCCAAGTCTCACGGGTATTACGGATATGTTTAGTTGCATTACGATAACACATCCGTGTGATATAGTGCATTTTTATCATACCTCAAAAAAAGGTAATTTTCTGATGAAAATTTATGATACTTTTCTTATTTATACTCATAACATAGGTTTTGGGTACCCACAACCTATGTCTTGGAGCAGAAATAAGAAAAATAATGTATACGCCCCCCCCCCCTAAACCCCATTTTCTCTATATAAAGTGGGGTTTAGGGGGTCTTCATTTCACGGACTTGTTCACGTGATGGTTCCGCACAACATACGTTTCGTTTCACTTTTAGTCGAATATATCCATTGTCATCGAATAAATACACTGATATATACATGTACATATACCCATTGTTATTGCAGGGTCCGTATAAAGAAACAACCCTGCAACCCCACTTTGTATAGAGAAAACTGGGTCTTATAGGGTATATATTATTTTCAGTTTCTACTCAAAGACATAGTTTGTGAGAACTCTTCATAACCGCCTCAATGAGGCGATTCTAACGTGTACCCACAACTTCTGTTATAGTTTAAATAAGAGACAAATCGCAAATATTCACCAGAAAATTACCATTTTGGAGAAATGAAAGAATGCACTTTCTTGCACACCATATAAGGAAATCCATAGTTTTAGCTTGGGATAGAAATTCTGTTCTAACCCTGGTGTTCTTACCCCAAATCGAATATTCTCGCGTGTTTGATAAATGCACTGGTTGAATTCGACCTTATATGCGCCTTCGTTAAGGTTGACGTCACAGCACGTTACGTGACGTCACTAAACATTCATGTAGTGTCACCACAATATGGCGGACGTCGGTAACCGAAAAGACTGCAGCATTAAAATCCGCGCTAAGAAAGGTAAGGTGTGTAAGAAAAAGAATCGTATATGGGTGTGAGGGGTGGATAGAAAAATCCGTCCCTCTGGATCAATGTCCGGCATCACTCGGCAAGCCTCGTGATGCCGGACAGTGACCCTTGGGACGGATTTTTCCATCCACCCCTCACGCCCATATAAGATTCTTTTAATGTCACACGGATGAGATATCCTAATAATTTGAGGAAAAAATGAAATAAGTTAAAAAAAAATAAAAAAAAAAAAAAAAAAAAAAACGCAACAAAAATAAGTACTATCCCAATCACTCGCAATTGTTTAAAAGTGGTGGTGAACTAATTATATTTACACGATTTCCTGGAATTATATTAAAAGTTAGAGATCGGAAGTTTAACAGCAGGTTACATCCAATCACAATTGCACTGAATAAGGAGATAACACACATATACCTTAACCCATATATGACAATGAAATCTTCTACCTAGTACGTTTGGAGTCGTCCATTTCCATTTATAGGTTGTCAGGTTTTTTGGCAAATTTTACAAAACTGAATGCGGCGTTTGATCTGGGCCTACACTATTTGCCAATGTCTCAGATCAGGGCCGCTAGGCATATATGGGTTAAAGTGACATCGCGTAAAAAGCTTGGGCCGTCACAGTTTTAAGTAATAGCTGAAAACTTGATCAGCAGTACATTAAGAAACGTATGTTTTATTCTAGTGTACGAAGGAGCATAAGGGCCACTTTAACTTTTATTTTTTTGACTCGTATCTCGAAATTTCGACTTAGTATCTCGAATTTTCGACTTATTATCTCGAAATTTCGACTTACTATCTCGAAATTTCGACTTAGTTACTCGAAATTTCGACTTAGTATCTCGAAATTTCGACTTAGTATCTCGAAATTTCGACTTAGTATCTCGAAATTTCGACTTATAATAACTCGAAATTGCGACTAAATATCTCGAATTTTCGACTTATTATCTCGAAATTTCGACTTAATAACTCGAAATTTCGACTTATTATCTCGAAATTTCGACTTAGTATCTCGAAATTTCGACTTAATAACTCGAAGTTTCGACTAAATATCTCGAAATTTCGACTTAATATCTCGAAATTTCGACTTAGTAACTCGAAATTTCGACTTATTATCTCGAAATTTCGACTTAATAACTCGAAATTTCGACTTAATATCTCGTAATTTCGACTTAGTTACTCGAAATTTCGACTTAATATCTCGAATTTTCGACTTATTATCTCGAAATTTCGACTTAATAACTCGAAATTGCGACTAAATATCTCGAAATTTCGACTTAATAACTCGAAATTTCGACTTAATATCTCGAAATTTCGACTTAGTATCTCGAAATTTGGACTTAATAACTCGAAATTTCGACTAAATATCTCGAAATTTCGACTTAATATCTCGAAATTTCGACTTAGTAACTCGAAATTTCGACTTATTATCTCGAAATTTCGACTTAATAACTCGAAATTTCGACTTAATATCTCGAAATTTCGACTTAGTAACTCGAAATTTCGACTTAATATCTCGAATTTTCGACTTATTATCTCGAAATTTCGACTTAATAACTCGAAATTTCGACTTACTATCTCGAAATTTCGACTTACTATAATTTCTACATACTAGCTCGAAACTGACTCTTTGATCTGCGCTGTGACTTTCAACTCTGAATAGGGATTAGCCATGACAGGAATCTTGTTATGGTCAACTCAGTGTTGAAAGAAGACCTTAGATGTCATAACCAACTTTCCACAACTTCATTATCACGGTTTAAATATGGAGTTTGGATATTTTTGCATGTTTAGCGCCAGAAGTCATGCCTCATTTTGAGAACGAATCATTTGCCACTGGACATGTGTGCTAGACCCCGCCGTTATGGAATTGAGACATTGGCTTTGCTAGCTAGAAGCCCCTGGAACATATTTGGGAGATTCTTGGGCGTCGAATACAGAACACTGAACACACCCACGACCCCCTTCCCCCACCTTCACACACACGCGCGGCTAGAGCTGACCAGCCATCAATTTCGACGTCCGACCGATGGGATGAAACGAAGGGTCTAGGAATCTGCTGCTCTGTCAAAATGATACATTTTGAACACGCAACGTATTCTGATACCGCATTTTCTGTCCGGTTGTTGCTTTGTTAAGTTAGGCATGGTGTTCGTGTTGCATAGTTTACCATCTTTTGGGTCGATTTTTTTTTCATTCGACCCAAAGTAACAACCTACAGAAGCTTCTCGCCTGCTATTGTCCACGTGACTATCGCTGACCATCTACACCATGAACGTACCGGTTATTTAATGAAGCTCTCTTCTCCGGCGTCTGATCAGGGTCTACACTGTTTGCAATATCCATGTTCCCCGGCCCAGTCTACATGGGGCACTGACGTCACAAGGAAAGACTATAGCGCTGCTATAAATAGCTCGATCTGGATTTTGAACATGGTCAGTGATAGTCACGAGGTCAATAGAAGGCGGGAAGCTTCTGTAGTTAGTAACTTTTAGTCAATTGATAATTAATCGACCCAAGTGCGGCGTCTGATCAGAATCTACACATTTTGCTTATAGTATAGGAATTTAAAGGATAAACGAAACATGTTCAAATCCACACTCGAAGACAATCGACCCAACAGTGCCGTCAGTGCTTTGATCTATAAATGATTTTTACAGCACACGATGTGAAAGTTTGCTACCGAACAAAAACTGTCAAAAATGACTTTTAGCCCGTTTGTATTTTACTGAAACGGGGTTGAATTTGTTTGTTTGATTTGAGGTTTAACGTCCCCGTCAACACTGTATAGGTCATTTTGAAGACGTTGCTTCCACTTTTGTGGGACGTTTACCCTACGTTGTGATGAAATGACTTCTCAAGCCATGTCGCACTAATTGTTTGATTTGAGGTTTAACGTCCCGTCAACACTGTAAAGGTCATTTTGGAGACGTTGCTTCCAATTTTGTGGGACTTTTACCCGGCATTGAGATGAAATGACATCTCATGCCCTGTTGCCCAATAAAACAAATGGGTTTATAAGCATGGACGGTCCGACTCTTGCGCACCGCTTTGCCTGGGCAGGCTTAGATCCTCTAATCGGTTTACCAGTACTCGTGTGCGGGTCGGATTCAGCTCTGCGTGGAAGCATCATGCAGCCCATATATTTCTTCAAGCCCCGATGGGCGGAGGCCGCCCTGTCGCCTTATGAAACCAATATGAAACCAATAGGGTTTATAAGCATGGACGGTCCGACTCGCACCGCTTTACCTCCTCTAAGCGATTTACTAGTACTCGTGTGCGGTCGGAATTCAGCTCTGCGTTGAGGCACTATGCAGCCTATCCATTTATTCAAGCCCCGATGGGCGGGCCCGTGAAACGGGATTGAATGCGCGACGTCCTGATGAGACAGAAAACCCTCTGACTCTTACATGATACATATGTTTTGGGCTTCTAGTTTTATAGTTCTTGAGAAATATTTGATAAAATTAACATTGGTCAATATAGAGAGAAAGAAGAATGAAAGAACATGTGACAAAATACACCGAGAAAGGTCATTGGCGTTTACACGATACAAGTAAGCCGATAATGACCATAGTCTCACAATGTTATCACATAATTTGCATAATCTGCTTGATGTAAACTTGTTTTCAAAGCTGGGGTATAATGAAACGGGGGTGTTTAACATTAACTGTATGTATAGGACTTAATATCTCGTAAGTCGAAATTTCGAGATACTAAGTCGAAATTTCGAGTTATTAAGTCGAAATTTCGAGTTAATAAGTCGAAATTTCGAGTTATTATGTCGAAATTTCGAGATACTAAGTCGAAATTTCGAGATACTAAGTCGAAATTTCGAGATACTAAGTCGAAATTTCGAGTTAATAAGTCGAAATTTCGATATACTAAGTCGAAATTTCGAGTTATTATGTCGAAATTTCGAGATACTAAGTCGAAATTTCGAGTTAATAAGTCGAAATTTCGAGTTACTAAGTCGAAATTTCGAGATACTAAGTCGAAATTTCGAGATACCTATCAAAAGAAAAAGAAGTATACCTGGCCCTAATGCTCTTTCGTACTAGTGTGTATAATATGACGCTTCATTGTGTTTAAAACAACGAAATGTATTAGCTTTCAATAAAGCCATTGTGTTCAATCAAACGTTTATTCAGCCAATGAGTTCTGTAAGGTGATATGCATATTAATTGATTAATTTTGCAAGTCAGTTAATACAGGAACAAAGACAACGAGATAAGAAAGTATAAGACGCTAAGAGAGAGAGAGAGAGAGAGAGAGAGAGAGAGAGAGAGAGAGAGAGAGAGAGAGAGAGAGATATGGGGATTTCTTGCTCACCAGGTAAGGAAATCCGGTGTTTTAGCCTTGGATAGAATATTGTTCTAACCCTTGTCTTTTAGTTGAAGGTCATGGTAAAAACCGAATATTCTCACGTGTTTGATATGCACCGGTTAAATACAACCTCATATGCACCGTCGTTATGGTTGACGTCACAGCATGTTACGTGACGTCACTAAATATCACGGAAGTGTTACCGCAATAATGCGGACGCGGGCAATCGAAGAAACTGCAGTATTAAAATCCACGCCCTGAAATGGAAGGTATGCAAGAAAAAGAATCCTACGTGTGTGTGAGCGTTGAAAAGAAAAAATCCGTCCCTCGGAATCACTATTCGGCATCAATCGGCAAGCCTCGTGATGCCGGGCATTGACCATTAGGACTGAATTTTCCATGCATCCCTCAGATCCATGTAATATTCTTACATTCTTGTAAACCAGATAAGGAAATCCATTGTTTTAGCCTGGGATAGAAATTGCTGTTCTTACCCAGGGACAGGGTAAAAATCGAGAATTCTCACGTGTTTGATTTGCACATGTTGAATACGACCTTATATCCACCATCATTAATGTTGAGGTCACAGCACGTTACGTGACATCACTAAACATCACATGATGGTCATCACAATATGGCGGACGTCGGTATGATAAAAAAAATCCTCGTTTAGAAATGAAAGACATGCAAGAAAAAGAATCCAACATGTTTGTGCGGGGCGGATAGAAAATCCGTCGCCTCGTGTTGCAGGACAGTGACCCTCCGGATGGATTTTTCCATCCACCCCTCACACCAATGTAAGATTCCCTGTCCATTGACCCTGATAAACCCTGCTTCCTAGAGTCAAAGGGACGGTTCAAGAGACAGTGCTCCAGATAAGCTTTTGTCACTATGAGTATTTACCTCTTGCTTTTAAGTGTAATACTTTAATACCCATTTGTAATGCTTTAATGTTAGCTAAGAACCAGGAATAACGGTAGCCAGAAAAGACAGATTGGCATTTCATGTGAATTGGCTGCTATGCAGACAATTCACAAGGAATGCCAAGCTTTCTTTTCTCTAAAACAAAACACAACAACCAAAAAAACCTAGAATACGTTAATTTGTCATCTGTGCAGTGTTAAATTCAATCTGAACTAATATGCTGCTACTGATTCTTTCAATGTGAAGGCAATTGCTTTATGTTAAAAACCGCCCATCGGGGCCTGGTGAAATAGATTGGGCTGCATGATGCTTCCACGCAGAGCTGAAACTGACAACACATGAGTACTGGTAAACCTCTTAGGACTAAGTCTGCCCAGGCAAAGTGATGTGAGTCAGGCCGTCCTATGCATATAAGCCTTTAGGTTTTATTGGGTAGCAGGTTCTGAGATGTCATTTCATCTCAATGTCGGGTAAAAGTCCCACAAAATTGGAAGCCACGTCTCCAAAATGACCTAAATACATGTAGTTTTGACGGGGGCCGTTATTTCTCAATTCGAACAATCGATTTATGTTAAAAGATGTAAAATTTGCTGAAAGTTTTACCCCATAAGTTTGATGTCAATACTGAAATCCAAAAGTTCATTGAGTTGTTTACCATACAAACTAAATTTCAACGCTGATTTTCACAGATTCAACCCTAAAATACCCTTTACTCACTCTTATATAGAGTTCCGAGAGAGATTTAGTTTATAAATTAAAAAAAGTACTGGAATGCAGTTACTGGAGCCGGCGAAAGGCAAAACCTATTTCTCGCATAAAATTCCATGAACAAAGCTGTTTAAAATAGAAGTGGAGGCAATGATCAGGAATCGATACAATTACCCCACAGCTCCCATCAGAGACACCAAAGGGAAAGAAACACAAACACGAAACAACAGACCCCAATGGAAACACCAACAGCGGAAAGCCAAAACGGCAGTAACTTTCCCATGAAATGGCCAATAGGCTATCCAAAATAAAATAAAATAAGCGATACAAAAACCCAAAGACAAACCATTACAGAAAATAAGTTATTCTTGAATGGACAAGAAGCCGTGTTAAAACAGCAAAACCCATGTTCAAGTCACGTGATTCTGGTATTGTATGCACATGACAAAATTATTGAACCCTTGATACCACAAGATTGTTCTTGTTTTGTTTACGTTACGTTGAGCGACGACCAGCGACGTAACGTTGTCGACCTGAACATAGCATTTTTTTTTGTTTAATTTTATATTTACGTCAGTGGGTCATTGCATAATTTGCGTTATTGTAAACAACATTCTGAACTAGCCACCATGTTGGTTTGCCAGTCGCATTTGAAGCTTATATGGTGTTAATTTAGAGCTTTTGGTCGTTATCGTCACAATGCGCAGTTGATATCGACACCGATCGTCCATGATTATTTCACTCGGACTCGTGTTCAAACAGCTTCTTCGGGATCCGGCAAATGTTAATGCATCATGGTTTTGGAAAGCCAACAGGTTATAGAAGGTTCATGCGATCAGCGATTGCTCTGATCAAACTGCGCAAAGGCGAAGTCGACTTTGAGTCTAAATACGCTGTATAGAAAGATTGGTCAAAGCAGAGGAATGTTGAATATTTTGCTATGTGATTCAGTGTCCATACTTCGGAAACTATAACAGTCCATCCAGTTGTTCAAAGCTAATAATGGCTGTTCTCTCATACTGCGGTATAGTTCGAACAATTTGACATGAGACTGGTGACCTCTACTGTCATAATTTCACACCCGACTGAATGCATATATTAATCTTCGCTGTCTTCCGAAAAGGTCGATGTTGTTACTCAATACACAGAGGTCGGTAAATGAGTCGTTATTCACCAGGTGCCCAAAATTCACGAGCAATTTACGAAAACCAACCTATTAGGCGATAACACTGACTAATTTATTCTTTGCACAAAGGTCAGTATCATGTCAAATTGCACCAGCTATTTTTGCGCTTGAAAAATTTGTGAAACCAACGTTTCTCATATGTTTCACTAAACATACAGTTGTATGCTTACGTTTTACGTCCCATTAACAACTAAGGTCATACGGAGACGGGGACTTGGTTTAAAGACTCACCCAAAAGTCTCAAGAGGCCCGGTATCGACCCCAGGATCCATCCCTGGTTTATGAGATAGATAGCGTAACCACTACACCACAGATTTTGTTTGTTTGTAATGGAATTTAACGGCCAAGTCAACAAAATTTAGGTCAATTTTGAGCCGGTAAGTTTACCTATCAACACTTCCTGGGTAGGTTTATACGTAAGCGGTTAACCAGTACAGGGCACATTCTTTCGTCAGACGGCAGAGGCTTTATTCTTCCAAAATCAATATTTTGCTATTAATTGCATTTTAGTTTAACAACAAGATTTCAATATAGCCTAAGCAGATGAATGAAGCAAATTTAGTTCCATAAAAACTAGAATAATCATTGTATTAGCCTTTTTCAAAACTATCTGATGCTCTATCTCTGGCCGGGCTCAATGGAGTGCAACTGCCGGTTTTCCTTTGCTCCTCTAGCATTTCTTCATCGTTCTTTCATCTCCATAAAAGTTTGATTTTTGTGTTTTCGAAGACGTTGCACTTATGAGTTAGAATCCTTCATGCGCGCTGAACAAATTAATTGTCTAAACCACGACAGATGGCGAGGCGGTTCCAAGGCGGTTCGTCTGTTGCGGTTTAATAGAGAATACCAGGTTCGTGTCTTTTGATATCAAGTTTATCAAGCAAGGTGTCGAGAATTCTTGTAGAATCGCGAAGCTTGCCGAGCGATTCTACATGCGTTCTCGAAGCCGAGCCCGATAAACTTGATATAATATGACACGAATCTGGTATTCTATTTATCAGTTTATCCCCTTGTAAACTCTTTAAATATGCAATTTACGATCAGTTATAGATTGTCCTCAGTGCGTCCCAACATTCCGGCGCGGAATATAATCGGTCAGTTTATTTACTATCAGCTGACCGTTATTTTTCATTTGAAATGTTTAATGTATTTTTCCAATTTTCTAGTAATATTAACTTTTTAGCCATTTTTGTCGGTAGTCTGCTTCATTCATAAAAGTGCAATGTCACGTTGACGTGATAAAGCTCACTTGTCCTGAGATAGCATATCTTTATCAGGCCAATGCGTTACAATGCAATATATATTGGGAGTAACTAATAATTATTGTTATCACATATTCAGTACTATATTTAACATGATAACCAATGTTTTGCATGTGTGATAATGCTTGTTTCCATTTCCGGTTATCAGCCCGCCCGGTCGGATAACCGGAAACAGTGTATTTTGAACGGACAGCGGTTATCAGCCCACTCATGACGTTATTGTGACGTTGCCAATTACATGACGTAACGCGAATAGTTAGGCGTGACGTTACGCGCTTTTTTGCTTGAATTACGCTTTTTATCACATTTTTTTTCAATTTATGAACGTCAAACACAGTAAGAAAAGGATCTGAATATGTGATAAACAAATTATAACATGGGGTTTTGGTTATCGCCCTCTGTATCAACCCTCGACCATTATCTGCCCTCAGGCTAAAGCCTTCGGGCAGATAATGGGGTGTCGGGTTGTTACATCGGGCGATAACCAAAATCCCATGTGATAATCTCTAATTACAGTTCTTCGTTGCATGTATGTATTGCTTACATCGTTTTATTCTGGAAAGCTATTCGGTAATTTTGTGGTAAAGTAACTGTCATTTTAGTTTTCCGCTTGTGACGTTTTCATTACTGTGAACTTGTTTTATGTTGGTGATTCTTACCCTCAGGTGTCGTGGATAGGAGGTGCGAGGTAGTTGTATTGATTCCTGATCACTGTCTTCAATGCTATTAAACAAGTTGTCAGTCTGGCGTATACTAATCCGGAATAATTCTATTAGTAGCTCGATTTGCATTCTGAAGCTGTCTAGGCAGATTCTGAATCTGCCTAGTCAAACATCAGATATTTAAATTGGTGAAGGCAGATTTCCGGACCCGACTCGAATCGAATCCACACTACAGCATCCCCAAATGATAAAGCAAAACGGAAGCAACTGTTACCCTCCGGTAGTCCCGACCGGAGACAGAGAACCATGCACCTACTTGAAAGTTTCAGTCAGAGGTCCGACCCTTCGGCGCGCGCGCACACACACACACACACACACACACACACACACACACACACACACACACACACACACACACACACATTAACATTGTTTGATGTCAGTTGTCTAGTTTGGATGAACACAGGCAAACCAAACTGTTTGTCTTAAAATGGCAGTTATACGTTATAACCTGGAATTGTTTATATACATGTACATACAGTTTATGGCATACACAACTCTTCTGAATTTGTTCCAAAACACTAGATCAAACACGACGCCTTCAGCATGCAATGGCAATTCATCATTTCCAACAGCGAATAATTGTCTACCGTGACTGAATCGAAATCAGTCTTGCCCTCCACCCCGCCCATGATGTATCCCATAGCACCAGTTAACGACTCTATATGGATAACCCATGGTATACTGATGGACTCTTCCATTGCTATATGTGTCAGGCCATTGTTCCGGTTATATTGTATTTTTGACGGACAATTCTTAAAGCAAATAGTGCAGGCCCTGATCAGATGCCGCGTTCTGCGGCGTCTGATCTTGGCCTGCGCTGTTTGCCAATGTGCCTCTTTAGGGGTTTCCCGCATGCAGTTGGTTAAACTACGCGTATCGTCATATAATGAGTGAACACGTTAGAATTGTCTTATGTATTTCATTGAAGTTCAAAAAGGGGTCCATAAATCATCACCCCAGCGTAATGATTTGTACTCTTTGGCTTGAACTAGCCATGTCCGGAACACATTTCCTTATAGCTTACGATGAAAAAAAAATAACGTTTGCGTATATCATCAGTCCACTTCTTCGATGTCTGGAGAGCTTGTTTGCAGTGAATCTGGCTGATCTGAAATCGGTGAGACGAAGAATCAAAATTTAGGTTGAAGAAAAATCATCACGTGAACAAGTCCGTGAAATGAACACCATTGTATAGAGAAAACTGGGGTTTACGGGGGTAAACATTATCATCTCTTATTTCTGCATCAAGACAAAGGATGTGGGTGAGGCAGTTCTAACGATCACTCACACACTATGTAGACAAATATCACGGATTTTCATCAGAAAAGGAGCCATTTTGGAGATGTTAATATTTCACTATGTTGCATGGATGTGTTATCGTAATGTGAATGTGAATCAGACAGCCACAAAACATTCGAGAAACGACCGGCAATGAAATAGATCAGTTCAGTCTATTCATAGAGACATTTCACTAATACGTATTGGGATAGCCTGAAGTTCTTTTATGGTCGTACGTGTTTTTGTTGGAATTTACGTGATCAGGCGCATATAAAGTAGGATTACATACAATGAGCACAAGTAATTGATGATTATGAACGGAGGCAGCGCTTTACAATGATTTTTCTTCTGAAGTGAAGGCAATGACAATTACCTCTCAATCTTATCCAAGACACTAAAAGGAAGAAACATAAACATAAAATAACGTATTTTCCCACAAAGTGGTCAAACGGATAACCAAAATAAAAAGAGTTTAGCAATATATTCATGCAAAGAATTTGTATACTCGTACCTAGTGAATGTTCATTTTTCAGAGCAAAACAAATTAAAGAACACATCATTTTGAATATTAGCAAATTAGGTCTATTGTCCACTTCCACCCGATCTACACGTTATACCCTGTGTCTTGGCACTAGACTGGATTGGGGGAAAAGGGTTCAAATGACTCACTGTTTATACGACTATCTAGCTTTTGGACAGTTTTGTTTTGTGTTAGTGTATGTATGCCTTTATATCAGTGAGACTTTTTCTTCTTTTTCTTTTTTCCGTGGTTTGTTATTTATTTTTCGCCATTCGTGGCTTTTTACATTTGTTTTTCATTACTTTTAACTGAAAGGGGAATGAATACACATTCAGGGACATAATCCATCATTTTAGCAAAGTTATTTCGTCTCCTACCTCAGGCGATAGTGGTTCACATGGAAGAGTACAGAATGAAATTCCACTATTAAAACCAGCTAAATTTAAGACTAATTCATTTGTTTGATTTGTTTGAGTTGAGGTTTAACGTCCTCGTCAACACTATTTAGACTAATTCATATTTAAAACACATATTTAAAGGTGTACGTTATGCTTACTCCCTTTTGTCTACACTCAATGTCCTCTATAAGAGACAAATTTGGAACAGTGCAGAAGTGATATTGAAAACCACATCTTGTTATTTCTACTTATTTAACAAAAAAAAATAGAAGATAAAGCAATTACCGTTCATCTCCCATCTAGTACACCAACTAGAGGTGAACGGTGCACAAGAAGCAACGATATAATGATAAAACATTAAAAGAAGAAGGACAAAGGGAAAACTGTTTTCCTCGCAGTCTGTGTTCATTGCCGTGTGTTGGCGGCAGAAAATCTCACGCATACTAAATTGTAAATTCTGTACTTTGCAAAAAGGTTTACCCCCGTAAACGTCAGTGTTTGCTATATAAAAACGGGGTTAAAGGTGATCAAAATTATATAGGCGTATTTTCATGATGGTGTTCATGTCGCCGAGCGTTCATCATCCTTCTTTGGGTGCCATGGCATTACACTTGTACTACATGAATTTCTGTGAACGTGACTTATTCTGACTGCATTTTACATTCTGTTGTGGTTTTGATCACATGTCGGGGATGCATTTTTATCTTTCTCGATATATCTTCATTGTTTTGCAATACTGGTAATGCAAATATGGGCCCCGCCAAGCGATTTTGGTACTTATCGCCTTTGCGAGCAGCGAAGGTTCAGGCGAGCCTGCGCATCCGCGCAGTCTTGCCAGAACCTTCGCTGCTCGCTCATACAAGCAGTGAACCAAGAGGAACCTTCAGACAGAAAGCCATATCCCTGGCCCCTCTGAATGGCTGGGCATGCGCAGTTAAAATTTGTCATGACGGAATGCTCGAAGACACAAATTCGCTTGGCGGGGCTCATATGAACCTCGTCATCAGAAAACGTCTTTTCGACATTTTCAGCCAGGTAAGACACAAACTGGCTTGCTCATCTACACAGACTAGCAAGATATGTTAAAAAGAGGATCTTAAATAAGTGCTTATGTATTATTGAATTTATTAAACGATTGATGAAAAGGGATAAAATGCGAGGCTTTGCCGAGCATTTTATCCCTTTTCCTCAACGAGTTTAATAAATTCAATCATACACGAGCACGAATGCAAGATTCTATTTATCATATGGCATTTATAACGCATTTTATTCACGTTTCTTTACAAAAATGTCAATATTCCGCCATTAGTAAACACGACGTCAATAAGAAGGTTGTACATGTAACGTTACGGGACGTATCTAGCTAATTTGCATATTTAATCCACTAGTGGATTATCGAAAATATTACATGACGTTATTACACTCTCAGACGCGACGTCATATGATAAATAAGTAGAAATAACAGGCTGTGTTTGTGAAACACTGATGCCCCCGAACAGCGCATGTTAAATATGAAAGCAGTATTACTAAGCAATCGAAAGTTATGGCCTAAAAAGTATCCTCATCACAAGACCTTTCTAGTGATACCATAATTATTGACCCTTTAAAAAAGTAGGTCAAGGTCACAAGGTTAAAAAAAATATGGGATCGTTGAAAGGGTCTTGTGGCGTAGAATGCGTATTGAAATATGAAAGCCATATTACTTACCAATCGAAAGTTATGGCCAATGTTAAGGATTTTATAAAGTAGGTCAAACGTCAAGGTCAAGATCATGAGGTTAAAAAATATGGTACCACTGGAAAGGTCTTGTGAACGGAAGTTGCACATGTCATGTAAAATATGAAAGCCCTATCACTTACCAATCGAAAGTTATTGCGAAAGACCTATCACTTACCAATCGAAAGTTATGGACTCTGTTTAAGTTTTTTAAAAGTAGGTCAAACGTCAAGGTCACGGTCACGAGGACAAAAGTATGGTACCCTTAGAAAGTTATTGTGACAAGGAATGCATAGAATGCATATTGAAATATGAAAGCCCTACCACTTACCAATCAAAAGTTATGGCTGATGTTGTAGTTTTTAAAAAGTAGGTCAAACGTTAAGGTCAAAGTCAGGAGGTCACTAATTATGGTATCACTAGAAAGGTCTTGTGATGAGGAATGCACATGTGACATATGAAAGCACTACCACATCTACCAATCGAAAGTTATGGCCAATGTTAAAGTTTTTTAAAAATGAGGTCAAAAGTAGGTCAAATGTCAAGGTCAAAGTCACAAGGTCAACATTTATGGTTCCCTCTTAAAAGGTCTTGTGACAAGGAATGCACATGTGAAATATGAGAGCCCTATCAGTTACCACTCAAAAGTTATGCCCGATGTTAATGTTTTTGTGGACAGAAAAACAGAGAAACAGACAAACAGTCGGACAGAGAGACAGACCATAAACTATATTCCCCGAATCTTTGATTCCGGGGGCATAAAAACAGGAGGCTCAACAATGGCGTTTACGAAATTTAAAACCCTCGCGCTATCGTTGTTATAAGCCTCCAAGCTAAGTAATTTCTCCCCATCAAGCTGTGTTACAGTTTCGACAATCAAGCATGTTGTCAGTCGCATACTGTATAATCATGCAACATTCAATTTTTATGAAGTTTCTATCCACCCATTGCACGTACAAATCTATTAATAAACAACATTTAACGCATACAAGGGTTACGTCGCAGAAACAGTGTAGAAAGGGATTGTCCTCGTTTTAATTTTGAATCAGGACCGGGAACTCGACGAAAATCTGACAACAGAGAAGATAAAAAATAGAAGTGGAGCCAATGATCAGAAATCTATACAATCAACCCACAAGTTAGGTGCGGATGTTCAAACTCAGGATATAATCAACGGGTTCAATCCCTGTTAAATGTGTTGGATGGAGTCGTTAACCGGCCATGCAACCGGAGAGTTGGCAATGTTGTCCTCTTTCAAGGGGTCGACACAAATATGTTGTCTGTCGTATGTCATCTTCGCTAGTTTAGTCCTAACCTGTGCAGGTTACACTCGGAATATACATGGCATTGAATGTTTTTAAGCAAAGCGTCCAAATTAAAAAAAGGCATATGAAAACAGAAAAGACTAAGATCGGCTACAACCAATACAGAACGCGATGACTTATTCGTGTCAACATCGTTTGCTTAAAAACTTACAGGAAATGGAATTTATCAGCCATCCACTTCAATCACTGTTGCCAAAGCTAATAAATGGAAGATTCTGTACGTTATAATATAGTAAATTAGTTTAATAATGTCTATCACGAACATAAATTCTACCTACCTAAATTGCCTGTCATACTTATATAACCTTCTGTCATTTCTGGCATCTGAAACAAACATAAGGAGTATACTAGAATCTAATGCCTTATTTTCCAGGGTAATCCCGCCACCAACAACATGCTTTCTAAGGGGAAAACTGTAGTTGCCTAACTTGGCATATTGTCTTCGAATTTGTCGATGGCACAATCCATAGATTCATATTCTTTCCTTATCGTCACGTTTACTTTTGTGTAAATAAGTCAATGCGTATGTAAACCTAAGGCTGGCAGATTTTGGCCAGTGTTGGTATACATGAATGAATACGCTATTGATAAGGGAAACAGCTGTATTTTTACAACACCGCCTACTCTTCAAGTATTCATTCCGCTAAGTCAAACTTCCCTCTTATTATTTTGACAAGTGGGAGCTGCTTAAGTGAACACCTACAGGGTTGATATTAATGAACAAAATCGAGGCGGTTCTAACGAGTACCCACAATCTGTGTTTTAGAGCTGAAATAAGGAAAATAAGAATAACCCCTAGTAAATCCCAACTTCACTTCATAAAAGTGGGGTTCAAGGGGATCAAAATTATACAGACGTGTTTCCGTGATGCATGCCTTTATTACCAGCGCTTATTCATGCACACAGGGAATGAATGACTGTATACTCATATTTCAGACTCTTTTCAGCACACGTTATTCTCCGAAGACACCTTTTAGCTTGCAGCAGTTACTCTATTTCTTTAATAAGTCTGTTTAATAAATACCCTTGTAGCCGCCCTCCCTACAAAGGGAACTGTTGGGATCTGATTTGTCTGTTTCTGATCGTTTCTCTTTTTAATTTACCAGTGTATACAGTATTTGTTCTTATATTTTTCTCAAAAACATTGTTTGAAGGTATTCATTAGAACCGCCTTATCGGTTTTAACCAGAACCCACAATCTATGTAGAGGGCAGAAATAAGATACATACCCAAGGATTTATATCTTAAAAGAGCCTTGCTCTTGATGCGTAAAGGGCGTCTTTAAACCAAACGGTTGTGCTATTACAATATAATTTTCTATATCGACTAGTATACGAACTTACTTCTTCTATACTTAAACTCCGCAAACTTAATGGATCCGGGCGATCTGAAAAATAAATTAAGTGTCGTAAACATTTCATATAACATTAAAAATGTCCAAGTAGTGAAACCACTTGTAGATCTGCAGAGCCCTGCCCAGTCCCAGTATAGCTAATATATTTTTATTTTGGACATCCACTTGGCCATTTTGTGGGAAAGTAACTGTCCTTTTAGCTTTCCGCTATTTATGTTACCTTTAGGGTCTAGTTGCTTCATGTTTGTGTGTGTTTCTTTCACTTTGATGTCTCAGATGGGAGATGTGGGTTATTTGAATCGATTCCTGATTATTGCCTTCACTTCTGTTTTACGGCAGCAACATATTACCTCAACACCAGCTGTAGCGGATTAGTAAGTTGTAAAAAGAAAATCCTTTGGGGCAAACATTACAGAGTGTAAAGGGTTTTTCTAGTAAGTATTTTCCTGAACACAGGCAAAACAAGACAAACAGCAACATAAAATTAACCTCAATGCAAAATATGCCAAGGTTATACCGGGACCATCATTTGAATGAATTATGAATATTTCGAATTCAGATGCTACATGCCAAGTTGGATAACCCATTACGTAAGAGAAAAGAATACTTTAATAGGTATCGCCAAGATGCTGAAGCTTTGTTCAAAGTGGCATATTAAGAACTTACAAATACAAATTCTGTAAGATCGTGCAAAAACACACCCTTTAAATAATACCGTTTTGGCTCAAGAAGTCGACTCATTGTGTAGAACGGGGCTGTAACGGGGACCATCGATTAGACCAGAGCGCTGTGTGCCAGCTCATCTGGGTTTTAATTGATTACAATTGTGAAGTTTTCGGAAACATGACATACATGTATTTGCGTTATTCCGTCTTATTCATGTGCCATGCTCATTTAGGTAAACACGCCCACATAAGGTAATGTTATCTTGCGGGTGTATGAAATGGCCTTTTCTGATTCAGTTTTCCTATATTTCTCTTAAGACTCATTCCAAGTACATGTAAGAACATAGAGTGTTGCTGCACAGTAGAACAGTTTCAGTAAGGCTGTTCCTTCGAGTTCAGAAAATGTCTGTTTAAGAGCGTACAGAATATTTTTCATATGAAAGAGTTCAAACCAAACTGTAGGCTAGCACAAGCATGTCAGAAACTGTTTATCATTTAATTTCGCTGTTACTTATTGGATAATGTCATGTCATGAAAATTTGACGATTAGCGTAATAACAAATAGTTATTGACGTGTAACGTCATGACCCCTTTGTTTTCTGTTGTAATAGTTTTCATTTTTCTCGGCAACAGAATTCGATTTCAAATAGAAGTGGAGGCAATGATCAGGAATCGATACAATTAACCCACAGCTCCCATCGGAGACACTAAAGGGAAAGAAACGGAACATGCAACAAAAGACCCTAATGGAGACATCAATAGTGGAAAGCCAAATGGACGGTTACTTTCCCACAAAATGGCCAATGGGCTATCCAAGATAAAATAATATAAGTGATACAAACACCCAAAGACAAACCATTACAAAAATAAACCGCGACAGAAGAACCGCCTTGGAACGGTCAGTGGAAACGAACTCCACTGGGGGCTTAAATCGGTCTTACGTGGCCACAATCCTCGCCCTTACTTCCGTCGCGTTACGACAATTACTTTTTTAGTCCGCGTGAAGGCCTCCTAACTCATCAGTGCAACATCTCCGTGAACACAAAACTCAAACAACCGCAGAGATGGAACAACGGTGAGGACTTGACAGCAAGAACCACTGAAATGCTGGAGTAAACGAAAACCAACAGTTAGACCCCGATGAGCCCGACAAGAGACAGGACATCAGGTACCAACCAACATCAGCCTTTACGCCGGAACCGTCATAGAATTTGGGGCCTGACCTAGCGGCGTGCAATTAAAGAGGGAAACAAAGTTGTCAACCGTGATGGGGTTAACCACCATGCATGCAGTCTGTCGTACAACATTTATGCTGTACCCAATCTTTTTATATCGTGTGAGACGCCAAGTTCTGCAACGGAAGGTCAGGTGGTTTTTCTCCGGGTACTCCGGTTTTCGCCCACCTCTGATTAACGATCAGCTCGATATGAGTGAAATAATCTTGAAAGGGCCGTAAAACCCAAACCAAAAAAAAAAAAAAAATCTTTTTATATCGAAGAATGATTTTTATCAATCGGGTGCTGAATTCATTGGGGTTATATATTTTTCTGAATCTATATACTAAGTCACCATAAAATTCGGGTTTCGATAGACCTTGTTGCAGAAGAGATTTAAGTCCAATATTGAATTTTGAAATTGAATCAGAATGACGTCTATAAAATTTTGAAAAGGCTTTGCGTAGTTTATGGTACCGATAACCCTGATTGAAGTTTAGCCGTTAACAATTTATTACGAGTGTTGAAGTCAGATACATGACTACACACTCTGGCAAATCGAATTTATTGTGAAATATAAACGCCATAGGATGGCGCACGAGGAACATCACCATCCAAAAAGGAACATTTACAATCTCAAAATCAATGCCATCGCGTTTATCATAATTTTGGAAGAAATTATCCACAAAAGAAAGATGTAAATCCAAAAACGGGGCATCGGAAGCAGAAGAATTTACTTTTTTTAACTGAAGTTCTGGGAGGGGGGACTGATCAAACCATCTCAATATTTAATAAATCATCCAAATATCTAGAAGTAGTTTGTGGCATTCACCCATAGGTGCTTGAAGAAATATATGGGCTGCATGATGCTTCGACGCAGAGCTGAATCCGGCCCGCACACTAGTACTGGTATACCGCTTAGAGGATCTAAAGTAGAAGTAAAACAAAGATCAGGAATCGATACAATTAACTTACTCCACCCATCAAAGACACCAAAGGGAAAGAAACACAAACATTAACCGACCAGACCATAATGGAAACCTAAACAAAGGAAGGCCATAAGCCTGTTCAGGAACCGCGGTGTCATGCTAATAAACCCTATTGGTTTCATTTGGCGACAGGGCTTGAGATGTCATTTCAACTCAATGTCGGGTAAAAGTCCCACAAAATTGAAAACAACGTCTCCAAAATGACCTTGAGAGTGTTGACGGGGACGTTAAACCTCAAATCAAACAAATCTAGAGGTAGTTTGAGTCGTAGTACCAAAGCGTTAATCCAAAATCATTAATCCAGACAAAATGGCAAATATCAATGTTCAGATCAACAGACTCCAGAAGAGTGTAATCAGGCGTCCGCGGATAGTAAGCATTACTTGGTAAGCAAGCGTCGCCCACCATGCCCATCGACCCGAACGAAGAAAAGGAGTAAATGCCGAGAAGGGTAGGCTATGTCCGAGATTTTGAAAGTCTTCCTATGGCTTTCCATTGGCAAACATATCAGAAATAATTCTGGAAATGGCCACATTATACGGATCAACAAGATCATGGTGCCTCCATGGTGGAGCTCAAAGCTTCAATGATTTTAGACTGGTTTTCAGCAAAAAGGGACATCATGAAGTCTGTCTCATAATAAAACAAAAACAGATCAGTCACAAGTGGTGAGCAATTAGTACCCATCGGAGTACCCACAACTTGTCTCAATAACTTAGTACCAAATCTTATGTAAATATTGTCAAGTAGAACGGTGAGAGCTTCACACACTTTCTGACATAACCATAAAGTATAATTTTTATGCTCTTCAGAAGTGAAACAAGAAGCCCATGGGCCACTAAGCTCACCAGAGCTCAGCGGGGCACTGCCCACTGGCAGCCATGTTTTTTTAATAAACCATGGAAGCCAATGATATTTGGACCCAATCAGCCTAATGGCCTCAGAGGACTGATGTCGCTTGAATGTGCTGTTGCAAGACAACAGACTGCCCATGTGTGGCAACCAATAGGCCTAAAATTTTATGGTAGATAGACCATTGTTTAAGGAATATTTCCATAAAAGTTTGACAAAATATCTTGAAAGGGGTAAATGTCATTTTTCCATTTTTCAACATTATAGGTCCATGGAAATGCTTAACTTGCCATAGTAACCAAACTAAAGAGCAAAATTTGATTAAAAACACAAAACCTGTATAGGCAAATATGGTGAATATTTGCATAAACTCTCAGCCTTATAGAGCATATGGTTTCTCAGGAGATGACCTATAAGTGTTTTTTTTTTTTCAGTTTTTTGGGGGCATTTTGGTTTCGATGGCAACCAGTAAAAGTGAGCAGGTTGCCTTAAATCATGTTGCAAATAGATGATAGCTTAAAAAAATTACTATGATAGTTTTGTCAAAATATCTGCAAAGGCGGTGGTGCAAACCATTTTCCAATTTTGCTATAGCAGCCAAACTAAGAGCCAAACTTCAATAAAAATAAACCTGTTTGTTTAGGGATGTGGATCTGTAAGGTTTCCAAGATATTGGGTCTTTTATGAAGTAGATGGTTCGGGCAGTGCCCAGGGCACCCCCATGTTGGTGTTACTGAATGTCCCTAATCACAAGAACAATATATATATATATATATGGTTTATGGGTGGGGCTCTGAACAGATTCTCAGATATATGACTTTTTGTGAACTGGAGGGATGGGACATGGCCCGACCACACCCTGGCAGACCCTGAGGTTGATGTCACTGAAAGTGTCTTATCATAAGGAACAAGAGTATCTATGGTTTAGGGGTGGGGATCTGTAAGGTTTCGGAGATATAGAGCCTTTTATGAAATGGAAGGGGCAGGGCAATGCCCGGGCAAATCTCAGGGGCCCCAAGGTTGGTGTCACTGAATGCGTCTTATCATAAGGAAAAAGAATATTATATGGTTTATGGGTGAGATATATGGCTTTTTATGAAGTGGAGGGGGTGTGGCAGGGCCCCAGCCCATCCCAGGGGGGGGGGGCAGGGTCGTGTCATTGAATGTGTCTTATCATAAGGAACAATAATATATATGGTTTAGGGGTGTGGATCTGTAAGGTTTCCGAGATATAGGGCCTTTTATGAAGTGGAGGTGGTGGTGCAAGGCACCGGCGTATCCCGGAGGCCCCCAGGTTGGTGTCACTGAATGCGTCTGATCATAAGGAACAAGTATATATATGGTTTAGGGGTGGGGATCTGAATGGTTTCTGAGATATATTGCATTTTATGTAGTGGATGGGTGGGTCATGGCCCCGGCGCATCCCTGGGTCCCAAGGTTAGTGTAAATGAATGTGTCTTATCATAAAGAACAAGAATATATATGGTGTAGGGGTGGGGATCTGTAAGGTATCCGAGATACTGGGTCTTTTATGAAGTGGAGGGGGTGTGGCAAGGCCCCAGCGCATCCCGGGGGCCCATGAATGTGTCTTAACATAAGGAACAATAACATATATGTTTTAGGGGTGGGGATCTGTAAAGTTTCTGAGATACTGGGTCTTTTATGAAGTGGAGGGGGTGGAGTAAGGCCCGGGCGCATACCCGGGGCACTGAATGCGACATCAAGGAACGAGAATATATATGGTTTAGGGGTGGGGATCTGTAAGGTTACAGGGATATTGGACCTTTTATGAAGTGGATGGGGTGGGGCATGGCCCCGGCACATCCCGGGGGATCCCCAGGTTGGTGTCACTGAGTCCATGTTATCATAAGGAACAAGGAGATATATGGTTTAGGGGTGGGGATCTCAATGGTTTCTGAGATAAATGGCATTTTATGAAGTGGAGGGGGTGGGGCATGTCCCCGGCACATCCCGGAGGACACCCTGGTTGGTGTCACTTAGTGCATCTTAGCATAAGGAACAATAATATATATAGTTTAGGGGTGGTGATCTGAATGGTTTCTGAGATAAATGGCATTTTATGAAATAGAGGGGGCAGGGCATGTCACCGGCACATCCCGGGGGAACCCCAGGTTGGTGTCATAAATGCATCTTATCATAAGGAACAAGAATATATATGGTTTAGGGGTTGGGATCTGTAAGGTTTCTGAGATATAAGGCATTTTATGAAGTGGAGGGGGCGGGGCATGGCCCCGGCACAACCTAGGGGACCCCAAGGTTGACATAAAAGTATATGGCTGTGAGAAGTTTACTCAAGGAACATGTTTTTATTTAAGTTTTGTCAAAATATCTGCAATGACTTGGCAGCAAATGCCATTTTTCAGTTTTCCACATTATAAGTCAATGGAAACTCTAAGTTGCCACAGCAACAAAACTCAATGGCCAGATTTCATAAAACACACAAAACCTGTAAAGGTAAATATGGTGAATATTTTCATAAAGTCTCAGCATCCTAGAGCATATGGTTTCTGAGGAGATGATTTTTTAAGTATTTTTTGTCTATTTTTTGCATTTTGGTTTCCATGGCAACCAATAAAAATGAGCAGAAGGCCAAACATCATACGGCAGATAGTAGCTTGCCTATGGAACATTTCTATGAAAGTTTTGTCAAAATATCTGTAGAGGCTTGGCAGTAAATGCCATTTTTGAATTTCCCCCCTTATAAGTCTATGGAAACTACAGTTGCCATAGCAAACAAACTAATGAGCCGATTTTGATAAAAAAAACACACACTTTCAATCCCCCAGCCCAAGGATGCTACAGATAAAATTTGAGCCCAATCGGCCCAGTCGCTTCAGAGGAGATGTCGTTTGAAAGTGTTGACGGACGACGACGACGGACAACTGCCTATCCTATAAGCTCCCCGGAGCCTTCGGCTCTGGTGAGCTAAAAAGCATTTCTTACATTACATGCAAGATAGAGGGAGATCTTACATTACATGCAAGATCCTAAATATATTGTTTGTTTCATAAATTTGCGATGTTATGACAACTTATGTTCTTGTTCTTGGTTCCCTTAAATATAGAGTTTGGGTGTGCGCGTTCGAAAAATCTATGCCTTACCAAAATAATAAGAACAAATAACCCTTACCTTTATAAACCCCTTTATAGTATAAACCTTTATAGTATACAAAGCGCGATTGTATGGGATAGAATGTTTTGTGGTCTTTTGAGATCATTGAGGAATTTCAAACACATGCTACGGTCACTGATGAGGCTTAATTGGCCGAACTAGATAACGTGGCCCTGAAACACAACATGTAAATGTGCACACTATACTTTTCAGTTCTCTACTGTAGGATTTACTCCAAAAGGATAAGTCTGTTAGAAAAATGTTACTTGGACGTATATTACATGACCATGTTAACGTAATAACACCTAATACAGTCAAACTTTAATGGCTCGAACACCTTTGGGACCACGAAAATCTGTTCGAAACAGAGGTGGTTCAAGCCACTGATGGTTACTGCCAGGCGGCATAACGAGATACTTTTAGACATCTTTTCGGCGTTCTATAATGAAAATGTATGTTGTGTGTACTCATTAGAATCGCCTCATCGCGGCGATTCTAATGAGTACACAGAACATACATTTGCAGGATAAAGACTAAAATCTCCTTAATTATCCCCCACTATTTCTTATGTAGAGGATTTCGCTAGGGGCTCAAGAATGGGTTCGACACATCCATGGTAAACGAGCCATCGGTGTTCGAGCCATCGAAGTTCTACTGTATAAATACCATTACTGGAATCTTGTTCTGGTTCGGCCGGAGCATGCTGAAAACAACAAAATAATTGTGATGAAACTGTTAGCTTTGAAAAGATATGTTATAGCTGAGCACGAGGACTTAAAACAGGAAGTATCATACATAAATATGTGTTGAAATAGATTTTTGTCAGCACCCTCTAAATGAAGTTTCTATTTAAGGCCATATACAATAAAGTATAATTCGTCTTTTATCGTGTATGTGTTTGACATTAAAGTGGTTAAAATTTGTATTTGTGCTTGAAATCATTGCTTGGGATACCTCTCTTGCAATACGGGCCTATTACCCAAACACTGCTTACAGTTTTGACAATCTTGAAGACCCTCATTAACTGGATTGTTCACATATACAGAAGTACCCGAGTAAACATAGATTTCGATCGTCATGTTATATGATAGACTTGAAGATCTAATGAGCATTTTTGCGGCCCCCGCCCATAGGGGCTTGAAGAAATATATGGGCTGCATGATGCTTCCACGCAGAGCTGAATCCGGCCGGCACACTAGTACTGGTAAAGCGCTTAGAGTATCTAAGCCTGTCCCGGAACCGCGGTCCATGCTAATAAACCCTATTGGTTTCATTGGGCGACAGGGCTTAAGATGTCATTTCATCTCAATGTCGGGTAAAAGTCCAACAAAATTGGAAGCAACGTCTCCAAAATTACCTATACAGTGTTGACGGGGACGTTTAACCTCAAATCCAACAACCAACTAATGAGCATTTGTCTTTCCAGACAGTGCAACTGAGGAATTTTCCGAAACATACACGCACCGTAACAATATCTGTAAGGAAACCCAGCCATATTTTACCTTAATTATTGGTGCGAATTCAATAGCATATACGTATATATTTATGTTTCATGTTTTCGGGGTGCCTTTACGATCCTTTAAGATTAATCCACTTAATTCGAGTCGCTTGTTAATCAGAGACAGGACATGACTTCTAGACAAGCACTCTTGCTTGCTGTCAAATCCTGATTTTTTAATACTGTTTGTACTTCACAATTCGCATGCAAATGTTCGAAATAAATACTGTTTAAACCAGCAAGGGTGGGCTTAACATATTTGGAATGTCAAATTCGAGGTCGAAACCTAATAGCTCAGTTGCTGTTTTGATACTCTTTATATGCACCTTTCCACGTGTTTTCTGTAAGTTTCGAAATATTGACAAAAGCTATTTCTAGTAATTTCATTATACTTTCAGTTACTAGAACACCAAATTATTCACCATGGCCAATATACCGCGTTTAATATGTCTCTAGAATTTCTAATCCGAATTTCAGACAAAAATTATTTGGCGATTTTTTTTATCTGGCAAATGTAGGATCAACTCAGTTAGTCGATGTTAATGAGTTTAGATATTACACCTCTATTTAACTGCAGTTTCCCTAAACAATACTCCTAATACTGTAACGGAACACCACCTGGTCAAGCAGTACAGCTGTTGATATGGTCAGGATGTGATGGTGCTGTTACAATAAATATATATGGGTTCGACCTGGGTCGTACACTAAACTACCGGGAAGAGATTACACAGCCAGCCATTGCTTCAGTTTCTTAAATTTATTTTGTTACCCCTGACAATAGTGTGTGCAGTCTATAGTAAGCTATCTTATAAGGTTAACTTATATTTGTGGCATAGATGAACAAACAATAAAAACAAATTACTGCAGTCGCACATTGTAACACCTAATTTAGTTTATACTAATTTATTTTAGTTCGATTGCCATGAAAGCTACAAGCTTATTGAATCGCTCTCGAACACTCATTCCGGGTGTTTTCACGCGCGCGCGAGAGAGAGGCAGTGGCTTTTACACCACTGCTACCCATTTACAACTGGGTGGAGTGGGGCAGTGTCATTACGTGTCTTGGCCAAGAACACACCTCGATACCGGTGGCGGATTCGAACGCACAACCTTTCGATCGTAGGTCGAACGCGCTAACCACTGCGCTATCGAGGCTGACACCTAATTTAATAGAACGAATAAGAGCATACATTCACTAACGGCCTTAAATGTTGACATTAACTTAGAAAGGTTTTCTTCAAGATGTGCGTAAACATAACATTCGCTCATTGCACATGACATTGCACCAATTCATTGAACATTGAGAGTCACACCAATTCAAGAGATTGGATTCAACCCAAATAGGTACATTAAACAATTCACCTAAATGGGCGCAATAACAATTCCACCTAAATGGGCGCACCGAGAATTCACCTAACTGGGCGCACCAACAATTCACCTAAATGGGCGCAATAACAATTCCACCTAAATGGGCGCTCCTAAATGGACGCACCAAACAATTCGCCCTTATTGTAGTACAGTCAAATCCAAGTCAGTTACAACCCAGGTGTTACTAACAATCACTTCTGTAAAGCCCACAACACTGTAACAAACTGGGTTGGTATTGCCAGTTAATCAGCGCCCACGAAGGAGGTGTCCCTATCTAGGTGTGCCAATCGGCCTCAGGTTAATAGAATGGTTACAGAGCAAGTATTGGATCTATATTCCCTTTATAAAGTGTTTATAAAACCATAGGGGATAGTAGGTGATATTATTAGATACGCTTAGCCCATGTAGAAGAAAGACAGGCTATACGTATGTGACTGCAAATAGTTGTATAACCAATTCTCCTATGATTGATTAATTAATCTTTCCCTAACCATTGCCGTTATACAACACAGTCTCTTAAAGAATAATAAGTTTGTCATCTAAGAAGAAATTCTTTACAGTAGCTCTTGTGTTAACAATTAAAGTCAATTGAGAGGTATTCTACAAGGTGCCAATCTAGACCCTCTGCAATTTAATTGTAATGGCCACGCCTAGCAAGTGGAAACTTTCCTATATAGGTGGAAACACTAACAGCTTTTACGAGATCATACATGTATTTGTCATTCACGTGTGATCATGCAACTGCTAGGCAGTTCACACGTTTCTACTAACAATATTTGACAAGAGATCGACACTGCATCGTCACCACCTAAACAACACCTAGATAGGCGCAAACCTCACTCAGATGGGTGAAATATCACGCCTAGGTAGGCAAAAATCACGCCTAAACAGGCGAAATCCCCTAGCTAGGTGATCTACTACTTTGAATAAAATTCTCATTAAACAAGATAATTTACGTTTTAACACAGCCATTATGTTAACAATTTAAGTTACTAAACAATGCTTACAAGGTGCAAATCCGAACCTTGTGTGACTGAATTACTAAGGGCATACCAAAGAGGAATCTCCTTTAACAGTCAGAAAAATAGTCACTAACAACGTGCAATATTAAGTCCTTACTTGATACTGATAGAACGTCCTTTCCAGGCGGAATTCATCCCAGATAGGTGCATGTACAATGCCCTTAAAAACGTATAGAAATCGGATCTACTAATTCATAACACTCTACAAGTTGTTACAAGATGCATTGACAAACACCACAAACAACAACTAGGTAGACCGTTAATGAAGTACCTTCCATCCATCCTGGCAAGGCCTCATTCAGCCTAGCTAGGTAAAACGTTCTTAATTAGGCGAACTAACCATCCAAAGTCGATTTTACTTTATCCGAGCCAGGCAGATTCCTTCGAGTTTGGCATAAAGGAATGTTGCTTTAAAATGCACGATAATAAGTTACTAGCTCATAGACAGCCTAGAAGTTGCTACACCACGCTTTCAGAAGCGAACTACCCTGCAACAGCCCAAACAGTCTATGTTTTAAACATTCGCCCACCTCGGCTTCGCCTACTTCGGCGCAGCGTAACAAGGACTATGCCTAGCTCGGCGCAAAGTTCGACCTTAGCCAAAATTATCAACAAAGAGTATTCACAGTCCTGACAGCTTATGAAAAGCCACGAATTTGTAATTAATTAATAGAGATGTATTGATAACCTGTGCCAACGTCGCCTAAACTAGATAAATAAATAAATGCTCCTCACAGATGGACGCATGTTTCGCCTAGATAGGCGAAACATTCGCCCAGATGGGATTGCCGGGTCAACAAACAAGCAAACATAATTCAGACTCGGGCCTAGACATTTTGGCCACACCATACTTCCAATCTAGGCGAACCCAGGCGTGTTACAGCTATATGAAGCCGAAACACGACCTAGGTGCCTCAACTTGTTTTGGCAAAAGCCACAGCAGGTTGCTCGCAACAATCAGCAACACTGAACTTCAACCGAAACGCTCCTTATATACCCTCCAGGCTCGCGCTTGATGACGTTGTGCCTGGATGACGTCACATTCCTAACCATGCTACCAAGCATACGGAACGTTCGGTTTTTATGGTATGTTCAGTGCGCAGAGAGTTCGAACAGCTTAGCAAAAAGTAAACATTTTTGATGGAAAATACCGTTCAAACTGTGAAGATTCTAGCATAAAAGGAGTATGGAAAGTTAAATAAACAATATATGTTCATGGTCATATATGCAAATGGCGATGACATGGCTGTTTTACACAATATTTACTCTACAAAGTTGGCTCATAGTTTGCTTCGGCTACGGCTATTTCGGACCGAAGATCGGTATGTACATTTTGTTAAAATACAGGACATAAATAAATTTAACCAACAATGAGAACATTTTTACATATAATAACAGAGAATAGCCAGACGCCGTTACAACAGCCCCCTACCCAGAAAAGGCATGGACCCCATGTGGAATGTTATGTAAGTATACAGCTTGGAAAATAGTAATGAAGGAGGCAAATGGCTATTATCTTATTCATCCGCCAGTATTAATTTTACACAAATAAATACTAATACAATTTAATTTTTGTCTATAAGGTTATCCATATTGACTTATGAATCAATTCACACACAAGTGCACCCACATTCGTTGAATAATCCTATATTTAATTTCACCATATCATTTAAATTTCTGTTTCAATTTTTCTTCTGAAGGTTACCCTTCCGAATTGTAACTATTACAAGCAACTTGCTTGTGTCCGGTTACGAAGTCGGATTCACCTACCTGGATGACGAATGATCTCAAAAGTGGACCTCTTAGGCTCATTCAAAATCCAGGCAGGTAATCGTGTTAATACCATTTAAACTTAAATTATGGCAAACATTGCCTAAACTGAGCACTAAACTGCTGGTTAACAAACAGGTAAAAAGATGGACATAGAAATAACACTTTCACACGTACACCCTTGTATCCATCTTTTAAAGCAACTGGACTGAACGAAATGGAAGATTAGTTGCATATGAGCAGAAATCGCTGCAAATCTCCAGATACTATTTTGTCTATGTAGTAAGTGCATAAACGGGCCTCCGTGGCCTAGTGGATAAGAGCGCTGACTCTTAGTCATTAGGTCTCTCACCGCCGTAGGTTCGAGCCTCGCTCGGGCCACGTGTGAGACGCCAAGCTCTGCAACGGAAGGTCAGGTGGTTTTTCTCCGGGTACTCCGGTTTTCGCCCACCTCTGATTAACGATCGGCTCGATATGAGTGAAATAATCTTGAAAGGGCCGTTAAACCCAAACAAAAAAAAAAAAAAAAAAAAAAGTAAGTGCATAACCACAACATCTCGTATCAAAATAAAAGCTGTTGCAGTCATGCGAGTGCTACATATGAACCCAACATAAGCCAACTCTTTCAACCCAATATCAAAACAAAGAGTGATACGGATCACACCTCATATTTGTAAGAGAAAGAAAATACATATACATAAGTCTCTAACATCGGACAATGTCTTGAATTCGTGGTATACCTTAATAGCCATTGAGTTTTAGATCGCTATTTAAAGGACACATTTGCATTACAAAATACCAGTACTCATCTACATCAGACAATGACTGTTATTGCCTGCTGAACATGCGTACTAGCCATCAGCTCACTCTGTAACATATCCATTTAGTTATGTGTCCTGCCTCCAAATACTTCTAACTTTTTTTGTAAGCTAGCAATGTTTAGTCCACAGTGCACATAAAACAATGATAATTTGATTTTATCATTATATTTTTTAGAAACTCTAAAAGTGTTTATTATGTAACTAAAGCAAGAAACCTAACAATACAAGGATCTCGCTATAACTTGCGTTCTATGAACGTTAACACAATTTGTTGCGTGCGAAATTCAAACTGCATACATACATTGAAAAACAGAGAAGCTAACAATTAAATCCAAGACTTATCAACCCCTGGAATTCACTTAAATGAATTATAAATGAATCCAAGGAAAGTAAATCTGTAAGGCACTGCACACATTTAGCAAAGAAAAAGAAAACAGAGAAAAATCAAGAGAAGTTTTTCAGTTGCTGGATATTTGTTTTACAACCATTTAAGATAAAAAAGTATTACCATAAGCCAAATTTATCAAATACTAGATGCAGTCAGGATATTCCTGAAAGTAAAGGAACATTTTACAACTGTTTCCATGCAACTCCCTTATTTTTTCTTTGTATTATTTTTAATAAAGCTTTCCCGAAACGTTTTCCGTAAAAGAACTTCATTACATTATAAATTTCTTGCACAGAAATATCCTGGGGAAAAGATAATTGTTCAAGTCACCACCCGTTGATTAAGTTATCTAACAATATCTTGCAAATGTCTGTAGAGGAAACATCCCTGAAAGATTATCATGAAATGTGAAGAATACCTCAAAACTCTCCAAACAAATCATGTTAACTTCGAATAGTTTTATAAATTATCATTAGGGTTAAATTTTGTAACCAAGTCACTCGTGTTTTTTTTAAGTAATGTTATCTCTACAGACAGATTACTATGGTTCTATATAATTCCATGAAAATATACTAACTATGCTTAAATTTCTAACTTAGCGAATCTAATTCCATGGTCTTCTTCCAGTTGGTTTCGCGTTATTATAATGTCGCTCTTTGTATAGCAATGAGGGTTTATTTTTTTTTTCTCCATTTTTGTCCATTTGCTTCAATTTAAAGTGTATATATTTAAACGCGAATTATACTTAATTATAATTTAATTTCAATTGATCTGAAAAACTGGCTTAAACGCGCTTTCTTTAATTCTGTATAGTTGACTCCTTTCTGCATCATCTTCCCGGGTATACCATCTTCCAGCATTTCATATGCCAATATGAACCAGCGTCAATCAGTTCATATATGTATATGAACTGCAACCTACAGTGATGCAGACTAACAACCATAGTCTGCCTCATACAACTCAGCAAAGTGCTACATGCGTCTTCTAACTAGCTACTGGAGACCTTTTTTTCTGAAATATTCACGTTCTTTCAGAAGTTCCAAGTTGTACTTTCTCATTCTTGGCAACATCGCCTGGTTGAAATTGCCACAATACATGAAATAGTTCATAATTTTATAATGTGGAGCTTCCCTGTCTAAGAAGACGCTGTTTCCTTGCGGAACCAGACATTTCTGTGCAATAACATAGCCAACACTGACTCGGGGTCCTTCGTTGATGTAAGCATTCTAGTCTCAAATCTTTCTCCTCCAACATTTAAAAATAAGATGTAAATAATCTCTGTCATAACAAAAGCGTACGCATGAAAAGTCACAGTCCAATTTTACACCCATCTCAAGCCAGCGATAGTACAGTAGGTGGAATGAAGGCGCACACCCACGCATAGGCGATACGACAAGTTGACATTTGCGCGGTGAGAAGCATGAACAGCGCATAAACTTGATATACAGCATGCAAGAGAAGGTGAGAAAATTCTCAAGAAGTGGTTAATTTCTCTTGCCATCATAGACATGGTGTACATCAGCAAACACATTACCATCGACAGTCAGGTGAACAACTATTCCCCACATTCGTGGTCATCACAGCACTAAGTACTAACAACAAATCTGTAAGCCAGACCAACAGTCTGATCACAGCCGTCACCAGCCTTGCATCAGGCCGCAGCAAATGTAAAATTATCGATTGTTAAAATTATGATGTTGTTGCTTTATGTTTAAGATAATTTAACTAATCACTGCTTTCATTTCCCTTTTCAGTGCATGGGTACGTAGGTATAATTTAAATATATGCCTTCTATTTCAGGTTAGACAAGATAAAGCATTCACCTTCAGCAACTCGGATGTTTCTTCTGCGTGTTATCGTCAGCCGAGACAACCAAGGGTACAAGCACAGACAGTGGTCAGCTTCAGCAACATGCAGTGTGTGCAACAATATTCAGCACAAACTTTTGCACATCATTCAGCACAAACTGATTATAAATACAACTTGCATTGTATGCAAACAAAATTCAGTGCAAACGGGCTATAAATCCAACCTGCCGTTTGCATAAATAGCATTCAGCACAAACTGGTTATAAAAACAGTTTGCACTGTGTGCAAACAATATCCAGCATAAACTGGTTATAAATACAGCTTGCAGTGTGCGCAAACAACATTTAGGGAAAAAAAACTGGTCATAAATACAGAGACATCACTATTTCAGTCAAAAATTAAGTATGTCTATAATCTAATACAAATTATTATGCGTAGAGCGTAGAGTTGAATGCAAATAGAACATCTTACGTAGCTCTCAGTTAGCTTTGTAATAAAGTTTGTGATCTTTAAAATGCATGTCTTCAGATACAAGCTCCACTAAACCAACAGTGGACTGACAATCACAGACACACATGCTGCGTATGTGAAGTGTTTCATTTCTTTGTCTATTTTTATTTGGTTTTTCTATGTCGTTTTGGCTAGAAGTAAGAAGTAATTGATTGAATATAAATTAAGACAACCAGCTTGTTGGCACAGGTTAATGTAATAGTTGACGGTCTTACACTATCAATACGGTATATTAAATTCTGCTTGTACATATAAGAAAAGGAATGTTTTTCACTAATTACATTGATATATATGTTTGTGTTTTTGTTGTCTTATTATTAATAAAAATCAAAAATGAGTTCCTTTAAGAGCAATGAAAACATTCATAAGAGATAAGATGGGTCATACTACGTAGTTTCGGCTAATAAAGCGTCATCAGTGACCCTGTAATGATCCGGCAAAGAAAGCCAGAGGAAACACTGCAATTTTGCGAATTTCGAATAGGCAGTCGATACAAAGACTGATATAAATCAAAATGGGGTCCAAATAATTAAAAACCTGTCTAGAATATGAGTCTAAACCAATAATTTATTTCTGATTTCTCAGAATATTCACGCTGATCTCAAAGGACCAAAGGTAAAATATAAACTGCACTATGGTTGATGTACGGGGAGACGTTTTACGGCCGCCACACGGCACAACACCAGCTGCAGTGAAGGCAAATAAAAATCAAAAATGAGTTCCTTTAAGAGCAATGAAAACATTCATAAGAGATAAGATGGGTCATACTACGTAGTTTCGGCTAATAAAGCGTCATCAGTTAAATCACTCTGCCCCAAAATTAGGCTTTAGTTTGCCATGATAAACAATCCATTGTTCATCGCTGAGGTTTCGTGAATAGATTACTTTTATGCTAGCATCAGTAGTAATGTATGTTCATTCGAGCACTTTTGAGTGTCAGAGGTATATGATGAGATCATGTTTTGTATAGTGCTCACCCATGCTATCAAACTGAGGTCCTACATTATTTCTGGTCTTGTCCATACCCAAGAAATTGCATACCTCCTGGAAAACTTTGGACTCGAAATTCTACCCTCAGTCAGTATGCCATTGCAGTAGCACACCAAATATAGATATAAATCGTTTCACTTATTTCGAAGCAACATATTTTGCCTCTTGTATCTTCAAAGGTATTGCATCAACCAATTTCGTGAAATAGCAGGAAACAACCATAAGATATATATTTATTTTATGACTGGATCACGTGTATCCAATGCGTCCATTGGATATCCAACATTGTATTCCAGCAAAAGGTGCATTTGCATTCCTGTTCAACACTTTCTGCACCAATACGATACATCTATGTGCATATTGCACCAGCGTTTGAACCTCTTTCTGATTTTATTATATATGTTTCACGTCTGCCTTAGTGTCCGCCAGGAATATTTTCATATGACTGGTGAAAGACTTCTTATCGAAGAACAGCTTTTCAGCATCATTTCCAACATCTGTGATCGTTTCTCATATGTTAATCCTCATTTTTTTTCATGCCAATAGGCTATCATTACGTTCAATTTTACTTTAAATAAGCAGAGAGGCGCCACCGTAGACCAAAGAGGTATAAAGCATCTCTTTTCCATTGTAACACATTTCTCAAAACAGCTTCATCTTCCTGTTTTGAACTAATATATTCCTGTGTAATACCATTATGTTCCTATGTCTTACCACAGGAAGAAGTGGATTGGCCAGATCCACAACTTTGCTGACTAACACTTAAACATAATTGACATGTGCTGTGTTTACATCCCTGATCAGATTGAAAACAGGAGGAGTTTTTAGTCGCTTGTATCAATCATATTCTCGCACCGACAATGCAGTTTGTCAGTACGAGCCTCTGCTGTTATTGTCACGCCAGCATGAGCAACATTCCACTCATCGGGATAATCCCCAGTCTCAAACAAACCCCAAACCGTGTCCCATCTTCAAAATGATTCAACCAGTCTTCCATATTACAACCATGCTGTCGTTTTACAGCAGCAGCAATAATTAATATGCATGACGACTTTTGATAATTTCGTGAGCTTCTGCATCCACCCCATCGCATACAGAATTAATCATTGCATGCGTGAAGTGAGGAACCCCGATCTGGGACATTCCATGTGACAACTCCGAAGAGAGCACCTCCGCTGCTCCAGGTCCTAAACAAATGGAAGTGTGCGCCTCACTACCATGGAAATCGTCGTCAGCAATACTGGGCCCATTAAACTCAGGATCGTTGTCCTGTTCAACAAAAGAAACACTTTGTGTTTCTGGATGGTACCATCACTAAATAGAGCGGCAACATGGTCACATCCATCATTAGGGCAAGCAACATCATGAAGAACACTCCACATGCAGGGCAGGATGACTTCTTCGTCATTCCCGATATTGTCTTCTTCCAACAACTTTGTCAACCCTGATATTGCCTTCTGCCAAGGCGACTCTATATACAGCACTAATTTTCCCTGCATGTATTTAAGTCAGCTATCTTCTCCGGAGAATATCTTCTTTCACAACGATCACAGTATATTCATTTATCCATATGACACGGTCTACGTGGCATCAATATAGCACTGTTGTGCACTCAACCCGCATGGTGCACTACATTAAAGGTGCATGCTTTTAAGGTCTCATCTAATAATGTTTTAATCCCATGCTATTGATCGGTTGTACTTGGAACTGTTAATCGATCAAATAATGTTGTTTCACTGCTATAACACAGCTAATAGTTCTTTCTAAGTCGTACCAATTTCTTTGTAGCTTGCGCCAGCTCTGGGATGGTCATCCTTGTTTCGAGCTCGCGACCCACACAGCGTCTTGTAAATTACAGACCTGTTCACTGAACATAATCCGTGTGCAAGCTTCTCAACAAGAGTGTTTTCATCACGTCTACGATCATAGCCAAACTCACTTTCAAGAGAGCGGGTATCACCCGTCAAACAACTTCCCAGCCATAGAGATATTTCTCTGTTCTGGCAACCATAAATTTCACTGATATTCTCGAACTGCGGTAAAAATTAGCAAATTATGTAGGCCCATTATAGATACCAGCAAGCAGAATGTTTGACAGCTAAATGTTCTGTCTGATTCAAGCTTATTTCAAGCAAAGAGTTTGCAATTGTTCTGACCTCATCATATCTCTCGTTGTTTATATTTTGTTGTGGTGTAGAGGGGGTGTTGATGTGTGTCTCATCATTTGATTTACGTAAATTGTTTACACTTGCCTTATTAAGATTGTGTTATTATTACAACCAGTTTTAGTAGTAGCATTCACTTCCCAAGTAGAATAGTCCAAACACCAAGCTTTCAGCAAATTATTTTCCAGGTTGCCAACTACAGGGGACCAAAGGCTCAAACAATCATACAAGCGTACCAGCCAGTCAACCATAAGCCAGCCAGCTTTCTCTTGTAGCTAACAGTGAAATTTATCCAAAACATATATGGCGTTTGTTTATTATTTTGTAATCCAACAAAAGTTTATTAGCATCCCACTTCTGCGACACCAAATTGTAACGGAACACCACCTGGTCAAGCAGTACAGCTGTTGATATGGTCAGGATGTGATGGTGCTCTTACAATAAATATATGTGGGTTCGACCTGGGTCGTACACTAAACTACCCGGAAGAGAATACACAGCCAGCCATTGCTTCAGTTTCTTATATTCATTTTGTTACCCCTGACAATAGTGTGTGCAGTCTATAGCAAGCTATCTTATAAGGTTAACTTATATTTTGGCATAGATGAACAGAACAATAAAAACAAATTACTGCAGTCGCACATTATAACACCTAATTTAATAGAACGACTAAGAGCATACATTCACTAACGGCCTTAAATGTTGACATTAACCTAGAAAGGTTTTCTTCAAGATGTGCGTAAACATAACATTCTATCATTGCACCTGACATTGCACCATTTCATTGAACATTGAGAGTCACACCAATTCAAGAGATTGGATTCAACCCAAATAGGTACATTAAACAATTCATCTAAATGGGCGCAATAACAATTCCACCTAAATGGGCGCACCGAGAATTCACCTACTGGGCGCACCAACAATTCACCTAAATGGGCGCAATAACAATTCCACCTAAATGGGCGCTCCTAAATGGACGCACCAAACAATTCGCCCTTATTGTAGTACAGTCAAATCCAAGTCAGTTACAACCCAGGTGTTACTAACAATTCTGTAAAGCCCACAACACTGTAACAAACTGGGTTGGTATTGCCAGTAAATCAGCGCCCACGAAGGAGGTGTCCCTATCTAGGTGTGCCGATCGGCCTCAGTTTATTAGAATGGTTACAGAGTAAGTATTGGATCTATATTCCCTTTATAAAGTGTTTATAAAACCATAGGGGATAGTAGGTGATATTATTAGATACGCTTAGCCCATGTAGAAGAAAGACAGGCTATACGTATGTGACTGCAAATAGTTGTATAACCAATTCTCCTATGATTGATTAATGAATCGTTCCCTAACCATTGCCGTTATACAACACAGTCTCTTAAAGAATAATAAGTTTGTCATCTAAGAAGAAATTCTTTACAGTAGCCCTTGTGTTAACAATTAAAGTCAATTGAGAGGTATTCTACAAGGTGCAAATCTAGACCCTCTGCAATTTAATTGTAATGGCCAAGCCTAGCTAGGTGGAAACTTTCCTATATATGTGGAAAACACTAACAACTTTTACGAGATCATACATGTATTTGTCATTCACGTGTGATCATGCAACTGCTAGGCAGTTCACACGTTTCTACTAACAATATTTGACAAGATATCGACACTGCATCGTCACCACCTAAACAACACCTAGATAGGCGCAAACCCCACTCAGATGGGTGAAATGTCACGCCTAGGTAGGCGCAAATCACGCCTAAATAGGCGAAATCCCCTAGCTAGGTGATCTACTACTTTGAATAAAATTCTCATTAAACAAGATAATTTACGTTTTAACACAGCCATTATGTTAACAATTTAAGTTACTAAACAATGCTTACAATGTGCAAATCCGAACCTTGTGTGATTGAATTACTAAGGGCATACCAAAGAGGAATCTCCTTTAACAGTCAGAAAAATAGTCACTAACAACGTGCAATATTAAGTCCTTACTTGATACTGATAGAGCGTCCTTTCCCAGCCAGGCGGAATTCATCCCAGATAGGTGCATGTACAATGCCCTTAAAAACGTATAGAAATCGGATCTACTAATTCATAACACTCTACAAGTTGTTACAACATGCATTGACAAACACCACAAACAACAACTAGGTAGACCGTTAATGAAATACCTTCCACCCATCCTGGCATGGACTTATTCAGCCTAGCTAGGTAAAACGTTCTTAATTAGGCGAACTAACCATCCAAAGTCGATTTTACTTTATCCGAGCCAGGCAGATTCCTTCGGGTTTGGCATAAAGGAATGTTGCTTTAAAATGCACGATAGTAAGTTACTAGCTCATAGACAGCCTAGAAGTTGCTACACCACGCTTTCAGAAGCGAACTACCCTGCAACAGCCCAAACAGTCTATGTTTTAAACATTCGCCCACCTCGGCTTCGCCTACTTCGGCGCAGCGTAACAAGGACTATGCCTAGCTCGGCGCAAAGCTCGACCTTAGACAAAATTATCAACAAAGAGTATTCACAGTTCTGACAGCTTATGAAAAGCCACGAATTTGTAATTAATTTATATAGATGTATTGATAACCTGTGCCAACGTCGCCTAAACTAGATAAATAAATAAATGCTCCTCACAGATGGACGCATGTTTCGCCTAGATAGGCGAAACATTCGCCCAGATTGGATTGCCGGGTCAACAAACATGCAAACACAATTCAGGCTCGGGCCTAGACATTCTAGGCCACACCATACTTTCAATCTAGGCGAACCCAGGCGTGTTACAGCTATATGAAGCCGAAACACGACCTAGGTGCCTCAACTTGTTTTGGCAAAAGCCACAGCAGGTTGCTCGCAACAATCAGCAACACTGAACTTCAACCGAAACGCTCCTTATATACCCTCCAGGCTCGCGCTGGATGACGTTGTGCCTGGATGACGTCACATTCCTAACCATGCTACCAAGCATACGGAACGTTCGATTTTTATGGTATGTTCAGTGCGCAGAGAGTTCGAACAGCTGAGCAAAAAGTAGACAAACTTTTGATGGAAAATACCGTTCAAACTGTGAAAGTTCTAGCATAAAAGGAGTATGGAAAGTTAAATAAACAATATATGTTCATGGTCATATATGCAAATGGCGATGACATGGCTGTTTTACACAAGATTTACTCTACAAAGTTGGCACATAGTTTGCTTCGGCTACGGCTATTTCGGACCGAAGATCGGTAAGTACATTTTGTTAAAACACAGGACATAAATAAATTTAACCAACAATGAGAACAGTTTTACATAGAATAACAGAGAATAGCCAGATACCGTTACAATACTTCAGTACCTAGTATTATGATAAAAATAGAATAATTAACTCGATTTTACATGGCCATAATCCTCGCCCTTACCTCTGTCGCGGTATACACTAATTTTATTTAGTCCTCATGAAAGCTTCCTAACTCATCAGTGTAACATCTCCGAGAACATACAAATCAAAAAACTACAGAGATGAAACAAGGTTGAGGACTCGACAGCATACAACAACATAATTGCTGAAGTAAAAGAAAACCAACAGTTAGACTCCGACGAAGACTCGACAGCAAGAAACCACTGAAATGCTGGAGCAAATGAAAACAAACAATTAGACTGCGATGGGCCCGACCAGAGACAGAGCATCAGGTACCAACCAACATAAGCCTTTATGCTGGAACCGTCATAGAATCTGAGGCCTGACCCACCGGTGTGCAATTAAAGAGGGAAGCAAAGTTGTCAACCCTTATCTCTGTGAATAATTAAATTAAATTTAGCCACACTCATTGCTGACTTTTAACAAATCAGATTACTTTATGTAATGTATATTCGCAAAGGGAATGTCAAGCAGTACAGATCCTAATCAGATAGCTTCGGATCTGGTTCTTCACTTTTCGCAAAGGCAGTGCTTATTGTGTTCAGCGGGAAAAGGGTAAACGTTCTGTGGCTCGAACTATCTCTGTCGAGAATACATGTTCACATTCCCAAAGGTGCTCGATTAACTGAAACTTGAAGTGGCATCATTTTTGAGTTGAGGCGTCTGGCATTATTCATAGCGCCGCGTAAAAGCTGCTCAAACACATGGGTGTGACAGAATTTTTCCAGTAATGTTAAATCCACACACAATAAGACTGCCTCCTGAGAAATAAGAAAATACACACTTACTGCTGCAGTCATGGTCAAACTCGGAAGTTTCATCGACCCGGACATATCTGAAAATTGTAACAATAGACAATTCAGAATTAAATAGTGACATTATTTTAAAGAAAACGGCATGGATCTATTTTATTTGTTGTCAAACTGGACAATTGTCATACCATGTTCATCAATAGGATTATTAAATAGGAGTGAAGGGCAATGATCAGGAATCGATTCAATTAACGCACGCCTTCCATCAGAGACACCCAATGGAAAGAAACACAGCTATTAAATAACTAGACCCCAATGGAGACCTCAATAGCGGAAAGCCAAGAGCACAGTTTTTGTCCCACAAAATGGCCAATTGGCTATCCGAAACAAAAAGATATAAGCGATACACACAGACAAACCGTAACAAAATTAAACCATGACAGAACAACGGCCTTGAAATGGTCAGTCAAAAGAATTTTTCTTAACCCTGTCGTTTCAATTAAGGCGTAACTATACCAAATTTAGTGACACAGAGGCCTTTCTGATATTTAATCGTCATCAGTGTGTCTCAACCCAAAAGTAATGAAACCGAATCGGACGATTGGCAAGACCCGACAGCACAGCACATCCCCTCCGAGCATAGACCGACTGACGTAGCTCATGAGACAGGTCCACTGGAGGCATAAGGCAAGAGACGCGGTCTTATAGGCGTCCCCCACCGAGCCAACATCAGCAAACATAGCCCACGCTCCACGGAAGTCCCGGGCATCAGGAAGGAGATGTTAGAAACATGTTTCAGATAAATCAGACTGACCCTCGACCGGGCCGTACTTCGTTCGTCTTAAATAGAGCACTGCCCTAAAGGGCTTCTAAAGGCATACCGCAAGTATATATAATACTACTTATTCATACTCTCAACAAATCGGAGTCTGAGACACAGGTTTCAAACTGTCAGAAATACATGTATGTTCTTTGTAACAAAGACAATTTTTCAACATTAATTTTCCTTGCCTGCTGCTTCTGTTACATGTATGTGCCGTGTTGAAGCACAATACGTCTGACCGTATTTCGTTATAGATAGTGAAGTTAATAATATTCCCTCTGACATTCATGACAATTACTTTCTACAAATGCACATAAGATGGGTACAAAGTAACCGAAATTAGCCAGTCTGGCCCAGACAAACCTGTACGACTTACATTTTTCTATTCGGTTGTGTATCCCATTGTTCCAAAGAACAATTCGCCACAGGCTACAGCTAGTGTTAAGGGAATAGTAAATGTTGTGGAAACCAAACATTTGAAAAGCTAGGATCATTTTGGGTCGTCATTGGTCATGGCTTACAAACAAACTATTTCGTGCATGATATTTTTAAGATGTTTCGTATTTACCACTGCACTCATCACGAAAACACGCCTATATAATTTTGACCCCCTTGAACCCCATTTTTATGTAGTAAAACTGGGGTTTCCGGGGGTATACCTTATTTTCTTATTTCTGCTCTAAAATATAGATTGTGGGTACTCGTTAGAACCGCCTCGGTGAGGCGGTTCTAACGAGCGCCCACCATCTATATTTGGAACAGAAACAAGAAAAATATCACAATTTTTCATCATAAAATTTTCATTTTTTCGGCGATAAAGGTGGCAATGTATTTGTATAGGCGTGTTTGCGTAATGATCTAAAATAGGTGTTAAATATTTTGGGAAAGGACCGTTTAATGTGCAACTCCTTTGGGAGACACTTATGTAGCAAAATACATTTTGTCAACCTTATTTCCATTATCCTTGCTGACAACCTATTTTATTGAAACTCATTATTACCGTCTCATTGCAAACATCCACAGTGTACCTAAGATAGTAGACATATAGTTTTGTGATTAGGATCAAGCACTAGAATTCTGATAGCCTTTTTATAAATGAGCCCCGCCAAGCGAATTTGGGTCTTCGAGCATTCCGTCATGACAAATTTTAACTGCGCATGCCCAGCCATTCAGAGGGGCCAGGGGTCTGGCTTTCTGTCTGAAGGTTCCTCTTGATTCACTGCTCGCATAGGCGATAAGTACCAAAATCGCTTGGCGGGGCCCAAATATGAAATTAAACGTTCTATGGTTCTTTCTATCATTCACAGATCAATGTGAAATTCTCATTGGAGCACAAATATACTTATACTACTACCACTTATGTTTAAAAAGTCAAATCAAACTGCCATACAGGTAACCTACATAAGCACTTACCGATCTGATCCAATGCACTGCCCTGAAAAGCAAACATCCATAGATAAATACGTACATGTATTATATGATGCAACACATTTTGGAGCCCGGAAAGAATTGGTTATTAAATCCTGAAATAAATGGTTAATTGGGATGCTATCTGCCCTATGTATGTTATTATGGATCTTTTCAAACATGCTAAATGATATGTAACCAACCCACCACGAATGTCGAAGCGGGCACGATGTGATCTAGAGATAACGAACAATGACACATCTACATTTACCGAAGTCATGTGTTTGGCATTCTTATTTAACGTAAGAACCGTGTGCTGCGAAACCTTATCGTAGGAGATGAGCCGTCGCATCCAGTGTCTTGACTGAGCGATGTACGAATGGTCATTGGTCGGAAGGTTCTTTCTAAAAACATGCATCACGTGAACAAGTCCGTGAAATAAAGACCCCTACACCCCATTCATATAGGGAAAACAGTGTTTGATGACGGGGGTACATACTTAATTCTCTTATTTCTGCTCCAAGAAATACCTTGTGAGTGCTCATTGTCTGATGATGTTAAATACAATGTTACGTTTCCATAACGCCAAGTAAATTGTTAACAAGCGTTGTGACCACATAATGATTCCTCTGTGAGGCAAAACGTTTTTTTTTTGGAATGATATGGCTCATTCATGATTCTGTACTTTTTTCATCATATGGTTTGCATGATTGTTAACAATTTATATCTGTTGTTGTGGTCATGATTTTCTAGATCCAGTTAATCTGTAGTTTACAAACTCACGAGCCTTTGTCACATGAATGCACTTGTTTTCTAGACTGTTGCAGTATCTAATATCACAGAGACGGAAGATTCTATGGTATGTTGTGAAAATGCAGATACAAAAAGGTCTAAACCCATAATTTTGGTGAGTGTAAATGTTTTAACATTATTTCTAAAGCTAAATATACAGAGAACGGTGGATCACTTCGGTATATGAAAAGCGCTACTTTGCATTTTGATATAACATTAAGTCACAATGCATTGGGTGCATAAACTATACATAACCAGTGTACAGCTGGTTCTTTGTGCTAGTCATATTTGAACCATTTCCCTTGTTCTGCTGAATAGATTAGTTAAGCCACACCCGTTTCTGGTTGTCGGCCAATTGAGATATTTCACTGGTGTGCTCTTTCACTTCAGCGGCTATATGGTGGGCGGTGTGTATCCTGATCAGATGGCTTCTTCAGAGACAGTCTGATCTGGGCCTGCACTGTTGCAAAAGTTTGTGTTGTCATCTTCTGTGGGACTTTGGTTGATCTGCTTTTATACTTATATATTTTAAATGGTGGCCTCTGTAGAGAGATCTGACTGTTGCAATATTTATATTATACTTCACAGAATATGTAAGGTCTCTTGTCCTTAAATAATATGATTATATTAACATTTGTAGTACTACAAGATAGATTAATATCTGTTTTGGCTATGAACAATAGCCTCATTGTAGTGAATGACTCCATTGGCTAGCTTATAGTTGATAGACAATTTAAGCTGATTTGTGTTTTGTTTCATTTGCAGGTCTATTTGTGTGGATTGTGAGCTGACGCATACCCTATTGATGCTGTACCTGTGATACTAAACTTGTAGTGATGAGTACATTAAATATGTAAATTGTATACCTTTGCCGATGAGCAACCCGGTTACAATACCACATTTAAGCGCCCAATATGCGCATCCAATGTTCAATTATGTCTCTTTTAATGTATGTTGAATATGAATTGTACTACACCTAGCGGAAGTGCGACTACGACCAAATGCTCATAGTGAAAATTAAATTAGTTGTTTTTATGGTCTAAAAGAATGTTTGTTGTTTGAGTTGAGGTTAAACGTCCCCGACAACACTTTTTAGGTCATTTTTGAGACTTTGCTTCCAATTTTGTGGGACTTTTTATCCGACATTGACATTGAATGACAACTCAAGTCCGGCCACCCAATGAAACCAATCTTCTTTCTTATGAAAGTTTTCGTTGCTCTTAAAGGAACTCATTTTTTATTTTTATTTATACTCATGGATGGTTCGACTCGAACCACATTGCCTAGTCACGCTAAGACCTTCGAGGCGGTTTACCAGTACTCAAAAGCTGTCGGTTTCTGCTCTGTATGGAAGCATCATGAAGTCAAATGTATTTCTCTTAGCCTCGTTGGGCGAATGCGTTCGAGCCATTGAAGTTCTATATTTACTTGGGACTGGTTGCAACATACCTTATACGGATACTGAATACAAAATGACTATAATGTAATGCATATGCGTTTGAAATGGTGGAACCTGCTTTTGCAAGCGGGTGTTTTTATATTTAAGGGGAATGGGAACACCTGGCAGATTTTTCCGCCATTTTTCAAAGGGAGACAACTTTCGGGACTTCCTGTTCGCCTTTCTATAAGCCCAGTCCCACTGAAAAAGGGGTCAACTCTTAAAGGAAAGAATTTGCTCCTCTGGAGCAAATTCTTTCCTTTAAGAGTTGACCCCTATTGACATGGGAGACAAAAATACTTTTGCAGGAGTTACCTCCCCTTAAGTGGACCTAATTGCGACGTTTTACTGTACCTCTATCTTTTTGTAAACAATTTTTTCGTCTCCTTTTGTGTATTCCCAGTATTCGGCCTTGAACTTTGGTGGACTGAAATCAAACAGGTATATTTACATGCTCATTGCATATATCTCGGACCTTTGAATATACGCTTTTTATACTGTTTCAAAGCTAAACACATTGCCTCATCTGAGTCAGTCACTTGAAGGACATCAGATTCATGTATTCTTTACAGATTCTGGAATAATTTACAATTAGCCTAATACGGGTCCACTACAAATTCAAAACTAATGACGCATACTCGTAAATAACACCATCGAGTCACGGGACCACACAAGACTTATATTGGCCATTTTGTGGGAAAGTGACTGTCCTTTTGGCTTTCCGCTTTTGGTGTTTCCATTTGGGTCTAGTTAACTCATGTTTGCGTTTCTTTACCTTTGGTGTTTCTGGTGGGTAAATTGTATCGATTCCTGATCATTGCCTTCAGTTCAACCTTTTTTATAGATGTCATTCAAATCAACAAACGTTATTAAACGTTCTCTACATTATTATTCGACGTCTGCATTTTTATGACGTTAATGTCGTTGCGCAGCTTCACTTTTGGCTCATATGCAAATATATTTGAGAATTTATTTCCTTTAGGACCATCTATTCTTGCCCATCAGATCAGGCAATCCATAGTTTTAGCTTGGGATAGAAATTCTTTTCTAACCCTGGTGTTCTTGCCCCAAATCGAACATTCTCGCGTGTTTGATAAATGCACTGGTTGAATACGACCTCATATGCGCCGTCGTTAAGGTTCCTGCAGTGCCATCACAATCTGGCGGAAGTCGGTTACCGATTAGAAATCCGCGCTAAGAAATGGAAGGTATGCAAGAAAAAGGCTCCTATAAGGGTGGAGCGGCGAATAGAAAAATCCATCCCTCGGGATCACTGTCCGGCATCACTCGGCAAGCCTCGTGATGCCAGACAGTGACCTTCGGGACCGATTTTTCTGTCTACCCCTCACACCAATATAAGATTATTATATTCCAGTCAGGCGGTTGAAAACTAATATGAGGGTCGGCGTTTAGACGTGATCGCAGACGCTAAGTGTTCTGGTCCAGAAAACTTTACTCTTGCACACAAGATAATGAAATAGTGGTTTTAGCCTTGGCTAGACATTCTGTACTTAACCTGGTGTTTTGACACAGGCAAACTACGTAAGTATAGTGCGCGAAAAATAAAATGTTAAATAAAGTAAAATGAAAAATTTCGGTTGTGCTGTGCAAGTAAAAGAAACCAGTTTGGTGTTTTGTTGTAGGTGGGCGTTTCCAACCCTCGGAGTGACTGTGATGAACGGCCTCGGTTCCTCTCAGGACGGTCATCCCTCGGGTTGTAACGCCTATCTACAACAGAATCCTTTATTAGATTCTAAATTGTCATAAAATGTCGCGTCTGAGAATATAATAACGTCATGTAATAAATTCGGTAGTCCACTAGTGGATTAAATATGCAAATTAGTTCGATACTCCCCGTATGTTACTAACATTACACGTACGACGTCCTTAACGACGTCGCGATTACTAATGACGGAACATTGACATTTTTGTAAATAAATCGTACATAAAATGCGTTTCAGATGTCATATGATAAACATAATTTTGGATTCGTGCTCATGTCGGCAAAGCCTCGCATTTAATATCTTTACCTCGTTTAATATATTCAATATTGCATGAACACCCTTCTAAGATACCCTTAACCAATCATTTGTTCAACTCTTTGAGGAAAAATACATAAAATTCTCAGCAAAGCCTCGCATTTTATCTCTTTTCCTTAACTCGTTTAATAAATTCAAAAAATACATGAGCACTCATGTAAGATCCTTAATATTTTTCATTTTGTCTTTGCTTGCTTTTTCTCCAAAGGAGGTGTGGGGTTCATTTCACGGACTTGTTTACGTAATGTTCTACACTGTAAAATGGTGTTAGGGGTAGTGTGAGCCTTTGAGAGTTAAATATAGAACACAAAATGGAGATACACCAGTTGTACAAAAGATATATCGTTTAGAACTTTTAAATAAACGTATGTAGAGTGGACTCGTTGAGGCGATTTTAATTAGTATATATAACATACCTTTGAAACAAACCATAAGAAACACTCTCTTGAAGTAATCCTCTATGTATTGAATCTAAACATCACGAAAACACGACTATATATTTTTGACCCCATTGAACACCACTTTTATATAGTAAAATTGGGGTTTACAGGGGTAAACCTGAGTTTTCATATCATTTTCTCTAAAATATAGGTTGTGGGTACTCGTTAGAACCGTCACGAGCAGGCGGCTCTAACGAGTACAAACAATCTATACTCAGAGTCAGAAATAAGAAAATTATCGCATTTTCCTTCGTAAAATTTTCGTTTTTTCGGCCATTAAGGTCACAATTGGGTTGTATAGGCGTGATTCCGTGATGGTTATGTTAAGAATTCTCTTTGGATGCATGAGTATAATATTGACAGCGTGACTGCAAAAGCATTGAATATATTTTCGGGAGTTTTAATTGCTATTATCTATCTATCTATCTTCTTATACTGAGTCGGTCATATCTGGTCATTACCTCAGTTGATTGGGTGGCTAAATTTAGAATTTAGCTGGAAAAAAAAGAGAGAGGCACTGGATGTGTCCTTAAAACTATTTACAATCTGCATCACAGAGGTATCCTAAAACGCATACCTCTGAGTCCCAATCTTACACTGTGCGGGCTTTGAACTCTTCTGCGGACTTGGCATTCACCGCAGAGGAGGGAAGACTATTCCATTGGGGAATAGTTCTAGGACCGGTATCTACGATATTGTGAGTCGTTTACTTTTGATGCCCTTATTTGGGTCGACACTGTTACAGGGGTCAAGTACCTATCTTTATCAATAGACACTGAACCAGAGTGTATCTTGTAGAAGAAGGTTAAAGAGGACTGCTCACGACGGGCCTCCAGGGACGGCCACTCTAGCTCATTAAGCATGTCACCGACGCTACTTCTATTTCGCCATCGCCTACAGGTCTATCGAGCAGCTGTCCTCTGCACCCTCTCCACCTGCTGAGTATGAGTTTTAACATAGGGATGCCAAATGGGTGATGCATATTCAAGTTGAGGGCGAACCAATGTTTTATATGCAACATCCTTTGTCTGCCTAGGTGCAAAAGCCAAGTTCCGTCTAAGGAATCCTAAAGTCCTAGTTGCTTTAGATGTATTCTCTGAGATATGTTGACCCCAATCAAGATCGTCAGTGATGGTGATACCAAGATATTTGGCGGATTGAACATGCTCCAAAATTTGCTGGTGAAGAGTATAGTCAAACTTAATTTGCTTGTCCGGAGGGTGTCGTGACACCCTCACTGAGTGACATTTGGCCACATTGAACTTTATTTGCCAATCGGCCTCCCACTGTGCAAGTTGATCCAGGTCATCTTGTAAAATAAGACAGTCAGAAGGAGAATATATGTTCCTATACAGGACACAATCATCAGCAAACAAACGGACCGATGACCTGATATTATCGGGGAACTCATAAATGAAAACCAAGAAAAGGACCGGTCCAAGGACCAAATCTTGGGGGACTCCAGATAACACAGGGACTGGATCAGCCATCAAGTACAACTTGTTGTGAGCGCCCAGACAGCCATGAGCTAATCCACCTATGTGTGGATCCTCTTATCCCATAGTACTTCAGTTTATGTAATAGCCTTCTGTGAGGTACCTTGTCAAAGGCCTTAGCGAAGTCCATGATGATCAAGTCAGTCTGTTTGTGGCAAAGGTTTATGACCCCATCCAGATTGCTCACACTGTCATGGTAAAATTGAACAAGCTGCGTTTCGCAAGACCTTTGACTCCGGAAACCATGTTGACAGTCAGCAAGAATGCTCTCAAAGGCTAAGTGCGTGTTGATGTTGCTTACTCATTTATGCTCCAGGGTTTTGCAACAGATGCATTTTAGCGACACTGGTCTATAATTTGCTGCATCATATTTTTCCCCTTTTTATAGACCGGGGTAACATTTGCTTGTCGCCAGTCATCTGGTACAGTGCCCTGGGCAAGTGATTCATTGAAGATAAAGGCCAACACAGGAGATATTTCAGCACTACAATCCTTAAGTACCCTTGCATTCAGGTCATCGGACCCAGATAATAAGAAAGTCTTCGATTATTTAGCACACAGCGCACTTACTTAGCAGATAATTTACTATTAATATGAACTTGTTGTGTATCGAGTGACCAATCATGAAAAACAAAAACACGGCTGAATCTGTACATGTACTAGTTTGCCCGGAAAACCATTAGCCAACTTGGCTCACGTGAAAAAGTTCGTGAAATGCGTACCAGCCTAAACCCCACTTTGTATGGACAAAACTAAGGTTAACGTGGTAAACATTAGATTTGTTGTTTCTGCTCCAAAACATAGGTTGTTGGTACTCGTTAGAACCGCCTCAATGAGGCGGTTCTAACGAGCACCAATGACCTATGTTTGCAGTAAAAATAAGTACAATATCACAGATTTTCGTCAGAAATGTAGCCATTTTGGGGATGTGAGAAAATGCACAATGTACCACGGGCGTGTTACATCGTAATATCTTACCCAGCTTCCAAATACCCATCATCTTTTGCATCCGCTGATTTATCCTCGGTCGTTGGACTGATGTAGCCTTCTCCACCAGGATTTATATAGTCATAAAGATTGCCTGCCTCTGAATAAAAATGTGTAATTGATTTTATCATATGACGTCGCGTCTGAGAATATAATAATGCCTTGTAATAAATTCGATAATCCATTAGTGGATTAAATGTGCAAATTAGTTGGAAACGTCCCGTAGCGTTACATGTACGACGTCCTTAAGACGTCGCGTTTACAAAAGGCCGAATATTGACATTTTTATAACATAATCGTGAATAAAATGCGTTTTAATATCATTTGATAAATAGAATCTTACATTCGTGCTCATGTATTATTGAATTGAATAAACTCAATATGTTCTATAAAAGGGTTATCCTTTGGAAGCAAGGAATACACCACAGAACTGAAAAATATGGAGTGTGCATGTTTTCTGGGCCAGACTAGCTAGTTTCGGCCAATTAGGCCTCATCAGTGACCCTCAGATATTTTCAAAATTCCACAATGTCATCAATGATCCCATAGGACAAGACAATATAATCTACACTATGATGTAGGGCAGGGAGACGTTTTATCGCCGCCACACATTCCCACACACTAACTGTAGTGAAGTTAAATATATTCTATAAAAGGGTTATCCTTTGGAAGCAAGGAATACACCACAGAACTGAAAAATATGGAGTGTGCATGTTTTCTGGGCCTGACTAGCTAGTTTCGGCCAATTAGGCCTCATCAGTGACCCTCAGATATTTTCAAAATTCCACACTGGAATCAATGATCCCAAAGGACAAGAAAATATAATCTACACTATGATGTAGGGCAGGGAGACGTTTAACCGCCGCCACACATTCCCACACACCAGCTGTAGTGAAGTTAAATATGTTCTATAAAAGGGTTATCAACTCGTTTGATAAATTCAGTAATACATGAACACTTATGTAAGATCCTCTATATCAGCATCACTATTTAGCAATACCAAGCCAAGGGAACACTGATTTTCGAGTATGTGCGTCCAGCGAAGACCCAGATCACATGTCAAGTTTCTATGTGTTTCGCAGAGTGCTATATGAAATGTCAATGACACATAGCTTTTCTTGAAGATACGAGATGTTGTCTTCTGACTAAGGTTGTGTAGACTGACGTTACAGCTTCAAACTCAAGCGGAGACACCGTTCTGCAATTTGGGGCTAAATTATGGTCACAAAGTATTAGCCTTTCTCTGGACGAAAGCCTTATTTTTTATCGCATTATTATTAAAGGAGTGTTGATTTGAGTTTTTTTTCTGCTGACTTGTTGTTTGTAGTTTGAGGTTTAACGTCCCCGTCAACACTATATAGGCCATTTTGGAGACGTTGCTTCCAAATTTGTGGAACTTTTACCCGACATTGAGATGAAAAGACATCTCAAGGCCTGTCACCCAATGGAACCAATAGGGTTTATAATAGGACGGTCTGTCACGCACCGCTTTGCCTGGGTAGGCTTAGATCATCTAAGCGGTTTACCGGTACTCGTGTGCGGTCGGATTTAGCTCTGGGTGGAAGCATCATGCAACCATATTATATCTTCAAGCCCCGAAAGAAGGGTCGATTTTGTTTTTCTGAATAAATTTATTTTTGCCATACCCATTTTTGACTATCAATAAATCAAGTAAAGTACTCGATGAAATTAATTCCTAATTACGAAAACATGCCTATAAAAATGTAAACTTTATCGCCGAAAAAAAAAGAAAATTTTAAGATGAAAAATTGTAATATATTTCGTATTCCTGCTCAGACATAAAAGAAATATTAAGTTTACTCCTGTAAACCCCAGTTTTACCAAATGAAAGTGGGGTTAAAGGGGGTAAAAATATAGGCGTGTTTTCGGGATGTATATACTCACCACCTGAATGACTAACAGACTGTATGTAAATCCTGACCAGAAGCCATCTGATCTGGATATCCACTGTTTGCAAAATTAGAGCCTCGCATAACCTTGTTCAGCACAACACGAGTTAAAACATATAAAATGCTGTATTCGAATATGGCCGGTTATATCGCTTTACTCATAAATACGCACCACCAAACGTGACTAGCGCAGTCAGAATGCGTCCATTACGAAAACACGCATAAACAAAAACTTTGTAAAGTAGATGTAAAACAAAGATCAGGAATCGATACAATTAACTTACTCCATCCATCAAAGACACCAAAGGGAAAGAAACACAAACATAAAGCGACCAGACCATAATGGAAACCTAAACAAAGGAAGGCCATAAGGACAGGTACTTTCCCACAAAATGGCCAAATGGCCATCCAAAATAAAAAGACACAAGTGATACACACAGTAAGTAACAAATAACAATATAAATAAACCGCCACAGAAGAACCGCTTTGGAACGGTCAGTGGAGAGAATTCCACTGGGGGGGGGGGGGGGGGGGGGGCTTAAATCGATTTTACATGGCCATAATCCTCGCCCTTACCTCTGTCGCGGTATACACGTATTTTGTTTAATCCGCATGATGGCTTCCTAACTCATCAGTGTAACATCTCCGAGAACATACAAATAAAAAAACTACAGAGATGAAACCAGGTTGAGGACACGACAGCATACAACAACAGAATGGCTGGAGCAAAAGAAAACCAAGAGTTAGACTCCGAGGGGTCCGACCAAAGATGGAGCATCAGGCGCCAACCAACATAAAGAATACTAAAATAAAATAAAATTCCATTTATGCTTTTACGCTGGAACCATCATATAATCTTAAGCCCGACCCACCGGTGTGCAATTAAAGAGGTAAGCAAAGTTGCCAACCGTGATTGGGTTAACCACCATGCATGCAGTGGATAGTTTTACCACCGAAAAATGAAAAATTTCAGATGAAAAATTGTAATATTTCCCATATTTCTGCTCAAAACAGAGTTAGAATCTCCTTGACGAGGCGGCAGTAACAAGTACCTACAAACTATGTTTTCGAGCAGAAAAAAACGAAATAATGTGTAACTCTGCAAACCCTAGGTTTACCACATAAAATTGGGTTTAAGGGGGTCAAAATATATAGGCATGGTTTCGAAATGAGTCCACATGAGGAACACAATATGTATATAAACTGTATACAATTAAACAAAGGCGTTACGGACATGGTGGGTAAATATCTAATATTCCATATTGCGTATGTAACACCACACCTTATTGAATAACGTCAAAAGCGTTTATGACTGCATATTCTATAAACTCGTCTATTTTTGGTTTTACTTCACTGATCGAGCAACGGATTTGCTATCGCTTATTTCGTTTGACCGCTCCGCTGACGGAATTGTCCGACCATTAAACCGCTGAATAACCTCTCCCAATAATATTTGATTACAGTTATCCTCTAAAATATGAACACGGATACATACACAGACGTTAGAACTGTGTGATTGTACAATCAAACCTGTCTTACCTGCCCTACATCATAGTGCAGTTTATATTTTCTTGTACATTGGGATCATTTTAGGGATTATTTGAGGGTCACTGATGAGGCCTAATTGACCGAAACTAGCTAGTCTGGCCCAGAAAACTTGCACACTCCATGTTTTTCAGTTCTGTGATGTATTCCTTGCTTCCAAAGGATATCCCTTTTATAGAAAATATTAAGCAAGCGGCCATCGAATATTTCAAAATCGCTTGTAAGATAGGTGCTTGTTTAATACAGATGAGTCTGGGACTGGGAATTGATGGGTTCTCAAGAGTCAACACTTTATGTGTCTTTGTAGACAAGATAACAAAAATCTAAGATGCTGATATGAAGCCTTACATTTGATTTTAAAAGAATGTATCAAAGAAAAGTTGTTTTTTTTCAGTTTTTCAAAAGACTCGGGAGTTTTATGGGTTCAGTGGTAAGAAAGGTAGAGGGGTTTGAATGACACCTTTTCTTCAAAGATTACAGGCATGGGTTATAGGAATCCACCAGAATAGGAGATGTATAATATTATTGGACAATTCATAATATTATTGAACAATTTCAAAAAGAAACGAACCACAATTAATGAAGAATGTCCACAAGTAACAAACGTTTGTCAGCAATTAATGCAAACAATTTTGGTTGTAGCGTACAAATTGTCTAATTAATGATAGTTTCAGTACTGCCCCTTGATGGTTTCCCCCTTTCAACTATGTTTTCTAACTTGTTTGTTGTCAAACAAGCATCTGCAAATCAGTGGTGCTATTTACATGTACCGGTCTTATTGTTAAGCCAGACTGTCAACAATCAGACTGACAGGGTCTCTGTATATTGCTGTCTTAGGGTTGCATTTTTGTCCTGGTCAGACGTAGCATTACATTTACAAGTAAATCAGAATTGTTTTCATTAAAATTAAATCCTATGACACATAACAAACAAACTTGGTCGGCAAGTCAAAGCAATCGAAAAATATAGAAGAAACGTTCACCTCCGGGTATATACTTTTTGCCAACAGGTATATTCTTCGGGACAGGCGCTGAAAGAAAAATGTGTATAATAAGGGGATAACTGTATCCGAAATTGTAAATTGGAGAGGTAAGTCGGAGGTTTTACGGTCGGAAATTTCGTTTTACGGCGACGCAACAGCGGAGCCGTAAAACGTAATTTGCGACCGTAGAGGTGACGATTTACCTCCACAAATCACATTTTTGCAATACAGTTATCCCAATTCTAATGCACTCATACGGTTGTTTTGCTACAAGCTATATTATTTTTAAAGAAACGGCTAGCGCTGTGAGGTGCGTAAACTCAAATGCCAGCCAATGAAAAGCGACGTTACGCGATGACGTCGGGTTTCCGACAGTATATCGCTGAATATAGTGTGGCAAACTTTTCACGTTATCCAATCAGACGTCGCGTTACAAACGCAAGTGCATTAGAAATGGGTATAATTGTTTTGTGAAGCTGATAATGAGTTGTTTTACCTCTTACCTCGTCGGGATCACCTCGTGTTCAAACAACTTCCTCTGGACCTGGCTGTTTGAACATGAGGCAACTATGTTCTAACAGCTTTCTCGGAAGCCGGCAAATGTTATTTTTATGACATACCCATATTTATCATATGACGTCGCGTCTGAGAATGTAATAACGCCATGTAATAAATTCAATAATCCTCTGGTGGATTAAATATGCAAATTAGTTAGATACCCTCCGTAACGTTACACGTACGACATTCGTCACGGCGTCGCGTTTACTAATGACGGTACATTGACGCTTTTATAACAAAATCGTGAACAAAATGCGTTTTGAATGTCATATGATTAATAGAATCTTGCATTCGTGCTCATGTATTATTGAATTTATTAAACTCAGTGAGGATCTGCTCGGCTGAGCCTCGCATTTTATCCCTTTTCCTCAACTCGTTTAATAAATTCAATAATACATGAGCACTCATGTAAGATCCTCTATATTATCACAGTGACTGTTCTTGTATAACTTACTATTCCAGCGACATATTGCGACGAAAATTCCCCACAGCTCCATATGAACGTCATATAAACTCTTAAAATGCGACGGCGAACCAACATGGCGGTTAGATCAGAATGTTGTTTACAATGACGACAGTAACACAATGACCCTTTGACGTTATGATAAATTTCTAAAAAGCTACTTTCGTGGCGATAACATTACGTAGCTCAACGTTAGACAAACAAAGCGAGGCACATCTTGTGATATCAGAAATTCACAATCCTTGTTCAAAGAGCAGGTGAATTTCATGATTTGAGCGTGTGTTTTTGTTGTATGAATACGGCTTCTGGTCTACCCATGGATAGTTCGTAGAATTGTATGCTAGATACATGTTTATGTTTGCAGTGGTCAGCGTTATGCCAACGACAAACGACCACATAGTCAATGACATTACTTTTTGTCATGTCTGCATTTATCATGTTAGCAAGTCCTATATGAGCACCCATTTTAACACAAAATTATAACTGAGAAAACTGGGTTTTCATGATTTTGTTCTGACCTTTGCCACAAGACATAGGTTGTTGGTACTCATTTGACTGAGGCGGTTCTAACGAGCACCACAACTTAAGTTTGAAGTAGAAATAAGAAAAACATCACAATTTTCATCCAAAAATAACCGTTTTACATACGTGAATTGATGGACCGTGTGACACAGTGGCATGGCAGTCTTTTCTGTGTGTTGCTGAAAGGATGTCCATTGACGGAAGTCAACTTAATTTAGACAAGCAAAGTCGAAGTTTGACTCAATAAAAAATGAAATCTTATTTGAATGCTCCTCTGTGCACATCAGATTACACATTCGATTCAGATGCTCGTGTGTGCACACCAAACGACGTATGGGCCCCGTCGCGTGAAAACCTGTTCTGAGATTTTGACCATACAAGACAGAAAGTGATTCATGTGAAATAGTGCATTTTTTCATATCTCCAAAAACGGATATTTTTCTGATGTAAATTTGTGATATCTTTGGTGTTTATACTCGAAAAAATAGGTTGCTGGTGCTTGTTAGAACGACCTCATTGAGGCTGTTCTAACATGTTCAAACAACTCATGTTTTGAAGCAGCCTCGATTGCGCAGTGGTTAACGCGTTCGACTTATGATCGAGAGGTTGTGCGTTCGAACCGGCCACCGGTATCGAGGTGTGTCCTTGGGCAAGACACGTCATGACCCTGCTCCACTCCACCCAGGTGCAAATGGGTAGCAGTGGTGTAAAAGCCACTGCCTCTTTCTCGCGCGCGTGAAAACACACGGAATGAGCGTTCGAGAGCGATTCAATAAGCTTGCAGCTTTCATCGCAATCGAACTGAAATAAATTAGTATAAATTAAGCAAAAATAAAAATAATGAATCCCCAGGTTACCTAAGTTAACACTTTATAAATTGAGGCTAAGATGGTTGTCCATCATATGGACGTGTTATCATGATGCCTATTCATCTACACGGACTATATCAAATGACTTGAAAGTTTAGGTATAGACATTAGATGCTCTGAAACACCTTTTTGTTTGCCCCGACAAGTAAGAATGTGTGTATGATCTTTCGCGCCCGGCGAAGCCTCAGATCAGCCTGCGGTTCCACAGTCTGATCAGAGTCATCGCTAGACGCTATATGGATGTTTCTTCTTCATATAGGCTTGAAAATTTGTATAGAAACACAACGGGCACGAGGGCTAATCTTGTCTTCTATGTGTGTACATAAACCCATATATGACAGCGACAACTTCCACTTAATAAGTGTGGTCAGGTCAATTTTAAATTATGGGGATGTCAGGTACGTTTGTGTATGCGGTAAGTTTTACAAAAATGTACGTACTTTAAGCAAACAGTGTAGACTCAGTGTGCATCGCTGATATCTTTTTGTTTTGGATAGCCAATTGGCCATTTTGTGGGAAAGTAACTGTCCTTTTGGCTTTCTGCTATTGCTGTTTCCATTAGGGTATAGTTATTTAATGTTTGTGCTTCAGTCCCTTCGATGTCTCTGATGGGAGGTAAATGTTAATTATGTCGATTCCTAATTACTGCCTTCACTTCTATTTTCATAATAGACGCCGCGTTCTGGGTCTACACTGTTTGTCAATGTCCCAAAAAGGGCCGCTATGCATATGTAGTTTAACTAAGACACCTCTTCGCTTGACCGAGCTCATTTGTGTGCTTACGTCTTGGCGTTGGTTTTGCCTTAAATTTGCAGTAGATGAATATGACTATAAGGGCGACGACTATAACTACAACAGGCGTCACTGTTCCAGCAACTATGGCAGCGATGTTGCTGTCGTCTCTATCTTGTCCAGCTGGGGTTCCTGTCGTCGGAATCTCTGTAATACACGTTGGTAGAGAAACAATAATGCCACAATATGAGCTCCGTCGGGAGCAAACATGTCTTCGGTATTTACGATCAGGATAAACAAAAACTTTCCTGCTAAACTACACAGAATAGCAAGCGCCAATGAGTAAAAGATATTATGCCACAATCAGGCATTCTAGTAACCTAATTAAGGGGTCGAATAACTGCACGCTATAATCGGTAGTTACTTATAATACCTTTTACTGACCTATTATACATCTAGTGACCGTTTATGGACCGGACCTACTTTTCAGGTCCCTATTTTACAAGTATAAATAATAACATGCAACCTTTCATACGTGGGAAAACAACGAGGCGGCAAGTTAAAATCTTTGCAATACATGTATTTATTTAAACAGATTTTCAGAATCTTCAGCAAAATTCTAACCTTCTCGGCTTTTCCTGGTTTGAATGGCCTAAACCTCGCTAAAGCTCGCCCCTATAAATTTGTCTAAGGCTCACCGATTATATTTTATTGTTAAAGACACTAACCATGTATTTGCTATATTAAAATAATACGAATAATAACTAAGAGGCGGTTCTAAAAACAACACCCAAACAATGATTTGAGCACAACTAAGGATAACAAGTGCTAATCTTTGTAAACCGGACTGTTTTGAACTCTGATTATTTTAGTGATTGTCCATTTGTAAGTGCCAATAACTTTTAAGTAGTTTAGGTCGTAGTACCAAAGCCTTAATTCAAAATCATTAATCCAAAGACAAATGGCAAATATCAATGTTCAGATCAACAGACATGAACTCCAGAAGAGTGTAATCAGCATTTCTCTGGTGTAGTAACTGTAAAGTTACACCCATTCATTGTCTAGCATAAAGTGTCGATATGTCGGTTTTGCTGTGGCAGTCACAAGGTTGTTAGCAATTGGATATGTATTTGGGAAAATATGATTTAGCTCGCCTGGAAGCTACTGCACTACGCACGCCGACGGCTTTGGCTTTAGAGTCAGCCTTGGAATCTCATTACGCAAACACGCCTATACAAATACATTGCGACCTTTATCGCCGAAAAAAATGAAAATTTTAAGATGACAAATTGTGATATTTTTCTTATTTGTGCTCCAAATATAGATTGTGGGCACACGTTAAAACCGCCTCATCGAGGCGGTTCTAACGAGTACCCACAGTCTATATTTTAGAACAGAAATAAGAAAAATAATGTATGCCCACGGAAACCCCAGGTTTTCTGTATAAAAAAGGGGTTCAAATGGGTCAAAATTATATAGGCGTGTTTTCGTGATGTGCGGCGGTGTCCACATTTACGTTGTTTTTTTTTATTTAACCGCTCATTATTTCCTAGACGTATTACGAATTTTGTTCATTATTGGTTTGATGATAGATACTGGTCCGGAGTCGCATGCAGTAAAACCCATGAGCTCAAGATCAAGATTACAGGTTTAGAAATATTATGTCAAGTTTTTTAGATTTCAAATTTTCCAACCCACATGGCATATTTGGTTGATTTGTTATATTCTGATAGATAAAGGTCAAACGTTTATTCAGAACTACTTCCGCACTTGCCCTTAACCGCAAAGTCAAGGTCACAAACGTAAAAAATAAACTTGAAAGTTTTTTGGGAGCTCATATTTTCTAAACCGTACCATAGATTCGGTTCATATATGTATGATGATAGACACAAGCTAATGGTTTTATTCAGCAGTGGCCCCGCCCATATAAATAACCTCAAGGTAAAGGTCGGGGACTTAGAAGTTTTGTTTACATTTTAAGAGCTTTTTTCCAAACCATATGTTGGATTTTGTTCATATGTCATGCTGTATGATATAGATATCGGCTTAATGATATACCCACCTATACCCCCGCTCATGCCTATGACCTTAAGGTCAAGATCACTGACTCAGAAATTTTCATGGTTAAGTTTTTACGAGCTTATATTTTCAAAATTATATGCATTTGGTCATTATTTGGAATGATAATAGATGGGCCCCGTCAAGCGATTCTGGTACTTATCGCCTATGCGAGCAGCGAAGGTTCAGGCGAGCCTGCGCATCCGCGCAGTCTCACCAGAACCTTCGCTGCTCGCTCATACAAGCAGTGAATCAAGAGGAACCTTCAGACAGAAAGCCATATCCCTGGCCCCTCTGAATGGCTTGGCGTTGGCAGTTAAAATTTGTCATGACGGAATGCTCAAAGACACAAATTCGCTTAGCGGGGCTCAGATAAAAACCCAAAGTTTTATTCACCAATACCCACGTTTATACCCATGACCAAGTTCAAGGTAACAGGGTAAGACATTATGTTTAAGTTTTAAAGACCTCATATTTTCCGAACCATATGGTGGATTTGGTTTATATTGGTATGATGATAGATTTTTTCGGCAATTTCCCAAATAAGTCCATTTGCTTAATGATACTTCCAGGCGAGCAACGCTAACTGATGACAGCTCTTTTTTCGTGTACTGATTTTTTTTTTCAAAAATAGAAGACTGTGTCATAAACGGTTCAAATAATATAATTTCCTTGCGTAAACGAAAAGGCAAAACTTTGTTACAAGTCAAACATTTGGTAAATAAACATGGTTTTATGTTTCACTTCCGTTTAGACTGGGTTTACTGCATTTAAAGGCGCTGTGTACCTATAATAGACAGGCTACAGATGTATGCAAGGGGTAAGAACATGTAGAAGACTACAGCGAATCATGTACAACCAGCGAATACTGAGTTGTGGCTGTGCAATCGCATGCCTCGTGAGTCTTCTATAGCCTCTTGGCTACTAGAAACATAAGCATGTTAAGACTGGTAGGGCCCATCGGAGTCTAATCGTTGGTTTTCTTTTCCTCCAGCATTTCAGTGGTTTCTTGATGTTGAGTCCTCACAGTTGTTTCATCTCTGTGGTTGTTTGATTCTGTGTTCACGGAGATGTTGCGCTGATGAGTTAGGAGGCCTGCATGCGGACTTAACAAATTATTTGTCTAAATCGCGACGGAAGTAAGGGCGATGATTGTGGCCACGTATAATCGATTTAAGCCCACAGTGGAATTCGTTTCACTGACCGTTCCAACCGGCCCCGATAGCTCAGTTGGTAGAGTGTCCGCTCCGGGGAACGGGAGGTCTCGGGTTCGATCCCGGGCCGCGACATACCAAAGTCGTTAAAAATGGTACTAGCTGCTCCTCGTTTGGCACTCAGATTTACGGGGTAGAGCTAGGACTGGTCGATCCAGTGTCAGGATAATGTGACTGGGTGTGGTATCATGTAATGTGTCTGGGACATGATACTTCAGTGAGGCAGCACTATAAACGTGAGCATTGAGCTCCCTGTCGCAACCAGACACCGTCGTGATATGACTGAAAAATTGTTGAAAGCGACGTTAAACCCGAATTCACACACACTGACCGTTCCAAGGCGGTTCTTCTGTCGTGGTTTAGTTTTGTTATGGCTTGTCTTTGAGTGCGTGAATCGCTTATATATAATTTTGCTTTTGATAGCCAATTGGCAATTTTGTGGGAAAGTAACTGTCATTTTGGCTTTCCGCTAGTGATGTTTCCCATTAGGGTCTTGTTGGTTCATGTTTGTGTTTCTTTCCTTTGGTGTCTCTGATGGGAGCTGTGGGTTAATTGTATGGATTCCTGATCATTGTCTTCACTTCTATTTTGGAAGACTGTGTTCATACTAGTGCGAGTCTCCTTCTGCCAAAAGTCGTCTTGTAGGTATTGCTGCGTCTAGACAAATGCGGTAGATTTAACAAATGTCACGTTTGTATGCTAGAATTGAGGTTTTACGTCCCCGTAAACACTATTTATGTCATTTTGGAGACGTTGCTACCCATTATATGGACTTTTACCCGACATTTAGATGAAATGACATATCAAGCCCTGCCGCCCAATGAAACCAAGGGTGTTTATACGCATTGGACGATACAACCCTCACCACATTGCCTGGGAATGCTTAGTCTTTCTAAGTTTACCAGCACTCATGTGGGGTCAGTGTCAGTTCTGCATGGAAGCATCATGCATCCCAATCAATTTCTCCAAGCCCCGATTTGCGGAAACTGTAATTTGCAACGTAATTATACACGTACCGTATGTATATTTCGGACGTAACTTTTGGCAGTAGATTGGCAGTCTAAACCAGAGGTCTTAATTTTGATTGCTGATTTCTTTAGTGTTGCAGACGATCCTTAAAGTGAAAAACTATCTACATTTGACCTACGTATTCGTTGACACACACACACACACACACACACACACACACTCATTCGGCCTGGTATGGTAACTCGTCTGTGTCCTCTAGGCACAAGACAAAAACGTTCCATTTCATTTTGGGTTTGCTGTATTTTGATGATAGATAGTCTTGCATAAAATATACTTAACTCTTTTTGTACCAAATGGAATCTTCCTTCTTGTATATAGCAAGAGTCCATTTCTAAAGTTAGGGGTTACAGGTTGTGGTATCTTCAAAATTGATTTGGAAAATGGCTAAACTTCCTGCAAATAGTGTAGGCCCTAAAGAGACGCCACGTTCGTCTCATCTTGACCTGAACTGTTTGCCAAGGTACCCTTTTGGTGGGGATTTCTGGTACAAAATGGGTTACATAGTATTCTTATCTTGTGTAAAATTCCGTCATTTAGCCTATCGTCCTTACCTTTTGGTAAAACTGCGAAATGGTGGATGGTGGAACCGATATCGTTACTTATAACAACTTTATAATTGCCATAATTCTTTTCAGCTTGTACTTCAAAATCAGCTGCGATTCGGAACCCAGATATGAAAATATTTTGTTGATAAACAGGAACTAACATAGTTTTCGGAGTACTGTCCCTAATTGTCCATACCGCAGTTGTGCCTGGTGTTTCCAAATTGTCCTCAATAGTAACATATAGTGGTTTTATATTAGTATAAATATCAATAACTATTTCGATCTTTTCGTCAGTGCCTGAATGGTACTGTGTACGACCATCAACGACAAATGGAGTGTCTGAAAGAGACGAAATAATTTGAACTTAGCGATAGAGTAGATGCAGACATAAGTATTGTTATCTACGTATAACAAATTTTTGTTATTGAAACGGCTTCGTTCAAAACCAGTAGCGCAGACTAAACATAAATGAGACCGGTGCTTATTTCTTTTATTTCGCGTCATCGGTTATAGTTAACGCCTATGCAATACTTATAAACGCCTCCGTCGCATGAATGAAAACTTTAGATCGTTGTTTGTATTTATGTTAACAAATTAAAAATACTGCAAGTCAGGACAGCGAATATAAATATGAACATTTCAGAAGGCACGGAGAGGTAGACCGTCAAATATCGATGACGTACTAGACTGGTGGTCGATCCGGATAATGACAGACATTTTATGTTACGCGTGTCCGTAATTTATCCAGACCGACAAGGAAAATCTTAACGACGACCTATGCAATTCATGCAGATATTTCAAAACTAAAATATTTTGATATTTCGGTGATCTGAGATTACAATACCAATTCTTACGTGGACATGAAATAAGGACGATATATATTTTAGTATAATATGATTACTGAATCTTAAATGTTTTATATAAAAATTGCAGTGCAACCTACCTTTCACAAAAATAAACACTTCTTGCTCTGCAGCATAATCAGGGACACTTAGAGTTCCTACTCCGTTTGAAACAAAACATCTGTAGTAACCACTGTCTTGAAAAGTAACATTGTCTAACTTAAGGGTGGCTTTATTCCTTTCAAGACTTGTTGATTCTATTTCACGGAGTATGTTGCCAACGGAAACCCATCTTTGTTGCCACGACGAGAACGTATAATTTTTGGGATTACCGCCATGAGCAAGACAATGTAATGAAACACTTCCAGAAACTGAGGTGACGTTTTCACTTCTAATAGATACCGATGGTGGATCTGAAAAAAAAATCATATATTAAACAAGAGGGCCATGATGGCCCTGGATCGCTCACCTGATCCATAGTGTAACAAGTGGGCCCCAGAGAGGGCCATTATTGGCCCCAGGGCTTTAATGTACATAATGTTGAGGGAGGTCTTAAAGGTGAAGCTTCATACCAAACATCAACAAAGGCTAAAATTTGAACAATCTTGTCAAAGGTCCACTAGATGAAGCTACACATCAAATATCAAAGACCTGGGCCTAGCGGTTTCAGAGAAGAAGATTTTTAAAGATTTTGCCTATATAAGCCTATGTAAAATCAAAGGGCCCCGGGACAGGGGCATTTTTTGCCCCAGCACTATAGTTTGAACAATCTTGGTAGGGGTCCACTAGATGAAGCTTCATACCAAATATCAAAGTTCTGGGCCTTGTGGTTTCAGAGAAGAAGATTTTTAAAGATTTTCCCTATATAAGCCTATGTAAAACCAAAGGGCCCCGTGGCAGGGGGGGATTTTTTGTCCCAGCACTATAATTTGAACAATCTTGGTAGGGGTCCACTAGACGAAGCTTCATACCAAATATCAAAGTCCTGGGCCTTGTGGTTTCAGAGAAGAAGATTTTTAAAGATTTTCCCTATATAAGCCTATGTAAAACCAAAGGGCCCCGGGGCAGGGGCATTTTTGGCCCCAGCACTAAAATTGGAACAATCTTGGTAGGGGTCCACTAGATGAAGCTTCATACCAAATATCAAAGTCCTGGGCCTTGTGGTTTTAGAGAAGAAAATTTTTAAAGATTTTCCCTATATAAGCCTATGTAAAACCAAAGGGCCCCGTGGCGGGGGCATTTTTGGCCCCAGCACTATAATTTGAACAATCTTGGTAGGGGTCCACTAGATGAAGCTTCATACCAAATATATAAGACCTGGGCCTTGTGGTTTCAGAGAAGAAGATTTTTAAAAATTTTCCCTATATAAGCCAATGTAAAAGCAAAGGGCCCCGTGGCGGGGGCATTTTTGTCCCAGCACTAAAATTTGAACAATCTTGGTAGGGGTCCACTAGATGAAGCTTCATACCAAATATCAAAGTCCTGGGCCTTGTGGTTTCAGAAAAGAAAATTTTTAAAGATTTTCCCTATATAAGCCCATGTAAAACCAAAGGGCCCCGTGGCGGGGGCATTTTTTGTCCCAGCACTAAAATTTGAACAATCTTGGTAGGGGTCCACTAGATGAAGCTTCATACCAAATATCAAAGACCTGGGCCTTGTGGTTTCAGAGAAGAAGATTTTTTAAGATTTTCCCTATATAAGCCTATGTAAAACCAAAGGGCCCCGGGGCGGGGGCATTTTTGGCCCCAGCACTGTAATTTGAACAATCTTGGTAGGGGTCAACTAGATGAAGCTTCATACCAAATATCAAAGACCTGGGCCTTGTGGTTTCAGAGAAGAAGATTTTTAAAGATTTTCCCTATATAAGCCAATGTAAAACCAAAGGGCCCCGTGGCGGGGGCATTTTTGTCCCAGCACTATAATTTGAACAATCTTGGTAGGGGTCCACTAGATGAAGCTTCATACCAAATATCAAAGTCCTGGGCCTTGTGGTTTCAGAGTAGAAGATTTTTGAAGATTTTCCCTATATAAGCCTATGTAAAACCAAAGGGCCCTGGGGCGGGGGCATTTTTGGCCCCAGCACTATAATTTGAACAATCTTGGTAGGGGTCCACTAGATGAAGCTTCATACCAAATATCAAAGACCTGGGCCTTGTGGTTTCAGAGAAGAAGATTTTTAAAGATTTTCCCTATATAAGCCAATGTAAAACCAAAGGGCCCCGTGGCGGGGGCATTTTTCGTCCCAGCACTCAAATTTGAACAATCTTGGTAGGGGTCCACTAGATGAAGCTTCATACCAAATATCAAAGTCCTGGGCCTTGTGGTTTCAGAGAAGAAGATTTTTAAAGATTTTCCCTATATAAGCCTATGTAAAACCAAAGGGCCCCCGTGCGGGGGCATTTTTGGCCCCAGCACTATAATTTGAACAATCTTGGTAGGGGTCCACTAGATGAAGCTTCATACCAAATAACAAAGACCTGGGCCTTGTGGTTTCAGAGAAGAAGATTTTTTAAGTTTTTGGTGAAAAAAATCTGTTTTTGGCTCCTGTGACCTAGATGTGCAACGGACCGGAACCATTTGACCCATATTCAAACTTGACCGAGATATTGTCATGATGATCATTCTGAGCAAGTTTGATTAAGATTGGACCAAAATTGTGGCCCCTAGGGTGTTCACAAGGTTTTTATATGATTTGACCCGCTGACCTACTTTTTAACCCGATATGACCCATATTCGAACTGGACTGAAATATTGTCACAATGGTCATTCTGAGCAAGTTTCATGATAATTGGACCAAAACAGTGGCCTTCAGAGTGTTCACAAGGTTTTTCTATGATTTGACCTACTGACCTACTTTTTGACCGGACATGACCCATATTCGAACTTGACCAAGATATTGTCATGATGATCATTCTGAGCAAGTTTGATTATGATTGGACCAAAATTGTGGCCTCTAGGGTGTTCACAAGGTTTTTCTATGATTTGACCCGCTGACCTACTTTTTAAGCCGACATGATCCATATTCAAACTTCACTAAAATATTGTCACAATGATCATTCTGAGCAAGTTTGATGATGATTGGACCAAAATTGTGGCCTCTCGAGTGTTCACAAGGTTTTTCTATGATTTGACCTACTGACCTACTTTTTTACCCGACATGACCCAAATTCGAACTTGACCGAGATATTGTCATGATTATCATTCTGAGCAAGATTGATGATAATTGGACCAAAACTGTGGCCTCTAGTGTGTTCACAAGAAAAAGTTTACGCACGGACGACGCACGACGGACGACGGACGACGGACGACGCACGACGCACGACGACGCCGGACATCTTACTGTCACAAAAGCTCACCATGACCTTCGGTCAGGTGAGCTAATAAAAACACAAGCTCATAGTTCATGAAGCTATTTGGTTTACCAGGTATCAAAAAGCTTGATAAAAAGCAAATTATTCCAAGCAACGATTTAACTTGGCACTTAATAAGGCAGTCGCGTTTGATCTGTAAGTCGCCATAAAAATAATCCACTCATTATATCTTTCACATTGATTTTATGTGCTTATTGTTTCGTAATAAGTCAAATATAAAAAGATGAGAACGTATGTATTATTTTTCCAGACCTTGTATTCATCTTATATATTACACGGTTGATTTTCCGATATGTTTAGAGGTAAATCAGAATACCCACAAAGATTATATAACTCGATGACTGAAGAATTATAATTAGACAGAATGACATAATGCAACATAATGATGATATAGGCACCATGTGTTTAATTTAAATGTAAGGCGATAATTAACTTAACCTAAAAAGAAGAAAAAAAAAATAGCTGACAGAGCTTTAAACTGAAACAAAAATGCCAGTTGACAAAGTTTCAATAACAACTGAATTATCATGATAATGTTTTCCGTAATTTTACGATCATATGCCAATGTCTCAAAATATGATATTTTTTTTATCTCCATCAGATGTGTTTCAAAAATATTGGAAGAAGATAAATAAAATTAGGCTAATTCAATTACTTACAATGCACGGCTATACTCCGTGTATTGTTTATTATTTTATCAAGAGACTGGTGATAAACTACACACGAGACTGTTTTTCCATTGTCTTGTCTGTCCATAACTTTGTGAAATTTAGTACTAGTTGTATATGTTTCGCTTGTTGTATTATACACCACACTATTGTCATCAAAGTCCGATTCCTGTTTTCCATCAAAGAAAAGGCTGATATTTGCTGCAGGCCTAGCGGCGAACGCATCACACCTTATCGCTAGATTGTATCCCTCGATTGTTATTATTTCATCTTCCGGCTGTTGCACGTTTGGTTTCACTGAAATGAAAAGTGGCTGTAATATAGTGTTGTGAAAACCAGTAAGCTCATAACACGTTACACCTTTGTTATATACCTAGGGGATAACAGTATTCACGTTGCTCTTGTACACCTTATGTACTGATGAGCACTGATGAGTTAGAAAGCCTTAATGCGGTCTAAACAAATTATTTGTCTACACCACGACAGAACGAAGGGCGAGGACTGTGGCTATGTAAAATCGATTTAAATCCCACTATTAACAAGTGAAATTCGTTTTTGATGACCGTTTCCAGACGGTTCTTCTGTTGTGGTTTATTTCTATTATAGCTCTTCTTTGTATGTGTGTATTGCTTCTTTATTGTGTATAGCCAATTTGCCATTTTGTGGGAAATTAACTGTCCTTTTGGATTTCCGCTAGTGGTGTTTCCATTAGAGTTCAGTTATTTCATGTTCGTGTTTCTTTCCATTTGGTGTCTCTGATGGGAGGTCTTGGGTAATTGTATCGAGTCCTGATCAATACCCTCTCTTCTGTTTCTGAAATACTGTTTCGTGATCGTTCACAGGTGGCTCTTCTGTCACGGTTTATTTTTGTTATATAGAGGATCTTACATGAGTGTTCATGTATTATTGAATTTATTAAACGAGTTGAGGAAAAGGGATAAAATGGGAGGCTTTGCCGAGCATTTTATCCCTTTTCCTCAACGAGTTTAATAAATTCAAAAATACATGGGCACGAAAACAAGATTCTATTTATCATATGACATTTAAAACGCATATTATTCACGATTGTTTACAAAAATATCAAAATTCCGCCATTAGTAAACGTGACGTAGTTAAGGACGTCGTACATGTAACGTTACGGGACGTATCTAGCTAATTTGCATATTTAATCCACTAGTGGATTATCGAAAATAATACATGGCGTTATTACACTCTCAGACGCGACGTCATATGATAAAGTTCGTTATTGCATTTGTGTATTGCTTTTATCTTTTTATTGTATATAGCCATTTGACCATTTTGTGATAAAGTAACTCACCTTTTTACTTTCCGCTAGGTGTTTCCATTTGGGTTTATTTAATTCATGTTCGTATCTGTTTTCCTTTGGTTTCTCTGATGGGAGGCATTGCCTTCACTTCTGTTCTACATTACATGGAGGAATGTAGATGCTACACAGTTGTAGTTCACGCTTTTTTCCGTAAATAGTCTTACGGAATTTGTTCAAGGTGCTTGAAACAAGTGCCTAAATGATGAATTGCAGTAAAGAGCACCAAGCTATTTCTTCAAACACTAAATGAGAATAATATAATGTTATTAATCAAGTATTTTCGTATTGACCCAACTACAGGTCCGAGGTCTGCTGTATTGGACCGAGGTCGAAGGCCGAGGCCAATATAGCAGACCGAGGACCTGTAACTTGGCCAATACGGAATTACTTCCTTAATGACAATTTTATTAATTGACACCATTAAAAACATGATTATTGGTTTTTGACCTCATTGTTAATACGGATGACCTCCGAACAACACATGAAAGTCAATTAATAATATCTCATATTTTGTATGCAGCGAGCCAGCGCAAAACTTACAGTACGACTTGTGTGATCATAACGTCTCAGATCAGCATGCACATCCTTGCACCCTGATCACACTCATCATATGAACAAGCCCGTGATATGAAGATCCCTAAATCCCACTTTATATAGAGAAAACTGAGGTTAAATCGTTTACGGGCCGGAGTATACATTATTTTTCTTGTGTTTGCTCCAGGACATAGGTTGTGGGTACTCGCTAGAACCGCCTCAGTGATGCGGATCTAACGAGCATCCACGACCTATGATTGCAGTATAAATTAAGAAAAATACGAGTATTACAGATTTTCATCAGAAGAGATCCGAACAAATGCTATGCCGCACGGTGTGTTATCGCAATTTCATCATCTGTACAGCCTACATATTATATTCAAAGACAGATAATTGAAAACATATGCCATATAAGGTGCGTGTTCGATCAGATACTTAGCTGGCCGCACACATCTCATTTTCTGAAATCGTCGTATATTAAGGGGATAACTGTAGAGAAATTGTCATATGGGGAGGTAAATCGTCCGTCGCTTTACCGTGGAAATTCCGTTTAAGGGCTCCGGAGCCATAAAACGGAATACCAGACCGTAAAACCGACGATTTATCTCCCCAAATGACAAGTTTCATTACAATTATCGCCATTCTAATGCACGTATTCGCTTGTTTTGTTTTAAGAATGTTCCTTTTTCCAAAACGTCAAGTGCAGTGAATGAGTGCTTGAGTTTAACGTCTCACCAACAGCTTAGGTCATACGGAGACGGGACCTCGGTTTAAAGACTCATCCCAAAGTCTGGAGAAGCCCGGATGGATCTTGCGATCTCTGGTTTACAAGGCGAGTAGCATAACAACAATACTACAGAGGCTTCTGCGACAAGTGCATTGAGCTGCGTAAAGACAAATACAAAAGAAAGCAAAACGACATTACACGATGACGTCGGATTTCCGACAGTATATCGTAGAATATACAGTCGCAAATGTTTGACGTTATGAAATCAGACGTCGCGTAACATACGCACGTGCATAAGAATAAGTCAAATGCTATCTATTAGTGCCATCAAAGTCATCATTAGCTAACATAGGATCAGGCGATAGTATTTCTTACTTAGATATGTTAACTTACGGTCCAGATAAAGTTCTGCGACATTCTCTACTGGGAAATCCAAAGCTGGGTGAAACACAGTACATTTGAATTCTACACCGTCCAAGGAGCGATTGGCCAGAAGTCTGCAAGAGCTGGAAACATCAAACCTTCCATAGTCATCTTCACTGAAACTGTCATTTGAGAGGAATGTCTCATTTGTATCAGTTCTCGACCAGGTGATATTTGGTTTTGGTTTTGCTCCATCGACTAGGCAAGTCAGAGTAACAATTTGACCTTCGACACCACGGATTACATTCCGATCGTTGTGCAACTGTGTGTCTTCAATCATGATGTTTGTCGGAGGAACTGAAATTTAACATCACGAAAACACGCCTATATAATTTTAACTCCCTGAACCACGTTTTTATATAATAAAATTGGGGTTTACTGTTGTAAACCCTGTTTTTCTTATTTCTGCTCTAAAATATAGATTGTGGGTACTCGTTAGAACCGCCTCGATGAGTACCAACATTCAATAATTTGAGCAGAAAAAAGAAAAATATCACAATTTGCCATCTTAGAATTTTCGTTTTCCGGTGGTAGAGTTTACAATGTATTTGTATAGGTGTGTTTTTGTTATTTCCAAATGAACCCTGAGCCCCGTCTCAAGAAAAAATTTCTTTGGGCTTTGCGACCAAGGAAGACACAAACTGGTCTGCTCTGATACAAGGGATAGCAAAAGTCTACAAACTTTAGATATACATTACGAAAACACGCCTATACAAATACATTGTAAATTTTACTGCCGAGCAAAAAAGGAATTTTAAGCTGAATTCTTATTTCTGCTCAAAATATAGATTGTGGGTATTCGTTAGAACCGCCTCGATGAGGCGGTTCTAACGAATACCCACAATCTATATTTTAGAGCAGAAATAAGAAAAATAATGTATACCCCTGTAAACCCCAGTTTTACTATATATAAAGTGGGATTCAAGGGGGTCAAAATTATATCGGCGTGTTTTTGGGATGGATACAGAAATGATGGAATTCGTGATTGATATAGAAACTGGGGTAATTTACAGTCCATATTGCAAAGAAAAATCTGCTAATGCTTCGATGCTTAGGCTTATCAGCAAAGCTTATGCTTCCAAATAGCAAAGGCAGTTTTTTTTCATGATGTGGCTCGGATTTGAGCCGCGTCCAGAACAAACTGCGTTTCGGGTTTGAAAACTCAATGTTAGCTTGCGTAACTACTCAGACATAATAGAGTTTGTTGGTTGGTAGTTTAAAGGCCTAGTCAACACCATTTAGATCTTATCGAGCTGGTATATTAACCTAACCACACTTTCCTGGACAGGCCTATGCATAAGCGATTAATCAGTACAATGTACGTTATTTCGCAGGAAACAGGCAAATGTCCTTCTTGAATAAGTGGATGTGAGAGAATGGACGAAGAAAAAAAAGCATGATCTATCTCCTCAAAAGACTTTTTGTTCGAATACGTGACCTTTTGATTACCAGTGAGACTCACATCTAATCAAGCTACCGAGGCTGGTAGTCCTTTTGGTCAGCGGGGATCATACAAAGCACAGCGATGAGTGATTCAATCGCATGGATGCACAAGCCGATCTATGTCTTTGTTGGCCGTACATGCAAGTAGACACAATTTCAGTAATATAATATTCCAATTTATAGTATTGATCATTAAAGCTAACTATAAAATATGGTCTATAGAATGATCATCCTCTGGATGCCAGAAATACAGATACGCTTGCGATTATCTTGTCAGTGCACACTCACTTGTCTCGCGTTTGTAACGCGGGAGATACGCATGCGCAGTTCACGCGTTTCAACTGCGAATTACATTTTAGCTAATGAATTTTCTTTATGAAAAACGCGATACTGCGCGTAAATCGCGATTTCCGATTAGCCAATCAGGCATGCGTGTCGATAACGCAGATACAACCTTCTCCGCGTGTCCAAAGCAACCAATCAATACCGCGTAACTATTTCGCTCTTATCTTTTCATCCAATTTAGGTCGTTTAAGTTTTTTTTTTAAAGTATCTGATTGTTTCCAAAACCATAAACAGAATAAATTAAAACATAGAAATCAAAGGTAAATGGCAAGACATTTATTCAGTTGCAGTAAAACTGTGCAATTTGCCTCGGGGTAAATGGTAAAATATATAGGTACTGCATAGTAATTGAAGTTGACGAAGTTGACTGCCAAAATGCAGGATGTTTATTGATCAACAGTTTTATGACACCCAGGTGCACCTGGGAGCTATAAATCTAGTTAGTTAACCCATTGTATGCTAGTGGACTCTTCCATGACTGTATGTTGGACAATTCCATTTTTGATATAAGGGGTGTCAGGCCAATTTTGATGGAAAATTCTGTTAGCAAATAGTGCAGGCCCTGATCAGACGCCGCGTTCTGTGGCGTCTGATCTGGGCCTGCACTGTTTGCCAAGGTACCCATTTAGTGGTTTCCCGCATACAATGGGTTAAAATAACACCTCATTATCTTCACTTATTCAAGAAGTCAAGACCAGAAATAAACATTTTTCATTCACTCACTCACTCACTCACTCACAGAAGGGCTCATTTATTTATTTATTTATTTATTTATCTATTGTAATTTATTTATTTATTTCCCTTTTCTTAATTTATTTTCCATCTGGTCAACAATCCTATTAATGAACACCCTCTAAACCCCACTCTATTTAGAGAAAAGTTGGGTTTACGGGGTATTGAACACGGAAACACGTCCATGTACGAAAACCCGCCTATACAAATACATTGTAAACTTTACCGCCGGAAACACGAAAATTTTAGACGAACAATTGTGATAGTTTTCTTATTTCTGCTTAAAAAATAGATTGTGGGTACTCGTTAGAACCGCCTCGAGTGCGCAAAATATAGATTGTTGGTACTCGTTAGAACCGCCTCATCGAGGCGATTCCAACGAGTACCCACACTCTTTATTTAGAGCAGACAAAAGAAAAATAAGATATACCTCAGTAAACCCCAGTTTTTCTATATAAAGTTGGGGTTCAAGGGGTCAAAATTATATAGGCATGTTTTCGTGATGTTAACCCCACTTTTATATTGCAAAACTGGGGCTTACAAGGGTATGTTTAAGTGTTCTTATTTATGCTCAAAACATAAAGTCTTGATACTGGTTAGAATCGAACCGAACGTCGAGGCGGTAATAACGAGTACCCAAATCTTTGTTTTGAGCATAGATATGAAAAATATAAGATTCTTGATCTAAACATTTTCAGTTGTTTTTTTTAATTTATAAAACTTCAATATATCTGAATAGGCGTGCTTCTGTGATGCCCGTCCACGCGCATGACCTAAATGACACTTTCCGAGTCGAGCTATGCAGTCTGATGGAACATTCTGATGACAGCCTTTAATGTGATGCCAGCATATGCGAGCTAATTTCCATATTTATTCAGGTACAATGTCCCAGATTTATAATGCCTCGCAAAGCAAGGGTCGTTGAATCGATTCCCGGCTTCTCCAGACTTTCAAATGAGTATTTACACCGAGGTCCCGTCTCCATATGACCTCAGTTGCTGGTGGGACGTAAAAGTAACTCTCACACACGCAGTTTTATAGAAACTGAACAAAATCACTCGGACCACATTTGAACTGCAACAACGAGTCAGGTCTTGTTTTTTTTCTCAGGGTACTACTCCTCGCAATAACGATCGGCCCGAAATAAGGGAAATAATTCTGAAAGGTAATTTAAAAAAAAACATAGAAAAATAAAACAACTTACTTTGTTATAAGAATTTTCGAGAACTGGCCAGTGGTAATTAAGGAATTTTGTTGCAAAACTTTTAGTGTGACCCTCCCAACCCACCACACACACACACACACCACACCTAAGGGCCTGGCCGAAGTGACTGGTGCTATGGATAACATTGTATACTAAATAAGTATGACCAGTGTGCGTCGAGATATCAACTTTCACCCATATATTCCTAGCGGCCCCTTTTGGGACATTGACAAACAGTGTAGGCCAAGAGTCTCGAACGTGGCGTCTGATCTGAGTCTGCACTGTTTGCTCAAAGAACATACATTATCAAACGGCACATACCTGACACCCTTATAATTGAAATTGAACCACTCCAAACGTGTAAGGTAGAAGATTACATTGTCATATGGGTTAAAATGTGTTTTTCAGGCGTCTACAATATTTTTTCCTATTTCTGCTCCAAACATAGATTGTGGGTACTTGTTAGAAACAGCCATCAACACCATGACAAGGCGGTTCTGATGAGCCGCCATTAACCAGTAAATAGCGGTGGCTTGTAAATTACATATCCCAGGGTAAATAATTACCCTCACCTGGTCCCCTACCTATATGACATTCTTCAGAATACCCCCAAGTGAGTTTTATCTCTAAAGGTGTTATGCAATACAAAATGTAGGTGTGTTTGTTTATCCGAAGGAATCACAACTGATAAGAAAGACCAATTTAATATACTGTCATTAATTCACGAATGAATTAAAAAAAAAACACACAAAAAAAAAAAAAAACATACAAGCAACGAGAATTTTGATTGGCCCGTTTCCTCTCGCAATCACTCGTTTTATCGTCACATACCTGTTGTATTCTTATTGGTTGAAATTCTCTCGCACAGAAACGCGTATTGAATTTACCTAACGCGTTTCGAATGATCACTTTTTATTGGCTGATATTTAACGCGTTGAAATCGCGTATGAACGCGATGAACCGCGCATTGAAACGCGATAATTTCACACGCACGCAATGCGCGTGTGTCACGCGGACAATACGCGTAAATGGACAAGTTTATCGCAATCTTAACTGTACACCTCAGACCTGAAATGTATTGCGTGAACAAGCTTAATTTTGCAGGACCAGCTGGTTCCGGACAATTAGCAATATCCCACATTATAATTAATGATCCATAGGCTAGAAAATATCATCTACGCTATGATAAAGGACCTAGGAGACACACATTCACTTTACATCAGGTGTAGTGAATCTTAAAGTGATCTATAACGAGAATGATGTTAAATATTCTATAAATCCTCAGTAAAGTAATTGTGTGGGCCAGTGTTTTAAGTCAATCCGCAATGATGTCTAAACAGATAGATCAACATGCATCTGAACATGACAATATCTACCCGGGGGTAGGGGCGGGGGGGGGCATAATCAATTTAAAAGTTAAAACAGAGGGATGAAACTTCTTCTACAAGTTCTCTGCAAGGTAATCAGCTAATATTTCAAGCTGAAAGATAATCAGAATTATGAATCAAAATAACGGCGGAATATTGACATTTTTGTAAACAATCGTGAATAAAATGCTTTTAAATGTCATATGATAAATAGAATCTTGCATTCGTGCTCATGTATTATTAAATTTATTAAACTCGTTGAGAAAAAGAGATAAAATGCTCGGCAAAGCCTCGCATTTTATCCCTTTTCCTCAACTCGTTTAATAAATTCAATAATACATGAACACTCATGAAAGATCCTCTATGTATCTGCATGCGATAATTCCTGTCAGAAGGGTCCAAAATCCATGCAAACTTGGGATAAAATGCGACATATGACATTGAAAGCGCATTTTATTCACGATTATTTACAAAAATGTCAATATTCCGCCGTTAGTAAACACGACGTCGTACATGTAACGTTACGGGACATATCTAGCTAATTTGCATATTTAATCCACTAATGGATTATCGAAAATATTACATGGCGTTCTTACACTCTCAGACGTGACGTAATATGATAAATTGTAAATCCATTCTGAAATAAAATCAGAAATTGTCAATCAAAATGTATCTAAAGGGGGACACTTTTTAAGTCACAAATGGGCCATAATCCATGCGAAATGCACCACAGAGTGATGGTACTTTTTCTACATATTCTCTGTAAGGTAACAGGCCAGTATTTCAAGTTTCAAATAAATCAACAAAAGATAACAAGTCGTATGAATCAAAATATATCTGAATGTGACAATTTATAAGTCAGAAAGGAACCACAATCCTTGCTAAATGCATAACAGAGCAATGCCACTTGTTATTTAAATTCTTTGTAAGGTAGTTAGTAGACAAGTAATCAATCCTGCAATAAAATCAGAATTGTTTAGTAATCAAAGCACTGAGAGTACTGGTGGGTCGATCGTCCCTGAATGTAGGTTGGGAAAATAGTCCTGAGCTGAGAATCGAACTGTTCGTTTAACTTTTAGCAAGCACAGTAGAGCTGATCAGACATCGCGTTATGTGGCGTCTGATTATGTAGATTCTGTTTGCCAATGCCCAAGTATACGAGCACAGTCCACCCGCCCCTGCCCATCGGGGCTTGAATAAATAGATGGGCTGCATGACGCTTCCACGCAGAGCTGAAAGTCCCGTAACATTGGAGTAACGTCTCCAAATGACCTATACAGTATTGACGGGGACGTTAATTTGTTTGTTTGTTTGATTTGAGGTTTAACGTCCCCGTCAACACTGTAATGGTCATTTTGGAGACGTTGCTTCCAATTTTGTGGGACTTTTACCCGACATTGAGATGAAATGACATCTCAAGCCCTGTCGCCCAATGAAACCAATAGGGTTTATTAGCATGGGCGGTCCGCCTCGCATCGCGGTTCCTGGACAGGCTTAGATCCTCTAAGCGGTTTACCAGTACATGTACTAGTGTGCGGGCACGATTCAGCTCTGCGTGGAAGCATCATGCAGCCCATATATTTCTTCAAGCCCCTATGGGCGGGGGCTTGACGGGGACGTTAAACATTAAATCAAACGAACGAGCACAGTCCAGCGTACGGCCCTGAATCATGTTCAAAACTGTTGTTGCATACATATGGCCAACGTTGCCGAGCTGATCAGAAGCAACGTACTCTATATCCGATCTTGGTCTACGCTGTATGTCTAATAACGGTACCACCATTAAACATTTCAGTGTTCTAAAGCAGGAGTGCGAAAAGTCTATTTTTACTCGACTTGGCATACATTTGTATAACAGTTTTATAAATAGAATGTTCCGAAAGACGTCACGTGACATCGTGGCCTTGTAAAAGATATTGTTTTTCTTTCATTACGTTAGCAATCTGGAATTCTTATACTATTTCGTTTAACCCTCAAATGCCACCATTTAAGGAAACAGTGAAGTTCCTGTGCAACCTGCTGATCAGACGCCCCATTCCGCTGCGTCTGATCTGGGTATTATCTGTCAAGACTCTATAGATAGCTCTTGTTGCATCGATAAAAATAGCGCAACGTTTCAAGTTCTATTAGTAAAACATAATATCGGTTTTCCCAAATCAGTGATGGCCTCCATAGATAGCTCCTGTTGCATCGATAAAAATAGCGCAACGTTTCAAGTTCTATTAATAAATCATAATATTGGTTTTCCCAAATCAGTAATGGTCACGTGGACAACTGCATTAATTCCGTTTGGCCATTTAGTAAATTTGGGTCGATCGTAAACCGATCGACCCAAAAATGTATCTGAATGGGGAAATGGCCATATTCCATGCAAAAATAATAACAGGGTGATGGTACTTTCTCTATAAAAGTATTTTAGCTTTGGAGAGAAATTCTGTTCTAACCCTGGTGTTCTTACCCAGAATAGAATATTCTCGCGTATTTGATAAATGCACTGGTTGAATACGACCTCATATGCGCCATCGTTAAGGTTGACGTCACAGCAGGTTACGTGGCGTCAATAAACATTCCTGAAGTGTCATTACAATATGACGGACGTCAGTAACCGAAGTGATTTCAGCATTAAAAATCCGTGCTAAGAGATGAAAGGTTTGCAAGAAAAAGAATCCTATATGGGTGTGAGGGGTGGATAGAAAAATCCGTTCCTCGGGATCACTGTCCGGCATCACTCGGCAAGCCTCGTGCCGGACAGTGACCCTCGGGACGGATTTTTCCATTTCACCCGCACACCCATATAAGATTCTTATAGTCTCTGTCAGGTAACAGGTAGAGATAAAGTTCAACATGTCCACAGCAATTTGCATGGACTTAAATTTTAAGAACTTACCGCTGGTAACTTCAGCGTCCATAAAGCTTGTGACATGGAGCAAAATTTTCGAAAATGAGCCAGCGCACGACAAACCTACAATAAGACATGTGCGCACAACAAAGACTCTGATCAGTCTGCGCATCCACGCAGTCTGATCAATGTCTTCGTTGTGCGCTCTAAGGCAAGCAAAGGGCCCAATGATCGTCATGCAGCAAGACTATAATGATGCGCAGGCTGATCTGAGTCTTCGCTGGGCGAACGTGTCTTATTGTTTCGTTTGTTTGATTTGAGGTTTAACGTCCCCGTCAACACTGTAAAGGTCATTTTGGAGACGTTGCGACCTTACCCGACATCTCAAGTCCAATGAAACCAATAGGGCTTATATAAGCATGGACGGTGCTATTCGCACTGCTTTGCCTGAGCAGGCTTAGATCCTCTAAGCAGTATCCTCTAAGCAGTTTACCAGTACTAGTGTGCGAGTCGGTTTCAGCTCTGCGTGTAAGCATCATGCAGACCATCTATTTCGTCAAGCCCCGATGGGCGGGGGGGGGGGGGGGATGGGAGTGATATGTCTTATTTTTGGTTTTGACATGCGCTGGCTCAAATGATTTTTATTAGTTAACCAGAGAATAAATGTAACAAATGGGTTTTGCATGTGACTAACTTTTATCACTTACTGTTGGTAACAATCAGCTGAAGTTCAGCTTCCCCAACGTTTGTTGCAAAACACGCATATTTTCCCTCGTCGTCTAATGTAACGTTGTGGATAAGGAGAGCCGCGTTAGTTGCATTGATTTCAAGTCTGTCAGCATCAGGGACGTTTTCCCTTATCTCTGATGATCCTGGTACGTTGTAAGTAATGCCGCTCGGCCCTATCCAGAATGTAATGTTGAGATCTGAGCTTTGAGGACAAATCAAGATGGCCGTCTCTCCTGCATTGACTGTTACATTTTCTGCATTCACATATGTACCTGAAACAACGAACTACAGTGCAACTTCAATAACTCGAACATCTCTGGGACCATGAAAAGTAGTTCGAGATAGGGGTAGTTCGAATTACTGAGGTTTAATCATAGTTACGGGGCATGAGGCACAAGGGAAACCTTTGAGGATTTCTTCGCGATCTTCGATAAAATAAAGATGTTGTGTGTACTCATTAGAATCGCCTCATTGTTGAGGCGGTTCTAATGAGTACACACAACATACCTTCTAAAGATCAATTAAGACAAAAATGTATAGATTATACTAAATGTATGGGTATCTGGGCGTTGGGACATTTTTCTCAAGGGACTCCAGAACTACATTACGCAAATACTCCTATACAAATACATTGCCACCTTTATCGCCGAAAAAAAAAAATTAAGTTGAAAAATTGTGATATTTTTCTTATTTCTGCTCTAAAATATAGATTGTGGGTACTCGTTAGAACCGCCTCGATTTTTCTTATTTCTGCTCAAAATATAGATTGTGGGCACTCGTTAGAACCGCTCATCGAGGCGGTTCTAACGAGTACCCACAATCTATATTTTAGAGCAGAAATAAGAAAAATAAGGTATACCCCAGGAAACCCCGGTTTTACTGTATAAAAGTGGGGTTCAAGGGGGTCAAAATTATAAGGCGTGTTTTCGTGATGTAGTTCGAATAAGCCATTTTATCATATGACGTCGCGTCTGAGAGTGTAATAACGCCATGTATTATTTTCGATAATCCACTAGTGGATTAAATATGCAAATTAGCTATATACGTCCCGTAACGTTACATATACGACGTCCTTAACGACGTCGCGTTTATTAACGGTGGAATATTGACATTTTTGTAACAATCGTGAATAAAATGCGTTTTAAATGTCATATGATAAATAGAATCTTGCATTCGTGCTCATGTATTATTGAATTTATTAAACTCGTTGAGGAAAAGAAATAAAATGCTCGGCAAAGCCTCGCATTTTATCCCTTTTCCTCAACTCGTTTAATAAATTCAATAATACATGAGCACTCATGTAAGATCCTCTATGTAAACGAATAATCCGTGTTCGAGTTATCGAAGTTTGTCTGATTAATTTTCTACAGGCCATCTATCATATGTGGCCAGTTGTTCAAAACTAACGACGTCGCTAGTTAACGTATCGTTAAAACTTTGATCATTCAATGTGGCAAATATACTAATATTTTTGCTGAAACAATCTGAGTAGCTTTTGTTTTGGAGAGCCAATTGGCCAGTTTGTGGGAAAGTAACTTTCCTTTTGACTTTCCGCTATTGATGTTTCCATTAGGATCTACATGTAGCTATTTCATGTCTGTGTTTTTTTCCCTTTGGTGTGTGTGTGCCGGCCCCGATACCTCAGTTGGTAGAGTGTCCGCTCCGGGGAACGGGAGGTCACGGGTTCGATCCCGGGCCGCGACATACCAAAGTCGTTAAAAAATGGTACTAGCTGCTCCTCGCTTGGCACTCAGATTTACGGGGTAGAGCTAGGACTGGTCGATCCAGTGTCAGGATAATGTGACTGGGTGTGGTATCATGTAATGTGTCTGGGACATGATACTTCAGTGAGGCAGCACTATAAACGTGAGCATTGAGCTCCCTGTCGCAACCAGACACCGTCGTGATATGACTGAAAAATTGTTGAAAGCGACGTTAAACCCGAATTCACACACACACACACACGACGTCGTTAGTTAACGTATCGTTAAAACTTTGATCATTCAATGTGGCAAATATACTAATATTTTTGCTGAAAAAAATCTGAGAAGCCTTTTGTTTTGGAGAGCCAATTGGCCAGTTTGTGGGAAAGTAACTTTCCTTTTTACTTTCCGCTATTGATGTTTCCATTAGGATCTACATGTAGCTATTTCATGTCTGTGTTTCTTTCCCTTTGGTGTGTGTGTGTGCCGGCCCCGATAGCTCAGTTAGTGGAGTGTCCGCTCCGGGGAACGCGAGGCCACGGGTTCGATCCCGGGCCGCGACATACCAAAGTCGTTAAGAATGGTACTAGCTGCTCCTCGCTTGGCACTCTGATTCACGGGGTAGAGCAAGGACTGGTCGACCCAGTGTCAGGATAATGTGACTGGGTGTGGTATCATGTAATGTGTCTGGGACATGATACTTCAGTGAGGCAGCACTATAAAAGTGAGCATTGAGCTCCCTGTCGCAACCAGACACCGTCGTATGGCAAGTTTACTAATATTTTTGCTGAAAAAAATGTGAGTAGCTTTTTGTTTTGGAGAGCCAATCGGCCATTTTATGGGAAAGTAACTGTCCTTTTGATTTTCCGCTATTGATGTTTCCATTAGGATCTAGTTGTTTCATGTCTGTGTTTCTTTCCCTTTGGTGTCTGTTCATTGTATCGATTCCTAATCATTGCCTCCACTTCTATTTTACTCGCATTTTAGCTCACCTGAGCCGAAGGCTCATGTGAGGTATTAGTATGCCAATGATCCGGCGTCCGTCATCCGTTGTCCGTTCACATTTTCAACTGAGTATATCTTTTAAGCCAGTTGGCCAATCATGATTAAATTTCATGAGAAGCATTATCAGGTTGGGGAAAAAGATGCATTATGTTTTGAGGCAGATCAGATGGAAACTCTTGTTGCCATGGCAATATATAGCTCCCATAGACTTACAATGGGAAAATCTTAAAAAATCTTCTTCTCTGAAACCAGTAGGCCCAGAGCTTACATATGAAGCATGTAGCAATGTCAAGTGGTCCCCTACATAAATTGTGCCAATCATGCCCCTTGGGTCAAAACTGGCCACGCCCCGGGGTCCCTTAACCCCCCATAGAAATAAAAGCTTAAAAAATTTTCTTCTCTGAAACCGCTAGGCACAGAGCTTACATATTAAGTAGGTAGCAATGTCAAGTGGTCCTCTACATAAATTGTGCCAATCATGCCCCTGGGGTCTAAACTGGCCACGCCCCGGGGCCCCTTAGCCCCCATAGACTTATAATGGAAAAACAAGCTAAAAAAATCTTCTTCTCTGAAACCACTAGGCCGTGAGCTTACATATGAAGCATGTAGCAATGTCAAGTGGTCCCCTACATAAATTGTGCCAATCATGCCCCTGGGGTCTAAACTGGCCACGCCCCGGGGTCCCTTAACCGCCATAGACTTATAATGGAAATAAAGGTTTAAAAAATCTTCTTCTCTGAAACCGCTGGGCACAGAGCTAACATATTAAGCATGTAGCAATGTCAAGTGGTCCTCTACATAAATTGTGCCAATCATGTCCCTGGGGTCTAAACTGGCCACGCACCGGGGCCCCTTAGCCCCCATAGACTTATAATGGAAATAAAAGCTTAAAAAATCTTCTTCTCTGAAACCACTAGGCCCAATGCTTACATATGAAGCATGTAACAATGTCAAGTGGTCCCCTACATAAATTGTGCCAATCATGTTCCTGGGGTCCAAACTGGCCACGCCCCGGGGCCCCTTAGCTCCAATAGACTTATAACGGAAAAAAAGCTTAAAAATCTTCTTCTCTGAAACCGCTAGGCCCAGTGCTTACATATTAAGCATGTAGCAATGTCAAGTGGTCCTCTACATAAATTGTGCCAATCATGCCCCTGGGGTCTAAACTGGCCACGCCCTCGGGTCCCTAAGCCCCCATAGACTTATAATGGAAAAAAAGCTTAAAAAATCTTCTTCTCTGAAACCGCTAGGCACAGAGTTTACTTATTAAGCATGTAGTAATGTAAAGTGGTCCTCTACATAAATTGTGCCAATCATGCCCCAGGGGTCTAAACTGGCCACGCCCCGGGGCCCCTTAGCCCCCATAGACTTTTAATGGAAAAAGTGCTAAAAAATCTTCTTCTCTGAAACCACTAGGCCGTTAGCTTACATATGAAGCATGTAGCAATGTCAAGTGGTCCCCTACATAAATTGTGCCAATCATGCCCCTGGGGTCTAAACTGGCCACGCCCGGGGGTCCCTTAACCCCCATAGACTTATAATGGAAATAAAAGCTTAAAAAATCTTCTTCTCTGAAACTGCTAGGCACAGAGCCTACATATTAAGCATGTAGCAATGTCAAGTGGTCCTCTACATAAATTGTGCCAATCATGCCCCTGGGGTCTAAACTGGCCACGCCCCGGGGCCCCTTAGCCCCCATAGACTTATAATGGAAAAAAAGCTTAAAAAATCTTCTCTGAAACCACTTGGCCCAGAGCTTACATATTAAGCATGTAGCAATGTCAAGTGGTCCCCTTTATAAATTGTGCCAATCATGCCCCTGGGATCTAAACTGGCCACACCCTTGGGCCCCTTAGCCCCCATAGACTTATAATGGAAAAAAGCTTAAAAAATCTTCTTTTCTGAAACAGCTAGTATTATTAGCTCACTTGAGCCGAAGGCTCATGTGAGGTATTGGTATACCAATGGTCCGGCGTCCGTTCACATTTTCAAATAAGTATATCTTTAAAGCATCTTGGCCAATCATGATTAATTTTCATGAGAAGCATTATCCGATTGAGGGAGAAGATGCAGTATGTTTTGGGGTAGTTCAGATTGAAACTGGTGTTGCCATGGCAACATATTGCTCCCATAGACTTACAATGGGACAAACTTAAAAAAAAAAATTCTCTGAAACCACTAGGCCCAGAGCTTACATATTAAGCATGTAGCAATGTCAAGTGGTCCTCTACATAAATTGTGCCAATCATGCCCCTGGGGTCTAAACTGGCCACGCCCCGGGGCCCCTTAGCCCCCTTAGACTTATAATGGAAAAAACAAACTTCAAAAATCATCTTCTTTGAAACCACTAGGCCCAGAGCTTACATATTAAGCATGTAGCAATGTCAATTGGTCCCCTACATTAATCCTGCCAAACCTGCCCCTAGGGTCCAAATTGACAAAGCCGTGTTCCATTAGGAAGAACTTCAAAAAAAAAAATATGCTCAAAGACCATGAGTCAAACAGCTAAATAAAATGTTCCTCAGGTGAGCGGTTAGGCTCATTGAGCCTCTTGTTTCAGTTAAAATACCAAAATTTTAGATAATGTACTTGCTAGATTAGTTAATAATGTGAAGACTAACGAGCACTAACGAGCACGTTAAGCTGACAAGGCTTTTGAACAATTGGAACATGGACAGCGAAGAGCAATAAGGGGTCTTGGCTCACCTGTATTCAGTAAAGACCCAGATCAGTCTGTACACAAGCCATTACGGAAACACGCCTATACAAATACATTGTGAGATTTATCGGCGAAAAATTGAAAATTTTTAGATGAAAAATTGTGATATTTTTCCTGTTTCTGTTCAAAATATAGATTGTGGATACTCGTTAGAACCGCCTCATCGAGGCGGTTCTAACGAGTACCCACAATCTATATTTTAGAGCAGAAATAAGAACAATAAGGTATACCCCCGAAACTCCAGTTTTACTACGAGAACCTTCCTTGGCTAATCGTAGCTGTAAAGATGATCGATTATCAGTCCTATCATTGTGATCGATAATCGCTTAGTAATCAATAAATAGTTTGTCATAATTTTACCTGATTTGGCTTTCTGTCTGAGTATGACTCTTGCCATATGTTGTACTTTACCATATTTGAACAGACAGGCCTGAGCAAACGGTGTAGACAAAGGCGGGACCATTTTTGGTCCCATGGCTATAAATTGAACATTCTTTGCAAAAGTCAACATGATTAAGGTGTGTACCAAGAATCAATTATCCGGCCTTCAGGTGGCAGACGAGAAGATTTTCAAAGGTTTTACCTCTAAAAGTCTATGTAAAAATGTTGCTCATTGGTGGGGCCATTTCTGGCCCCAGGGCTATAATTGCAGAGGTCTACTATACATGTAGATAAAACTGTGTTTAAAATATCAAAGGGCTCAGCTTCTTGTTTTCGAGACAAGAAAAATTTTAAAGGTTTTCCCTATATAACTCTATGTAAAACATGTGGGTCACGGGGCGGGCCATGTTTGACCCCCGGGCAATATTTTGAACAATCATGATCTTGGAGGAGGACCACTAGACGACGCTGTGCAAATATCAAAAGCCGGGGCTATTTGGTTTCAGACAAGAAGATTTTTAATGTTTTTTTTTTGTTCGAATAATCTTATAAATAAAGGTCCACTAGACGAAGCGCTGTACTAAATATCAAGAGTCTGGGCCCTCTGGTTTCAGAAAAGATTTTTTTCCTATATGTGAAACATGTGGGCTTCAGGGCTATACAGTCAGCAATCCCCGTAGAGGTTCACTAGACGAAGCGGTGTACCAAATATCAAATGGGCAGAGCCATTTTTGGCCCTAGGGTTATAACACTCTTGGTAGAGGTCCACTAGACGAAGCGGTGTACCAAATATTAAAGGTCTAGCTGTGCCCTCTGGTTTCAGACAAGAAGATTTTTAAACGTTTTTCCTCTATGTAAAACATGTGGGCCCCAGGGATATAAATTCAACAATCCTCGCAAAGGATCACTAGACGAAGACGTGTGGCAAACTATCAAAAGCCATGGGCCATTTGGTTTCAGATAATAAGATGTTTAAATGGTCTTTTTCTATATAAATATATAACTCTGTGTAACACATGTGGGCCCCTGCTCAGGGCCATTTTGGTCCTAGGACTATAATTTGAACAATCTTGATAAAGGTCCACTAGACGAAACGGTATACCAAATATCAAAGCTTTGGGTCATCTGGTTTCAGAAAAGATTTTTTTAAAGTTTTTGCCTATATGTAAAACATGTGGGCCCAGGGCTATAAAGTCAACAGTCCTCGTAGAGGACCACTAGCTCGCTCCTATAAAATTGTCGCAGCGAACCGATTATATTTAGTTTATACCGCAATTCAAAAATCAAGGGGTTTTGCAAAAATTTAGCAAATTTAAGCAAAAAAGACAGCAGACACTGTGGCATGTTAAACGCCATTCAGTGCCATGGCGCGCACACGTAGTATAACGTGACGTCAACGAGTGCAAAGTTTCTGAAGTCACCACGACACAAAGACGCAGGAAACAACATGGACGCTCGAATAAAAGTTTCTCAGCGCTTTACATTCTGTAAGAAAATCTGCAAATAAGTAGTTTATTTTAGCTTTAGAAATTATTTTCGAGGTTGAGACTCAATTGCAGTAGCAGTGCGCAGTTATTCCAACGGGCCATTCAAACCAGGAAAGGCCGAGAAGGTAAGAATTTAGCTGAACTTTCTGAAAATCTGTTCAAATAAATATTGCAAAGATTTCAACTTGCAGTTTCGTTGTTTTCCCATGTAAAAAAGGTTGCATGTTATTGTTTACACTTGTAAATTAGTGACCTGAAAAGTAGATCCGGTCTATTGACGGTCACTAGACGTATTATAGGTCAGTATAAGGTATTACAGGTCACTACCGATTATAGCGTGCAGTTATTCGACCCCCTTTTTTAGGTTCTTAGAATGCCTGATTGCGGTATAAAAAGCTGTGTACCGAATATCGAAAACCTGAGCTATTTGGTTTCAAAGAAGAAAATGTTTTAAAGATTTTTTCCCATATAACTCTATGTAAAACATGTGGGCCAGTAGGCGGGACCATTTTGGCCCAGGGCTATAATTTGTATAATCTTGGTAGTGTTCCACTACACGAAGCTGTGTACGAAATATAAAAGGCCTGTGCCCTCTGGTTTCAAACAGGAAGATTTTAAAAGTTTTTCGTGTGTAACTCCATGTAAAATACGTGGGCCCCATAGGCAGGGCAGTATTGGCCCCAGGTCTATAAATTGAATAATCCTGGTAGAAGTCCACCAGACGGAACTGTGTACCAAACATCAAAGACCTGGGCCTTCTGGTTTCAGAGAAGAAGATTTTTAAATGTTTTCCCTCTATCATTCTATGAAAAAACATATTGGCACCTAGTCTGGGCCATGTTTTGTTCCAGGGCTATAAATTGAAAAGTCCGGATAGAGGTCCACAAGACGAAGCTGTGTAACAAATACAAAAAGTCTGGGCCTTCTGGTTTCAGAGACAAAATATTTTAAAACGTTTTCCATATATATCTCTATGTCAAACATGTGGGCCCCTGAGCGTGACAATTCTATAATTTGAATAATCTGGGTAAAGGTCCACTAGACGAAGTTGTGTACCAAATACCAATGTTCTGGGGAATCTGGGTTTTGAACAAAGACATTCTAAATGGTTTCCCTATATAACTCTATGTAAAATATGTGGGCCCCTAGGCGGGGCCATTTTTGGTCGCAAGGCTATAAACTGAACCCACCTGGTAGAGGTCCACTAGACGAAGTTGTGAACCAAATATCAAAGTTATGGGCCAACTGGTTTCAGACAAGAAGCTTATTAAATGTTCTCCCTATGTAACTGTATGTTAAAAATAAGGGCCCCTGGGCAGGGCGATGTTTGGCCATACGGCTATAATTTCAACAATCCTGGTGAAGATTTATACCAAGTATCAGAGATCTAGGCCCACTGGTTTCAGGCAAGATGGTGTTTAATTCTTTTACCTATATGAGCCTATTTAAAATATGTGGGTCACAAGGAGGAGCCAGTTTTGGCCCAGGGTTATAATTTGAACAATCTTTGAACAATCGCCTTCTGTTTTCCGACAAGAAGATTTTTAAAGGTTATCCCTATATAAGCCTATGTAAATCCAGTGGGCCCCGGCGCGGGACTATTGTTGGCCTCAGGGCTATAATTTGAATAATCTTGGTGTTCCCTATATAACTCTATGTTAAACATGTGAGACCCTGGGCAGGGTCATGCTTGCCCAAAGGGCTATAATTTGAACAATCTCGTTAGAGGTCCACTAGGTGAAGATTCATACCAAATATCAAAGTCCTGGTCCTACTTGTTTCAGGCAAGAATTTTTTACATGTTTCCCTATTAAAGCCTAATAGTATGTAAAACATGTGTGCCCCGGAGTAGGGCCATTTTTGGCCCCAGGGTTATAATTTGAACAATCTTTGAACAATCGCCTTCTGTTTTCCGACAAGAAGATTTTTAAAGGTTATCCCTATATAAGCCTATGTAAATCCAGTGGGCCCCGGCGCGGGACTGTTGTTGGCCTCAGGGCTATAATTTGAATAATCTTGGTGTTCCCTATATAACTCTATGTTAAACATGTGAGACCCTGGGCAGGGTCATGCTTGCCCAAAGGGCTATTATTTGGACAATCTCGGTAGATGTCCACTAGGTGAAGATTCATACCAAATATCAAAGTCCTGGGCCTACTTGTTTCAGTCAAGAAACTTTTTACATGTTTCCCTATTAAAGCCTAATAGTATGTAAAACATGTGTGTCCCGGGGTAGGGCCATTTTTGGCCCCAGGGTTATAATTTGAACAATCTGGTAGATTATGTTTGATTTGAGGTTTATCGTCGCCGTCAACACTGTATAGGTCATTCTGGAGACGTTGCTTCCAATTGTGTGGGACTTTTACCCGACAATGAGATGAAATGACATCTCAAGCCATGTCGCCCAATGAAACCAATAGGGTTTATAAGCATGGAGGGTTCGACTCGCACCGTTTTGCCTCGGCAGGCTTAGTTCCCCTAAGCGGTTTACCAGTACTCGTGTGCGGTCAGTTTCAGCTATGCGTGGAAGCATCATGCAGCCCATTTATTTCTTCAACCCCCGAACAATCATAGTAGAGGTCCACTAGATGAAGCTTCACACCAATTATCAAAGACGTAGGCCTCCTTCAGGTTTCAGAAAAAATAGTTTGAAACGTTATATAAGCCTATGTAAAACCATTGGGTCCCAGAAGCCTCCGTGTTGTAGTGGATAAGCTACTCGCCTCATAAACCAAGGGTCGTGGGTTCGATCCCAGGCTTCTCTAGACTTTCGGATGAGTCTTGAAACCGAAATACCGTCTCCGTTTGACCATAGCTGTTGGTGGGGGCTTAAAATTAAAACACACTCACTCACTCTCTCACCAGTGGGCCCCACGGCGGGGCCATGTTTGGCCCCATGGCGGGGCAATGTTTGATCCCAGGGCTATAATTTGAACAATCTTGGTAGAGGTCTACAAGATGAAGCTTCAAACCAAAAGCAAAGACCTTGGCCTTCTGGTTTCAGACAAGAAGATGTTTTAACCCTTATTGTACCAAATGGAATCTTCCTCCTTATATATAACCCATGTCCATTTAAAATATAGGGGTGTCAGGTTGTGTTTTCATCAAAATTTATTTGGAAAATGACTTAACTTTTAGCAAACAGTGGAGGCCCTGCATTGTTTGCCAGGGTACATCTTTTGGGGTTTCTGGTACTAAATGGGTTAATTTTGTTTCTTAATTTTCCACTTTTCGATGCCATGGCAACCAGAGTTCTGCATGGAATAAAATTCTTTGAGCAACTGTGAGAGAGGACGACCAAAGATCATCTCTGCCAAGTTTGGTTAAAATATGTTCAGTGCATGGTTTTAGGCGGAGATGTCGTTAAGGAATTGTGGAAGGACGGACAGACGCACGACGACGGATGGTGACCGATCACAATTGCTCCCGCGGAGCCTTCGGCTCAGGTAAGCTAATACGCAATTTGTTTTAGTCTATTGAACATCAAAGGGGTTGTTAAGCTATTATTGCCTACGAATAAAAGTTTGTTATGAAAGTAACTTACCTAAAACAATAAGTAAATAAGTGGATTTCAATAACAAATAGATATACTCATCAGCCATATTTGTCTTCTTACATATTTCAAGTTAGACACCTGAAACCTTTTATTATTTACTATTACACTTCCTGTTTTGTGACGAGTTTCAATATGATATAGGCTCTATTTATAATATATGTACATACATTATTTTGTACATAATACAAAATTGCGTGCCTGAAGTTTGTTTGTTTGTTTGTAACGTCCCCGTCAACACTGTATAGAGGTCATTTTGGAGACGCTGTTTCCAATTTTATGGGACTTTTACCCGACATTGAGATGAAATGACATAGCAAGCCCTGCCGCCCAATGAAACCAATAGGGTTTATATGCCATGGAAGATTAGTACCAGTACTAAATGTGTTACCCTCTATAAATAAGGTCGATTATTATTATTATTATTATTATTATTATTATTATTATTATTATTATTATTATTATTATTATTCACAGACGGTCTGACTCACACAACTTTTTCTGGGCAGGCTTAGAACCTCTAAGCATTTTACCAGTACTCATGTGCGGTCGGATTCAGCTCCTCGTGGAAGCATCATGCAGCCCAATCTATTTCTTCAAGCCCCGATTGGCGGGGGCTATGCGTGTCTGAAGTACACGATATAATGTATTGACTATTTCGGTCAAATTGAAAGCAAGACCACATCTTCATTCTGTTCTTCTGTTCTACAAGAATACTGTTAAACCGCTTAGAGGATCTAAGCATGCCCAGACAAAGCGATGCGAGTCCATGCTTATAAACCCTATTGGTTTCATTGGGCGACAGGACTTGAGATGTCATTTCATCTCACTGTCGGGTAAAAGTCCCACAAATTTGGAAGCAACGTCTCCAAAATGACCAGTACAGTGTTGACGGGGACGTCAAACCTCAAATCAAACAAACAGAACATGCTTATTCATCAATGCTTTTTCACACCGATGTTCATTAAAATATGCGCTGTGTTCATGGTGTCAGAAGGGGTTCATTTTCTTATGTCCATTGTTCATACTTTAATGAACGTCGAATTAATATTATATTATTTTGCGCGAATTAAAATCTGGCTTGAAGGTTAAACATCACGCAAACACGCCTATAGTTTTGACCCCCTTGAACCCCAATTTTATATTGTAAAGCTGGGGTTTATAAGGATAAACCTTATTTTTCTTATTTCTGCTCTAAAATATAGATAGTGGGTACTCGTTAGAACCGCCTCGATGAGGCTGTTCTAACATGTACCTCAATCTAAATTTTGAGCAGAAATAAGAAAAATACATGTTTCACAATTTTCCATCTTAAAAATGTTTAATTTTACGGCGGTAAAATGTACAGTGTATTTGTATAGGCGTGTTTCCATAATGATTGAAACATGAAAAAACAATGTACACATTTCCTATTAAACGATTACACCACACCCTCCTTCCGTTTTTAGCAGAGATGACCATTTTGCTAGTTGGAGCTTAAACCTTGTAGGTATTTGTGTAGAGGGTCATCTAGTCAACATTCATTTAAAGTTTAAATGAAGCTGGCGCAGTGGGTTTTGAGGACTTATCGTTTAAAGTGTTCTCTGTTATCAGCTCTGGTGGCCATCTTGTTCGCGTAACGAGTTTAGCTGTTTGGTTGGGGGGGGGGGGGGGGGTGCATATGGGCAACATTCCTGCCATGACTGATTAAAAATGTCCCTAGAGTTAACGAGGAGATAGCATTTTAAGCAAATCGTCGATGCCTAACGACGGATGATGCCCGAAGACAACGCCATTGATCGACAACAATACATATTTATAAGGACTTTGTGCAAAGGTGTGCTAATAAAAGCAAGAGAGTAAAAAACAAATACGAGTCAAACATCTGGCTCCAGACTCCACTCCAAAATCAACTCTAAGACTCCACTTCTTGACTCCAATCCATAGAACACATAGAGTCCAAGTGGGCTTGGTTTAGAGTCTGCACTGTTTGCCAACACCGATTACGCGAGCTGAGTCCAGTTTTTATTATTATTATTATTTTTTTTTTTTTTTTTGGCTCTATCGAGATAGCGCTGCTATAAAATAATCGGTACATGTAGCCAGTGTATACATGGTCAGTGTTCCGGGCCGCGACATACCAAAGTCGTTAAAAATGGTACTAGTTGCTCCTCGTTTGGCACTCAGATTTACGGGGTAGAGCTAGGACTGGTCGATCCAGTGTCAGGATAATGTGACTGGATGTGGTATCATGTAATGTGTCTGGGACATGATACTTCAGTGAGGCAGCACTATAAACGTGAGCATTGAGCTCCCTGTCGCAACCAGACACCGTCGTGATATGACTGAAAAATTGTTGAAAGCGACGTTAAACCCGAATTCACACACACACACATGGTCAGTGTTAGACCCGTGGTCAATAGCAGGGCTGGGCGGCTTCTTTAGATTAATTGATAAACAGGCAACCCAAAAATATCACATACTTTCGTATGATCAAAGACATTTAGAATACGATTATTTTTAGTGGATGAGTTATTCCAATGTAAACACACATGTGAGATAATGCGTTCTTCATTGCCTGCACTTCTATTTTACCCGGCTACACATTACGAAAACACGTCTATTCAAATACATCGGTAAACTTTTACCACCAAAAAAAAAAAAAATTATTCATACTCGTATAAAAATCCTGATATCTTTCATATTTCTGCCCAAAACTTAGATTGTAGGTACATGTTAGACCCGCCCCGACGAGGCGGTTCTAACATGTACCTACAGTCTATGATAAGAATTCTATTGTATACCCCTATAATCCCCAGTTTTACTATATAAAAGTTGGGTTTAAGGGTAGAAAATTATACAGGCGTGTTTTCGTGATGAAAACTGATGTTTGTTTTTTTTTTCCTGAAAATTTGCTATACCTTGCTTGTCTCTGCTCCAAACGTAAACTTGCGTACTCATTAGATCCACTTCAGTGATGAGGTTCTATCTTCATTGGGGAATTGATACACCTTCAGGGTAGGCAACTATATATATATTAGTTTTATATATATATATATATATATATATAATTATATATATATATAGATTAAATATAAATAATATCCACAATGCGGGTAAATATAACTATGAAAAAATTAAAGAAACACTGGAATAAAAGTTATTTTTCCTGTATTTTTAACAACCGGTTTCATCCATGATGGAATTTTCAAGTTAACAACGATGTTTATTATTGTACGTTAAAGTGACGTAAACGTCAATAGTTATTTATTTTTCCCGTAACGCTCAATAAAAGCTGACGCTTTTGTGTTTTTGAGACGTTACGTATTTACATATGAGCCGTCGTAAGATAACGGCGTAAAAAGCAAATGAAGTACAGGACACATATATAGAATATTACACGGTTGTTTTGATATCGGCCCTGGTCTCGGCCCGAGTTGCCTGTCTCAGCCCGAGCCGGAACGGCGAGGGCTGAGACAGGCCGAGGGCCGAGACCAGGGTCGATATCAAAACAACCGTGTTATATTCTTTTTATCATATACTTATTTGCGTAAAATATTCTAAGATGAAAGAAACATCTCCGTTAAAGCAAGTTTATTTCTTAACTACTTGTTACTAATGATGAACACACTCTGTAGAGGCCCAAATACATACATGTAAATAAAATACAGATTTGCTGTTGAAAAAAAGCTTAATTAACTATATATTGCATGCATAACGAAGAAATGTCACAATTTCTCAATGAATTAAAAATGATCATCACCTCTGACCTAAGATGATTTATTTCCTCTAAGGAAATAAATCCCTGTAGCCTGTCATACTTGTTCAATGCAATCGTTTTATTTAGACGCGGGAAAGTTTAATTCACGTCGACGCGTGTTCTTAATTCACGTCGACGCGTATATGATAAATATAGAATATTACACGGTTGTTTTGATATCGGCCCTGGTCTCGGCCCGAGTTGCCTGTCTCAGCCCGAGCCGGAACGGCGAGGGCTGAGACAGGCCGAGGGCCGAGACCAGGGTCGATATCAAAACAACCGTGTTATATTCTTTTTATCATATACTTATTTGCGTAAAATATTCTAAGATGAAAGAAACATCTCCGTTAAAGCAAGTTTATTTCTTAACTACTTGTTACTAATGATGAACACACTCTGTAGAGGCCCAAATACATACATGTAAATAAAATACAGATTTGCTGTTGAAAAAAAGCTTAATTAACTATATATTGCATGCATAACGAAGAAATGTCACAATTTCTCAATGAATTAAAAATGATCATCACCTCTGACCTAAGATGATTTATTTCCTCGAAGGAAATAAATCCCTGTAGCCTGTCATACTTGTTCAATGCAATCGTTTTATTTAGACGCGGGAAAGTTTAATTCACGTCGACGCGTGTTCTTGACTTGACGTCAATGGCGTCTCAGAAGATGTAAACAATGTAGAAAATGTATGACGTTAGAATCGGGGGCAGCGTTGAAATACAGATTACGCGGACATAATCGTTGAATAAGGCGTAAGTTTGGTAATTGTAATCTCGCATTTTCACTGTTTTATCACGATAATCATTTTTGTTTTTCTATTTTTATTCTTCTGTCCCGGCCCTTGTCCCGGCCCTTGTCCCAGCCCTTGTCCCAGCCCTCGAGTCAGCTAGTTTGACTGCGTAGGCGAGATGTCTGTCACTAGCATGGCTGGGATAGGGGGTGCAAAATCTGTTGTCTCAAGGGCAATACAAGAATAAGTATATGATAAAATGATATATTATATAATTATATATATATATACTACTGCAAATTTATTTTTGTCTCCCATTTCAATAAGAGTCAGGAGGAGCAAATTTCCTCTTTTAAGAGTAGACCCCTTTTTCATTGGGACAGGGCTTATAGAAAAGTAAACAGGAAGTCCCAACATTGTCTCCCTTTGAAAAATGGCGCAAAAATCTGTCAGGTGTTCCCATTCCCCTTAAAAAGGACAGTGACATATAGCCTTTCAAACTGCACTTTAAAGCATTTTTAAGTATGTTTATTACACAGACTTAATTCTACTAAACCTGTATTAAATCTGCAGTTAGTAGTCCTGTGTTACAACAAGGTTAACTAGTCCGTGTAATGAACACCCTCGAAATAACACTTAATATATAGAAAGTGGGGTTTGCAGGGGTATGTATTATTTTCCTTATTTTATTTCTTTATTTTAAAAAATGGGTTCTCGTTAGAACCGCCTCAATTAGGCAGTTATATATTATTGAGGCGTCGCCCCCGCCCATCGGGGCCTGAAGAAATAGATGGGCTGCATGATGCTTCCACGCAGAGCTGGAACCGACCCGCACACGAGTACTGGTAAACCGTTTAGATGATCTAAGCCTGCCCAGGCGAAGCGGTGCGAGTCGGCCCGTCCTTGTTAATAAACCCTATTTCATCTCAAGGTCGGGTAAAAATCCCACAACATTGGAAGCAACGTCTCCAAAATGACCTTTACAGTGTTAACGGGGACGTTAAACCTCAAATCAAACAAACAAACAAAATATTATTGAGGCGGTAATAACGGTAAAAGTTTAATTTGTAGGTCCAATGTGGTCCCCTGCCTTATAAGAAGGTGAATCACACCAAATAAGGTCTTAAAACAAACTTCAATATCTCATCTCTAATATCACAAAGAAAAATGATAGCCTAGGCAGAAGGATGGTTGGCTAGGATCGGTTGAACTGAGGTAGGGTATGGAAATTTTTCCGCTTCTGCTCCGCCATTTTGCTTTCTAGTGCAAGGGGGTAGCAACGGTTTTTCTCTAATTTGCATGACTTGGCAACTATATTCCATTGTGATTTCCAATTTATCTTTAACCAAATACTTAACTAGAGATACTGTTCATCTGATGATGACGGTAAATTCTTTAAAATGTCTACATTTTACAATCCAATGCAAAATTTAGCTCTCTGGGCGTTACGAACATGCAAGCGTCCACTAACTTGGATCAAAGAGACAACGTGACCATTCATTCATAAATTTTGAAGAGTGCTGTAAGCATTCTAAAGCACAACAAGATTTTTAGCTTCCACCAATGGGATTTCTGGATTCATTTTAGAGGGATGCGCAGTTATATCCTAATTAACATACAGAATAATTGGGCCCTAATCAGCATCAAAATTAGATTCATTCCGTGTATGTAGCGTGTCTAATAATAATAGGGATCAACTTAAGTTTTTTTTTAACGGGTAACCAAATTATTAAGACCACAATCCTTTAGCACAGGCTTTTTTCTACTCCATGAATTTATCATTTTCCTAAATATTGTGATCTCGTCCCAGCCCAGGCTTTTTGTATGTTATTTAGGGTGAGACCACATTTTCTGTTCTATATAGGGAGTGAGACCACATTTTTTAGATTTGCCATGAATTTATCATTTTCCTAAATAATGTGGTCTCATCCCTATAAAGAGATGTGACCACATTCCTTCAGCCCAGGATTTTAGTATGTGATTTAAGGTGAGACCACATTTTCTTCTCTATATAGAAGTGAGACCACATTTTTTAGTTTTGCCATGAATTTATCATTTTCCTTAATAATGTGGTCTCATCCCTATATAGAGATGAGACCACATTCCTTCAGCCCAGACTTTTAGTATGTTATTTGAGGTGAGACCAGATTTTCTTCTCTATATAGGAGTGAGACCACATTTTTTAGATTTGCCATGAATTTATCATTTTCCTTAACAATGTGGTCTCATCCCTATATAGAGATGAGACCACATTCCTTCAGCCCAGACTTTTAGTATGTTCCAGATTTTCTTCTCTATATAGGAGTGAGACCACATTTTTTAGATTTGCCATGAATTTATCATTTTCCTAAATAATGTGGTTTCATCCCCATTCAGAGATGAGACCAGTCTTCCAGCAAGCTGTTATTCTGTCATTCTTTCAGCCTGGGCTAAATTGGATATTTTTGCATTTGAGGCCAAATTTTTGTCACTTTATAGACATAGGTCCATTAGAGAGCATTAACGGAATAAATCGCATGTAGTAATATTTTTACACACTCCAAACAGTTTCCAAATACCCCCAATGGAGCCTTTTTTGTTGTTGTCTTCCTCGTCATTTACCATTGGTTATTTATTAAAATAAAGATGTAAGATGCAACTAAAGAATAACTCCTAAGTTAATGTTTGAAAAATAATAAAATTCAAAATAGTAAACAGAAAAATGAACGTTTTTGGAATTTCTTGGCTGAATATTGTTTTAGCATGCGGTATGCAAATGAGTAAGTTACTGTAAGCATTCTCAAAATGATACACCGCCGTCCTTCTTACAATCGACCAAAAACCAGTCGATTCTGACAATCCTGCTGAGGTAAAAAAATCTGTATTCATCGGAAGCTAATAAGTTTACTATAATTAGTGACGGAAATAATTTGGATGCTCTTATCTCTCGCATTCAGAAGATTTTACAGTCTTCTCTAGAATAGAATGAAGAACAAAAAACATCGTTTTACGTAGTTACGTCCCTTAATTTTCGCGCCATTATCAGAGGTCGCTTTAATTTTGGCACGTCATTCCACGTCATTGAGGCGCTTTATGTAAACAAGTCACCAAGTGCGTGAAAATGGCTGTCGTTCTACTGAAGTCTGGAAATCACAGTTTTATGATATGAGTTTGCAATGTATATTGGTAAGAAAGCAATTTTATGACATTCAAATGATTACTCCTCATAACTGAAGCCGGGTTTTCACTCTCCGTATCTGTGACACAGTGAACGAAGTCAAAAACTGCTAAAATATATCGCGATCCAGATAGATCAAAATGTGACTGACCCTAGTGGTATTTGAGTTGCCCTGGTGCAAAAAGTACATGGTTTAGAAAAGAATAATAGGTCTCATTGTGGAGATAAGATGCCCATGTTTCTTTTGATACCAATTTTATCTACTTTGGACCACTATAAAGGTACGAAGACCACATTGGACCTACAAATTAAACTTATGCCGTAATAACGGGCACTCACAATCGATGTTTGAACTAGAAATAACATTTCATGTTCTTGTTTCTTGTATGAAAGACGCCATTACATGACAAGGGCGTGTTAACGTAATGCTCTGTGATAAAGAAGGTAACTTACCTAAACCAACAAACAAGAACATGCCTTTGAACAACACATATAAATACACATCGGCCATATTTGTCATCTTTCATACTTTAATTTAGAAATCTGATACTTTTATTACTAGCCTTAAAACTTCCTGTTTCGTCAAATACATAAAACGCAAAGTTTGCAATATGCAATGTCACAACTGTAATACAATAGAAAGTACCTGCGTGTTTGAAGTACATGTAACAAAACATTATCTAGATCTATCATATTTCGTCCTGTCTTGTTCTTCCGTCGTAAAAAGATTTGTTTCTTCCTTTTTCTCCGCATCTTCTTTGTAATTTTATTACGTTTACATGCATATCTCATATGGCTGAGCTTCTGAGCTTATTTACCCAGTGACTGCTGATCGCCAGCAGGAACGGGATGCCATGACTCTCCTTAATAACATTCGGCTCAAAATGAATGAAATAATCTTGAAAGGTTGGAAAATAAAACCCAACCCCCCAAACACTTATCATATATCAAAAGATACTCACCGACTGGAGAACCATATAAATTCCTTGTTTACACTACTGCTGCCCATCAATACTATTTCGCGTAAACTTTATGAATGAAAACAATTGTTCAATGAAATTCCTTCAATGAACATGTGACCGCATGGGTCAGCTTATCCTGAGGTAAATGACCTCTATTGACTGAAGGCGTCCGTGCAAATCATGAAGGCGTCCGTGCAAATCATAGCAAGTTGTATTGCGGTAAAATCATGTGACATTGAATGAATTAGACCAACAGGTAGACCTAGATAAGCAGTAATTCTTGATACTTGAAACCAAAAACAATGTTATTTCTACATTTCCATTTCCGTCTAGGCCTGATTGACGCTCCTGTAGAGGAGCCTTTATTTTATTTTATTTTTTTTTCTCTTTCTCTTCTATAAAATGTTCCCAGCGGATGCTTGGCGCCTAGTCAGCGTCGAATCGGCGCCGATGCTACGTCATGACGTTGCATTGACGTTGGTACGACGTTGTCTTTCCGTGGAAAGAGAATAAAAGGACAGAAACAGATAGACGGCGTCGCGAAGGCGCCGGGCATGCGACGAATCGACGTCAGTTGATGTCGATTCGGCGTCGGCCCGGCATAGTTTGGACGCAGTGTGCTGGATGGGACATCTCTGTTCTTTCCAGCCAGTGAACTGTACTTTCAGATCAGGTTGCTTGAAAGTTACCCTCACCTCGTGTGTATGTGTGTGTGAATGTGTGTACGTGCTTTGTGTTAAATTATTCTCTCTGTTGATGCCGCCAACACAATGGCATTTAAATTTTGCATCTCATGTTGTACATTTCCATGTAACTGAGAATAAAAGAATGTTAGTAGTTAGTTTAGCACAGGTAAAATAAATTGGAGTAGTGTTGTCTTATTCGTGAAATTCGCTATTAAGACCTCCTAAAATTAAGACTAATTCTGCCTTAAAAACTTTTTGAATTACATTGTGATTTCTGCCAACAGTGTCCTCTGGTCATGGACCGCCTTTGTGACTGTTCAAACGTGGTCTTAAAGATCATTTTTGCACAGTCCCAAAGGTGGTCTAAATATAGGTATTTTACAGTATTTTGTTTAAGAAATAGATCAGCTCTAACTGTGATCTGTTGTGTAATAAATCACAGTTTGGAGGTCGGTTGTAAATTAGACAAATCACGAGCGCGTAGCGCGCGTGATTTGTCTACTTACAACTGACCTCCAAACTGTGATTTATTACACAACAAATCACTGGCTAGAGCTGATCTATTTCGATTCAAACACGCTGAAAATCGGCAATAATGTTGTTGTTTCCTTCAAAATCTCACAACTTTTCGCCATTGTTAGAAGAAATCCCTCTAAAATTATCGACTGAAACACATGCATTTATATCCTTTTCTAACGTTTTCGATGCGTGAAAATGACGTTACACCGTCTAACGTTAAGTAAATCGACTAGTGACGTCATAAATTTGCAGTTTTTAATGACGTAACACGTCACGTTCTTCCTAGCCGTGATTTGTTGTAGAATAAAACACAGTTGTTTTCCATTGCCTATATAGGCGCGCTGTGTTAGAATTTCAGTTGTTTTTTTTTTCGAAATTTATATTGGCGTGTTTGCAAATGGTTTGTCTTTTAATGATAATTCACAATGAATCGGTGCTCAAGGGGGTCAAAATTATATAGGCATGTTTTCGTGGTCAACATCGATGACCCGTTGACCATGTCAATTCGAACTGTCTTTTGATTCCATAGAGAAGTCTTTTCATAACGCAAGACATCCATCTTTTTAGAACAATTAAGTAACACTTGTCTTATTTCATCTTGAAAAAGATATGTCGTGTTTACTCATTAGAATCGCCTCAACGTGGCGACTCTAATGGCTACTCGCAATATTCCTTTGTTTCAATGGGTACACAAAATATTCCTTTGTTTCAATGGGTACACAAAATATTCCTTTGTTTCAATGGGTACACAAAATATTCCTTTGTTTCAATGGGTACACAGAATATTCCTTTGTTTCATTAAAGCTAGAAAATCAGTTTCATTATGCTTCCTATGATTTGGTGGCGTAATAATGCGAAAATGGTTCCAACTCCCTTTGTCTGGAACAAATGCACCAAGAAAACACGTCTATATAATTTTTTACCCCTTAAACCCCACTTTTATATAGTATAACTTGGGTTTACATAGGTAAATGTTTTTTTTTCCTTGTTTCTACTGTAAAAAAAAATGTGGGTACTCGTTAGAACCGCCTAGATGAGGCGGTTCTGAAGAGTATCCACAATCTATATTTTGAGCAGAACTAAGAATAATATCACAAATTTTCATCTTAAATTTTTCGTTTTTTTCGGCGGTTAGGTTTACAATGCATTTGTATAGGCGTGCTTTCGTAATGTATGGTCTCAAAGGTATTAGAGCTATAGAAGTTCGACAATATGACTTTTTAGTTTAAGTTTGGTTTTACGGCCCTTCCAAGATTATTTAACTTATGTCGAGCCGATCTTTAATCAGAGGTAGGCGAACACCGGAGGAAAATTACATGACCTCCCGTGGCAGAATTTTGCGTCTCAAATGTGACCCGAGCTAGGCTTTGAACCGCAGCGTTGAGAGATCTATAATGATTAAGAGTCAGCGCTCTTATCCACTAGAGTCCCGTCTGTATGACTGTATTTTGATATGGGACGTCTGAAATTTGTAATTGAGTTGCTAACCAATTTCGAGTAGTATATTTTTCATTCTTGTGCGACCAATTAATAGTTAAAAACTAAAAAATGCAAGTATGCAGCTGGGAGGATAATGCAAAAAGATTAATATAGTCAGAATAAAACATGCTAGTACAGTATTACGTTTGCTTTCATGATGGCGCTTTCATGCGTGCAAAGCGGTGCGAGTAAACATTATTGGTTTCATTGGGCGACAGGGCTTGAGATGTCATTTCGGGTAAAAGTCCCACAAAATTGGAAGCAACGTCTCCAAAATGACCTGTATAGTGTTGACAGGGACGTTAAACCTCAAATCAAACAAACAAATCATGCGTGATGATGATGATGATGATGATGATGATGATAATGACGACGACGACGATGATACGACGACGACGACGGTGATGATGATGATGATGATGATGATGATGATGATGATGATGATGATGATGACACATCTATGAGGTATATAACATTCTTCCATGTATCTCCAAACTTCAGATTTTTCTAGAAATCAAAGTATGAACAACATCGGAGATTAATTAAAAGTTGCTCGTGACCCGATGTGGTCCATACCTCAATGAACGTTAAATAAATTACAGTAAAACTTCGATAGCTCGAACACCGATGGTTCGTTTACCTTGGCTGAGTCGAACCCATTATTGGGCCCCTAGAGAAATCCTGTCCGTAAGAAATAGTGGGGATAATTTAACAGATTTTCGCCTTTTTTTACTTGAAAATTCATGTTCTGTGTACTCGATGAGGCGATTCAAATGAGTACACACAGCATAATTTTTCATTATATAACACCGAAATGATGTCACAAAGGATCTCCTTATGCCCCCCCCCCCCCCCCCCCCCCCCGGCAGTAACCCTGAGTGGCTCGAACTACCCCTGTCTCGAACAGATTTTCGAGGTCCCAAAAGTGTTCGAGCCATTGAAGTTCGACTGTATCTTTATTACCTTTGTTTAGTTTTTCACCAGAATTCGAGTTTGCACCCCCTTACTTCGGGTCCCTAATCAAGATTTTCTTAAGACTCCCACCCCTTGGCAATGTACCTGAAATTCGCACCCTACCCCTCTTTCAGTCTGAGTACGTACGGGCCTGCATTATATGACAAACGTTGAAAAAGGAAAACAACTGCACGCATTTTACACAAAAACAGTTGAAGAGCGTCGCTGACGTCATAATTTCACATGGATGGAGAAAAATATCGTTCCGTGTAGTTTATTTGGACGTCACTTAATGTCCATATGACGTCGCGTGACCCAATATGGATAACATTACGTCGAGTATATTTCAGTAAATTCACTGGGGATGTAAATATGACTGTTTGATTTGAAGTTTACCGTCCCCGTCAACACTGTATAGGTCATTTTGGAGACGTTGCTTCCAATTTTGTGGGACTTTTACCCTACATTGAGACGAATGACATATCAAGACCTGTCGCGCAATGAAACCAACATAATTTATAAGCATGGCCGGTCCGACTCGCACCAATTTGCCTGGGCGGGCTTAGATACCAGTACTCATGTGCGGTCGGTTTCAGCTCTGCGTGGAAGCATTATGCAGCCCATCTATTTCTTCAAGCCCCGATGGGCGGGGGTCGTAATTATGACTGTGTTTGTGCGGGAATTATAAAAAAGAATGAATACCTTTGCAAATACTAAGTCTGAACCCCGCTGAACGTGAGCGGTGTCACAGTATTACAACTTTTTAACTTGGAGTATGGCTGAAATGTTGTAAACCATCAAGATTGGAATCTCGCTGCTTTTCTTCTTATACCGCGATCGGTCAGTTTTGATTATTAGTCGCCAGTGTACATGACATACACATCACACGCACGGGCCCCGGTGACGAGGCGAATAAGAGCGCTGACTCTTAAGCATTAGGTCTCTCACCACAGTAGGTCAAGTCTCGATCGGGCCAGATGTGTGACGCCAAGTTCTGGAACGGTAGGTTAGATGGTTTTTCTCCCGACACTCTAGTTTTCTCCCACCTGTGATTAACGAATGGCTCGAAATAAGTTAAATGATCTTAAAAGGGTCGTAAAACCAAACCAAAACAAATATACATTCCAGGTTTGCAGGATGGCGCAATTTATGACATTCATCCCTACAAGTAAGTTTGGAGACCGAAATTTTATTCCGCTGTTGGGGGTCGAACTCGATACCTCTATCGTCATATGAAAATGAACTAACACTCCGTAATAATTAACCCATTGCAGGTGGGAAATCCCCAAAGGGGTACCTTGGCAAACAGTGCAGGCCCAGATCATACGCCGCGACGAGGGCCTGCAATATTTGCTAACAGAATGTTCCGTTAAAAATAGAATAAAAAACGCAAAAATAGGCCTGACACCCGACTTGTCGGACATGTAACAATGGAAGAGTCCACTGGTATATAATGGGTTGTTAAGAGACGCTATATACGTCTTGCGCCCCCCCCCCCCCCCACCACGCCTAACGGGGTTTGAAGAAACAGATTGGGCTGCAGGGTGGTTCCACGCAGAGCTGAAACTGACCGCTTATGAGTACTGGCAAACCGCTCAGAATGTCTAAGCTTGTCCAAGCAAAGTTGTACGAATCAGACCGTCCATTGCATATAAGCACTGTTGGTTTCATTTGATGGCAGGGCCTGAGATGCCATCTCATCTCAATGTCGGGTAAAAGTCCCTCAAAATTGGAAACAAAGTCTTTTAAATAGCCCAAATAGTGTTGATGGGGGCGTCAAACCACACTTGAAACAAACCAAAATACTATACATGACTCCTATTTAGCTGCCCCGAAGACGCGGCTGAGTCAGGCAAAATACTTCCCAGCAGGCACATGACGTAATTGTGACGTCACATCAACGTCGGTTCAACGTCATGACGTTCATGCAACGTCACATCAACGTCGGTGCAACGTCGTGACGTTGCACCGACGTTGATTTGACGTTGCACTAGCGACGTGTGCCTGCTGGGTTATATCTGGACTATATAATTGCTTTTGTTTAACATTCGAAGTGAATAATAATTATAATAATAATCAGTGGCGGATCATATTTGACTTTGACAAAAGAGTGTCAAACGTTTCGGGAAACTGTTTTCGAATCTGGCGAGAAAATTTTCTCCAAATCAATATGTTTTTAAAAGTGTTATCCTTTGGAAGCAAAGAATATACCGCAGAACTGAAAAGTATGGAATATCAGACGATGATTAGAATTTGTTATTGGTGACACGTCAAATAACACTCATTCACCAGGACTTCTCACCGGTGAACTGTCGATTCAGCGAAGGATCTGCGCATCAGTATTGTCATCGGGTAGTAAACAATAAAGACTGGCAGCTTGAAAGCCAACAAAAAATACTGCTTCCATTAATCCTCTTGTTGTCCATGTCCTTGGATGTGTAGGTAAACCCTGGAACAGTGTTCCAGCTCTTCAAGCATGCATATCATCCACATTACATTTGTCCGGACATTGCCGCAGGTTCATCAAGCAGCTGTCCTCTTGACCTTCTCAACCTGTCGAATCTGAGTTTTAGCATGGGTGCATCCGGGTGCATATTCAAGTTGAGGTCAAACGAATGTTTTGTATGCAACAATTTTTGTCTGCCTGTTCCATTGTATGCTGGTGTAAAGCATGAGTGATCAAATTCAATCTGCTTGTTCGGAAGGTGCCGGGACACTCTCACTGGCTGGCGTCAGTACAGAACCCCACCGCGACCCCGCCCATCGAGGTTTTGATAAACAGATTGGACTGCATATTGCTAGTGTGCAGAGCTGAGATTCACCGAACATTAGCACTTGTAAAACGCTTAGAGCGTCGAAGCCTGCTCTGGATATAAACCACGTGGTTTCAGAATCAGAATCAGAATTGTTACTGGTGACACGTCAATGACTTTCATACACCAGTGGAAGTTAGTCCCTAACTCTCACCAATGAGGTGAACTTAGCTACAATATCCTCTGGTTTGTTTAGTCGGTATGGCTTTAGATATCATTTCATCACACAATTGAGTGAAAGTCCCACAAACTGGTGACACTGTCTCCAAAATGAGCAAAACAGCGGGGTTTCTGAACACTGAAAGGGCAGAGGAACTTGTTGGTCAATTCAACGATGCGTTTAATAAAACTGAGTTTATGGAGGTTCCATGTACTGGAAGATCGGCCCCATTCATGGAAATATTGTTGTGTCAGCTGCAGGAGTGATCAAGTTACTTCAAGGCTTAAACCCACGTAATGCCTTAGGACCTGATGAACTTCATCATAGAGTCCTAGCAAATGAGTTAGGTCCACATATGTTTCAACAGTCTCTTGATACGGGTGAAATCCCCCTTAAATGGCTCCTAGCGAACATTTGTCCACTCTCCAAATAAGGAGATAGGGCTCTTGTCCGTAATTATCGCCCTGTGTCTCAGACTTGTGTTCTGTGTAAATTGCTTGAACATACAGTCTGCTCGAACATCATGCAAGGAGCGCGATAGCTCAGTGGCTAGTGCACTTGCCTCTGATGCTAGAGGCCCCCGGTTGGATCCCCGGTGGCGGTGATTATTTCGGTGTCCGAACACGCGCCATTGACATCATTTACAGGGATGAATGCCACAAAATGCACCGCCCTTCGGATCGGGACGTTAACTGGAGGCTCCCTGTGCAGGAAGAGTCAGCTCCTGTGCAGGTTAAAGACCCCTATCGAAATTACATCATTACTGTGTAGGCTTTCAACCCTGCAACCTGGAGTGTATGTAATGTACACCTGCGAGTAATGGTCAAATGTGACCGATCGAAGTATAAGTAGAAAGAGAGAAAGAAAGAAAGAAAGAAAGAAAGAAAGAAAGAAAGAAAGAAAGAAAGAAAGAAAGAAAGAAAGAAAGAAAGAAAGAAAGAAAGAAAGAAAGAAAGAAGGCCCACTTGGATGAACATAAACATTAATTTTGTTAGACAGACAACATGTATTTAGGAAAAGGCATAGTTGTGAAACTCAGCTGAGCACAGTTATTAATGACTGGGCAAAAATCTTGGACAAAGGGGGACAGGTGGACACATTTATTCTGGACTTCGAGAAGGCTTATGACACCCCACCTCATGAACTACTTAAATCTCAGTTATTTGGTTACGGAATTAGGGGGAAGACTCTCAAATGGATAGATTCCTTTCTTTGCTACAGACAACAGCGCGTTGTTGTAAATGGGGAATCTTCAGAGGGGGCTCCAGTTTTGTCTGGAGTCCCACAATTATTCTCCCTGTACATCAATGATATTTCCACGGACATTGACTCAAAAATAAGACTGTTCGCAGACGATTGTGACTGTGTTTGCTATCGGAAAATTAGACGTAGAGATGGCTCACTGAAACTTCAGAATGACATGGATAGATTAGGATGTTGGGCCCGAAAATGGGGCATGATAGTTCAGCCAGTTAAATGCAACATTATGCAGATAACTAGGAAGAGATCTAATAAAACTGAATCTTCTTACACCTTAGAGGGAAAGGTTCTCGAGAATGTGGACTCCATTAAATACCTTGGTGTGACAATCACACACAACTTGAGATGGAATACTCATATTAGCAACATGTGTACTAAGGCATATATAGCAATAGGTTTCCTGAGGCGAAATATTCATCAGTGCCCACAGTATGTAAAAGAGGCAGCATATAAAGGTATTGTTCTCCCAATCTTGGAATATATGGTAGTTGTATCTGGGACCCCAGTGGAGTGGTCCTTAATGAAGAAATTGAGAAAGTTCAGAATATAGCTGCCAGATTTGTAACAGGCAATTACTGCTTTGAAACTGGGAGCATGACTGGAATACTTAAAACATTAAAATGGGAGTATCTCAAGAAAAGGAGCAAAGACAGAAGGCTCGACCCCTTTATACAAAGGTCTAAAGAGTGCTGCCAGCTTTCCAACAGATGACCTTGTCGCCCTAGCTAGGCACTGTAGAAAGCACCATTCATTGGCGTTTTAGACCCTTACTGCAATCTTGAACTGACATTTATAAAGAATCGTTCTTCCCACGAACCATTAGAGATTGGAATGCCCTTCCCGCAGCTGAAGGTGCTGATGACTGTGTAACTTAGTGTATCTTTCTGGTTAGAGCTAGGGACTAACTTCCCATATCACAGGTCACGGTGTATGAATGTCATTTGACGTGTCACCTGTAACAATTCTGATTCTGGTGGAGCGTGATAGCTCAGTGGTTAGTGCACTTGCCTCTGATGCTAGAAGTCCAGGGTTCGATCCCCGGCAGCGGCGATAAAATTTCGGTGTCCGAACACGCTCCATTGGGATCATTTGCAGGGATGAATGTCATAAAGTGCACCGTCCTTCGGATCGGGACATTAACTGGAGGTCCCCTGTGCAGGGAGAAACCATCCCCTGTGCAGGTTAAAGATCCCTATCTATCTATCTATCTATCTATCTATCTATCTATCTATCTATCTATCTATCTATCTATCTAACTATCTATCTATCTATCTATCTATCTATCTATCTATCTATCTAATCTATCTATCTATCTATCTATCTAATCTATCTATCCTATCTATCTATCTATCTATCTATCTATCTATCTATCTATCTATCTATCTATCTATCTATCTATCTATCTATCTATCTATCCTATCTATCTATCTATCTATCTATCTATCTATCTATCTATCTATCTATCTATCTATCTATCTATCTATCTATCTATCTATCTATCTATCTATCTATCTATCTATCTATCTTATCTATCTATCTATCTATCTATCTATCTATCTATCTATCTATCTAATCTATCTATTCTATCTATCTATCTATCTATCTATCTATCTATCTATCTATCTATCTATCTATCTATCTATCTATCTATCTATCTAATCTATCTATCTATCTATCTATCTATCTATCTATCTATCTATCTATCTATCTATCTATCTATCTATCTATCTATCTATCTATCTATCTATCTATCTATCTATCTATCTATCTATCTATCTATCTATCTATCCTATCTATCTATCTATCTATCTATCTTATCTATCTATCTAATCTATCTATCTATCTATCTATCTATCTATCTATCTATCTATCTATCTATCTATCTATCTATCTATCTATCTATCTATCTATCTATCTATCTATCTATCTATCTATCTATCTATCTATCTATCTATCTATCTATCTATCTATCTATCTATCTATCACATTTGACCATTACCGCAGGTGTATATTACATACACTCAAGGTTTTGCAGGATGAAATCCTACACAGTAATCATTTTACGGTAGGGATCTTTAACCTTGATTACACATGATTACTGTGTAGACTTTCATCCTGCAAACCTAGTTGTATGTAATGTTCACCTGCGGTAATGGTCAAATGTGACCGACGCAGTATCAGTAGATATATAGATATAGGACGTAAAGCTTCAACACGGGGCGCTATGGCACGGCTACCGTATAAACAGTATCCTACGCACGACAACTAAACCAACAGAACCGTTTGTGCTTAAAAGCCACTTCCGGTCAAAACAAAACTATTTTCCCAAAAAGGTTATGATGTTTTTTTTTTTTTTTTTTTTTTTTTTTAGATTAAATCAGTTTTCATCTGTTTCTTGTTCATATATTTATATAGATATATTTTTTTTTTTCTGTCTATTACCCATTTTCATTTTCTTCTAATTTGTTCACAAGTAACTATCATGAAATTCTTATCATTAAATTGTCAATCATTTAAAACCGCTAAAAAAGACATTACAGCCTTATTAGATACATTTAACCTTGATATTTTGTGCTTAAGTGAAACCTGGGAATCAGAGACAGAAAAAATCAGCTTGCTCAACTGGCAAATACTATCAAAGCCCAGGAAGCAGGATAATCATGGTGGTGTTGCAATTTTGAATAGACAGTCAGACAAGTTTATGGTAACAAGAAGGTTAGATCTGGAAATGGAAGAAGTTGAAGCAATTTGTGCAACAGTAAGACGGGACAATGAAGAGGAAATTCTCTTGATCACAGCTTATGTTCCTCCCTCAAAAACTGCTCAAATGAAACATCTTATTGCATTAATAAGGAAATGTAATCTGTTATTTAGAAACATTATCATAACAGGTGATTTTAATGCCAAAAGCAAGCTATGGGGCAATAGCACTGAAAATTGTGCAGGTGAATTATTAGAAAAATGTATGTTCATGGAAAATTTCATTTGTGTTAATGATGGAGTGAAAACACGCCGTAACTCTGACAGTGTGATAGACTTATTTTTAATTAAGCCACACTTGAACAGGGCTATTATTCAGTGTTCAACACTTATACAGGAGACTGTACGTTCTGATCACATAGCAGTTCTGATGGAGATTTCAGGAGAGGAAAATCATCTAGAATTTGTTGACAAATATCAAATTCATAAAACAGATTGGGAAAAGTGGAATGAAATAACTACAGTGAGATTCGGAAAATGGACTCAAGAAACCAGATGTACGGATATTGACCTAATGTACGACTCTTTCTTAGACGTGTTCAGAGAATGTGTTGATGAATGCACACCTAAAGCAAAGGTGCCTTCAAAAAATAGAAGGAGTATTCCTCCATGGATAAATGAACTTGTGAAAGAAAAGAAAACTCTGCTAAATAGTGCTAAGAAGAGATTTAAAAGGCATAAAACACCAGTCAATTTCTCATACTTGAAGGAATGTGAAGATGCATACAACAAAGAATGTGAAAATGCAAAATCAGAATGGGTGAATATGACTTGTGAAAGAATTGACCAAACTGGTGACCTTAGAGAAAAATGGCAAGCCTTTAAAAGATTGACATCATACAGGGCAAAAGATGATATTGATGTATTGCCATTACTCAAAGAAAATGGTGAGACCGTTTTTGATCATGATGGGAAATGCAGCATTCTACAGGAAGCTTTCTTTGGGGGCACACATATTTCTGGGGAAAATTTTGATGAAGCCTTCCGGCAGCAAATTGAAACAAGACTCAGCATGATCAGGGAACAGTCGCACAATGAAAATGGTGATGCATTCCTAAATAGGCCCATCTCGTATGATGAGGTTGAAGCCAGTATACAGAGATTAAAGGCAGACAAAGCTCCCGGACCAGACGAAATTTTCACAAATATGATTATAAAATCAAATGAAGTGCTCCAAGAAGCAATAATGATGTTGTTTACAGCATCTTGGAATTGCCAATGCCTACCAAAACTTTGGAAAAGTGCTAATGTGAAGTTTCTCAAAAAACCTGGAAAAGACACATACTACCAAGCTGGTTCATATAGACCTATCAGTCTGACAAGCGTACTGGGCAAATGCATGGAAAGAATCATCTATTCTAGGCTATATGCTTATGTCGAACACAATCAGCTTCTTGATAAAGAGCAAGATGGCTTTCGCATCAACAGAAGCACTACGCAGTCGCTTCTCAGGTTGAGTCAAGAGATATTATCTGGCTTTGGTGAAGGAAATTGCACATTAGCAACATTCATTGATTTGGAGAAGGCATTTGATTCAGTTTGGCGTGATGGACTTCTTGTTAAACTGTATGATAAAGGAGTGAATGGAGCATTTTGGAGGTGGATTGCAAACTTTCTGTCAGATAGGACAGCTGCTTGCTTGGTAAAGAATCAACTGGGAAGCCAGTTTATAACAGATGTAGGACTTCCGCAAGGAAGTGTACTATCTCCACTTTTATTCAGTCTTTTTCTGTGTGACATTTATGGCTGTGTAACTAGTGAAAAGATTAAATTTGCTGATGATGGCACCATTTGGAATTCAGGAAATGACCCAAATGAATTAGCAACAGCAATGAATCAGGATCTCAGCAATATCTCGGACTGGACCTATAAGTGGAGAATGAAACTTAGTGCTGCAAAAACAGAATATTGTCTTTTCACTAGGGATGCCAGTCATTCTGTCCCAGAAGTTAAAATGAAGGGAAAACTGCTTAAACACACAGATAAGGTTAAGGTCCTTGGTGTCATACTGGATAAGAAGTTAACATTTCATGATCATTTGGATATGGTTGAAAAAAGAGCAGCAAAAGCGCTGGGTTCTCTGATGATTGTTGGTAAAACTGAAAAAATAAGTACTCCTAATATGGTTAAGTTATACAACAGCATTGTTGTCCCACAAATGGAGTATGCAGCTCCAGTCTGGCAGCTTGCAAATTGCAGTCAGCTCGAAAAAATCCAACGCAAAGGTCTAGCACTGTGTTTGGGATGTCCTAGCACAGCGAGTTTGGAAGCATTGGAGGTACAAGCAGGTGTTTTACCTCTTGACCTTCGCAGAGAAGAACTTTCAGTTAGAACATGTACAAAAATCATGGCTAAGTCAGCTGATGAGAAGATAAGGCAAACTCTCGCTAAATGTCAGTCAACACTGGAGTCTAATCCAAGGGAGAAAGTAACAACTCCATTTGGATTGATGATACGACAGGTTGATGATATGAAATCGTTAACTGACCTTAGTCTCAATGCTATTGAGCCAGAAGCAACATATTTGGAGTACATGGCACCATCAAAAAGAAAGCCAGAATACTGGAGTAATCTTGGATCCTCAAAGTCAAGAACTGCCGCACAGGGGATAGAGTCAAGAGTGGTCATTGAGAGGCTACTGGAGGGCATAGGAGTAGATACAGTAGTGGCTTTCACTGATGGCTCTTGCAGAGGAAATCCTGGTCCCTGTGGTGCTGGCTCTTGCATGTTTCTACCAAATGATGACACGATAGAGCTCAAACAACCTGTGTCTAAGCTGGCTTCCATTCTCCTTGGTGAACTAGCCGCTATCAAGATGACACTAGATTTTATCCTACAAGAAAAGATGAAAAGAAAGATTGATACAGTTTTGATTTTCAGTGACAGTCAGTGTGCAGTTGGTATTCTACAGTTAGGCTGGGATGACAAAAAGTACAAGAAAACAAGCTCTGACATCATCCAAGTTATGTCAGATTTACAAAGGAATGGGACAGAAGTAAAGATTCAGTGGAGTCCAGGGCATGCAGATATAAGAGGGAATGAGATAGCGGATAGGCTTGCCAAGGAGGCTGCAAAAGAAGCAGAGGAAATGCCAGAAGATATAGAAGATGCAACACAGGCACAAATACAACATGCAGCAAGAGAAGCAGTCATGGGGAAATGGCAACGAAGATGGGAAATATCGGAAAAAGGCAGAAATTTGCATCAATACCATCAAGTAGTCAAACTGAAGAAAATCAGTTTCAAGGGCACAAGAAATCAGAGGGTGATATTGCAATTGCAGAGTGGTTACTGCAGACTCAAAAACTACCTCCACTCTGTTGGTGTGGCTGATGATCCCTCTTGTGCTTGCGGTGAGAGAGAAACAGTAGACCATTTTCTCCTTGATTGTGAACTCTATGATGCTCAGAGAGAAATTATGAGGCAAGAGCTCTTATTAAACTTGGGTAGAAGTGCCCTTGACTTGAATACTTTCTTTGACGAAAACCAAAACAAAGATGATGAAGAACCAAAAATTCACCGTGAAGACATCTACCAACAATTAGATGTTTTCATATCATCAACAAACAGATTTTAAATTTAACTGGGGGGGGGGGGGGGGATGCTAGGATATTTCAAGGTAATGGGGTTGTTTGGTGTAAGAATGATGCAATCATTATTTCTTCTGAAGGACAGGAAGTGGCCGATACGGCTGTACCTGGCCTGACGATATACATGATACATTCATCATACATGTACATTATGGGAATGGGTGTGGTTCACATTCAATTACTTCATCTATCTTGATATATTGAAATCAACATTTGTTTTCATGGTTATAGCGGGAGGACAGGAAGTGGCCGACACGGCTGTACCTGGCCTTCCAAAAAAAAAAAAAAAAAAAAAAAAAATCATCAAACATTATGGGAATGAGTGTGGTTCATGTTTTCATTGTTATATCTGGAGGACAGGAAGTGGCCGACACGGCTGTACCTGGCCTTCAAAATTCATCAAACATTATGGGAATGATTGTGGTTCATGTTTTCATGGTTATATCTGGAGGACAGGAAGTGGCCGACACGGCTGTACCTGGCCTTCAAAATTCATCAAACATTATGGGAATGAGTGTGGTCCATGTTTTCATGGTTATATCTGGAGGACAGGAAGTGGCCGACACGGCTGTAGCTGGCCTTCAAAATTCATTAAACATTATGGGAATGAGTGTGGTTCATGTTTTCATGGTTATATCTGGAGGACAGGAAGTGGCCGACACGGCTGTACCTGGCCTTCAAAATTCATTAAACATTATGGGAATGAGTGTGGTTCACATTTAATTAAGTACTACATATTCTTTGATGTATAGTAATCATTATCTATATTCATGGTTATATCTGAACGGCGGGAAGTGGCCGACACGGCTGTACCTGGTCTGAGGATATACATAAATTTATCATACATTATGGGACTGAGTGTGGTTGACCTTTAATTACTACATATTCTTTGATATATATATCAATCATTATTTTTGGGGCACTCGGTTGGTTTTTCTTTACAGATTGTTCTCCTCAGATGCAGTGGTATCTGGTGGGGTGGTTGCCCGTGGGTCCTGGGGTGGGTGCGGATGCAGCGGAGTCAAAGAAATCTGGAAATGTGATTCATTCTGCAGGTGATGCGGTTGGAGTGTGTTTGGGCGTCGGCCTTTTGTGGCCGCTGCCGATATCCAGCCCAGGACCTATGGTGTCCGGGGCAGGTGGATTAACCACTGAGTTATCACGCTCCTTTAATCATCGGTCGGGGCACTAGACTGGATTTTATTTTATTTTTTTTTTTTTTTTTTTTCATACTACAGTGGTGCCTGGTGCCGGGGTGATTATTGCTGCAGCCCATGGATGGACCAGATTAAGCGGAGTCAAGAGGATCAAATAATATGACATGTTTAAATGAGTCTCTCTTAAACATTAACATATTGGTTTCTTTGTAGGATAGAGGAATGAAGTAGCATGCCATAATAAATCGCCTTATTTGGAGTGCATAACTGACCGGTCTGGCTGGCCCGAACCTTTTGGCCTGGTGTTTGACTCGCTTGCTTTTTGCCCCAGGGTCGTGGGCTCGGTCCCCGGTCGGGGCACTTGGTGTTTTTCTTTACAATTTTTCTTCTCGGTTTGCAGTGGTGCCGGGATGGTTACTGATGAAGCCCAGGAGAGGTGCAGATGCAGCAGAGTCAAATGAAGCTGGAAATGTGATACGATTACATGAGTATCCCCTGAACATTTGTAAATAATAATAATGATAATAATAATAATTGTCTCTTTGTAGGATGGAGTGCAACAATAAATATGTATTTAGAGTACTGTGCATGATTAATGGTCTCATCTTTATCTTAACCCTGTTGATTGCTGTTTATGTCTGATTTTCATCATGTTGGGTGAAAGAGGGAGGGAAAAAAACAAAAAAAAATAAATAATCCTCTATACTATGAGTTATTACGCAGACACTACTTGTGAAAGATTATACTTGTGAGTTATCTCGGCCAGTAGAAGGCTTTGAAATGAAATGAAATGAAATGATGTGAAATCGTTGAAAAATGTACGTACTTCGGCGCTTATTTCTATACAATAATAGGGTCCTGGTGTATGAATGTCATTTAACGTGTCACCAGTAACAATTCTGATAAGAGTGGTATACATATGCTGTATCGAACGGCCCCCGCCCATAGGGGCTTGAAGAAATATATGGGCTACATGATGCTTCCACGCAGAGCTGAATCCGGCCCGCACACTAGTACTGGTAAACGGCTTAGAGGATCTAAGCCTGTCCAGGAACCACAGTGCAAGGCTGACTGTCCATGCTAATAAACCCTATTGGTTTCATTTGGCAACAGGGCTTGAGATATCATTTCATCTCAATGCAGGGATACAGACTAAGCATTTTGCTTTAGGCACCCAGATTGCCTTAAATCCAAATTTTACAGTAAGTTAATAGGCATTTTTATTCGAAACTTAGCCGCCCAGGCCAAAACTTGGGCGCCTGTTAGTCTGTATCCCTGCAATGTCAGGTAAAAGTCCCACAAAATTGATAGCAATGTCTCCGATAGCCCTAACCGGCCCCGATAGCTCAGTGGTAGAGCGTCCGCTTCGGGAATGGGAGGTCGCGGGTTCGATCCCCGGCCGCGCCATACCAAAGGCGTGAAAAATAGTACTAGGAGCTCCCTTGGCTGACGCTCGCATTATCAGGGGTAGTCCTAGGAAGATAAATGAAGGCAGGTAAGTATTTGTTAGAGGATACTTTGTTTGTCGCAATAAAAGCTCTACAGAGCTTATGTTATTTGTTTCGAATATGCGACGTTAAATAAAGCTTCTTTATCTTTTTTTATCCAAAATGACCATTACAGTGTTGACGGGAACGTTAAGCCTCAAATCAAACAAACAAATGCTGTATCGAAACAGCCTACTGAAACATTTTATTCAATTGGTACAACAAGGGGCATCGCCCATTAAAGACTCTCCCATTAGCCTAATGTAATGTAACTGACTACCGTGCCTGACTGATCAGGAGGACGCGGGTTTGATTCCTGCCTGGGTCAGCAACATTCTTTCGTGGAGATTGATCATGAAAACTTTTCTACGGTCATTCCCTTCTGCTGATTCAAGAAGGGCAGTTGTCAGTTTCTGGCAAAAAAATGTGCAATGTATTGGTTAACCGCTTACGTATAAGCCTGCCCAAGAAAGTGTGGATAGGTAAACTGACCGGCTCAAAAATGACCTAAACAGTGTTGGCTAGGTCGTTAAACTCCAATACAAACAAACAAAAAAAACAACCGTGCCTGATTGAGTGATTCACATCAGAATCAGAATTGTTTACTGGTGACACATCCTTAGACAATCCTTCACCTGGACCTTCGACCAACATCAGAAACTGGTCAAACAACAACAAAATCGCAATATGCATAGGGTTATTATGTTATCCGGTAGAAGAAAGTTGTTTTATTTAAAGACAGTCTGTAAATTTAAAGACTTTTAAGTCTGTAAATTTAAAGACTGACAAAAATAAAATCATGAAAATGGTTTGAAACGGAAAAATTGCACTTTACTTTTTATATATATTTTATAATGTGTAACTGCAAATTATATAATTGTCTTTATTCAATTAAAATTCCTTCAACCATAATTGAAGAGTTCTCTGAAAATCAGGTTTATAAAGAGATTCATTATGTAAAATGAGCTAAGAAATGAAGGTGTACAAGGATTGTATCATTTTGCCAACATACTGATCACTCCCATCGACAGACAGTTTTTCTGACGACTAAAAATTCATGAAAGTTTCAAACAGTAAAATGTCCAAAAATGAAACAAAGTCAGTACGAAACTCATCTTATGTTCGACCTTTGACAGATATTTCCTCCCTTTCTGCCCGGTTTTGCCACATTTGTGGTCTAAGGGAAGGAACTGTATTGTTTTATTTATTAATTATTTTCTATCATGATCATTAAAACGATATTTATAGACAATAAAAAACATGCAGCCTTCAGCAACTCTTTTTTTTTAATGAGATGAAAGCTGAGGCTGCGTATGAGAATGTGATTTTTTCGTGTTTGTTGATGAACATTTTCAATATTTTCCTTGTGCACTGTTGTGTGAGTCTTTAAATCTACAGACTAAAAGTTTTTAAATTTACAGATAATTTACAGACAGTCTTTAAATTAACAGAATGTCTTTAAATAAAACAACTTTCTTCTACCTGGTTATTATGTAAAATGTTCGATCATACAGGGAATTGAAACATAAGAGAAAACTTTTTGAAAATCTTTTTACTCTATTTCATACATTTCAACAAATAGTGAACTCAGCTAAGCTACAGTTTCTAACAATCTAATCACATATCACATAAATGATTTGGACTACTTTTTTGTGACCTTGACCCAAACATGGCCCCAAGGTCAAAGGTCAAAAAGTATGACTTTGTCATATATCTTTAGTGTCATTCATAGAAAAAGCGGGTATTTGCGATGGTATACCATCAACTGCGCAATCTACCGTAGTTTGTTATTAAATTCCTTCTCGGTGCCAATTGAATACATGTACTATATATATGTATATATAATATATTTATGCAAGAACATTAATTAAACAATTAAATTCAATTTGTTACGATTCACCACAGACATTTCCCCAGTATTTTTAGCTCACCTGTCATGTAATGACGAGGTGAGCTTTTGGGATCACTTTTCGTCCGTCGTCAGTCCGTGCGTCCGTCCTTCCGTAAACAATTTCTTTAAACGACATCTCCTCCTAAACCACTGATCGAATTTTGACCAAACTTCACGGGAATGATCCTTAGGTGGTCCCCTTTCAAATTTGTTCAAATGGTTCCGGTCCGTTGCACATCTGGGTCACAGGAGCTGAAAATAGATTTTTTTCACCAAAAACTTAAAAAATCTTCTTCTCTGAAACCACAAGGCCCAGGTCTTTGATATTTGGTATGAAGCTTCATCTAGTGGACCCCTACCAAGATTGTTCAAATTATAGTGCTGGGGCCAAAAATGCCCCCACCCCTGGGCCCTTTGGTTTTACATAGGCTTATATAGGGAAAATCTTTAAAAATCTTCTTCTCTGAAACCACAAGGCCCATGACTTTGATATTTGGTATGAAGCTTCATCTAGTGGACCCCTACCAAGATTGTTCAAATTATAGTGCTGGGACAAAAAATGCCCCTGTCCCGGGGCCCTTTGGTTTTACATTGGCTTATATAGGGAAAATCTTTAAAAATCTTCTTCTCTGTAACCACAATACCCAGGTCTTTGCTATTTGGTATGAAGCTTCATCTAGTGGACCCCTACCAAGATTGTTCAAATTATAGTGCTGGGGCAAAAAATGCCCCCGCCTGGGGGCCCTTTGGTTTTACATAGGCTTATGTAGGGAAAATCTTTAAAAATCTTCTTCTCTGAAACCACAAGGCCCATGACTTTGATATTTGGTATGAAGCTTCATCTAGTGGACCCCTACCAAGATTGTTCAAATTATAGTGCTGGGACAAAAAATGCCCCTGTCCGGGGGCCCTTTGGTTTTACATAGGCTTATATAGGGAATATCTTTAAAAATCTTCTTCTCTGAAACCGCAAGGCCCAGGACTTTGATATTTAGAATGAAGCTTCATCTAATGGACCTCTACCAAGATTGTTCAGATTATAGCCCTTGGGCCAAAAATGCCCCCGCTCCGGGGCCCTTTGGTTTAACATAGACTTATATAGGGAAAATCTTTAAAGATCTTCTTCTCTGAAACCACAAGGCCTAGGTCTTTTATATTTGGTATGAAGCTTCATCTAAAGGACCCCTAACAAGATTATTCAAATTATAGTGCTGAGGCCAAAAATGTCCCCGCCCCGGGGCCCTTTGGTTTTACATAGGCTTATATAGGGAAAATCTTCTTCTCTGAAACCGCAAGGCCCAGGACTTTGATATTTGGAATGAAGCTTCATCTAGTGGACCCCTACCAAGATTGTTCAAATTATAGTGCTGGGGCAAAAAATGCCCCTGCCCCCGGGCCCTTTGGTTTTACATAGGCTTATATAGGCAAAATCTTTAAAAATCATCTTCTGTGAAACCGCAAGGCCCAGGACTTTGATATTTGGTATGAAGCTTCATCTAGTGGACCCCTACCAAGATTGTTCAAATTATAGCCCTTGGGCCAAAAATGCCCCCGCTCCGGGGCCCTTTGGTTTTACATAGACTTATATAGGGAAAATCTTTAAAAATCTTCTTCTCTGAAACCACAAGGCCTAGGTCTTTTATATTTGGTATGAAGCTTTTTCTAAAGGACCCCTACCAAGATGATTCAAATTATAGTACTGGGGCCAAAAGTTGCCCCGCCCCATGGCCCTTTGGTTTTACATAGGCTTATATAGGGATAATCTTTAAAAATCTTCTTCTCTGAAACCACAAGGCCCAGGACTTTGATATTTGGTATGAAGCTTCATCTAATGGACCTCTACCAAGATTGTTCAAATTATAGCCCTGGGACCAGAAATGCCCCCACTCTGGGGCCCTATGGTTTTACATAGACTACTATAGGGAAAATCTTTAAAAATCTTCTTCTCTGAAACCACAAGGCCTGGGTCTTTGATATTTGGTATGAAGCTGCATCTAGTGGACCTCTATCAGGATTATTCAAATTATAGCCCTGATACCAAAAATGTCCCCGCTCCGGGGCCCTTTGGTTTTACATAGACTTATATAGGGAAATCTTTAAAAATCTTCTCTGAAACTGCAAGGCCAAGGCCTTTGATATTTAGTATGGAGCTTTATCTAGTGGACGTCTTCCAAGATTGCTCAAATTATAGCCCTGGGGCCAGAAATGCCCCCCCACCCCGGGGCCCTTTGGTTTTACATAGATTTATATAGCCCTGGGGCCATTTGGTTTTGCTTAGGCTTATGTAGGGAATATCTTTAAAAAAAATCTTCTTCTCTGAAACCGCAAGGCCCAGGTCTTTGATATTTGATGTGTAGCTTCATCTAGTGGACCTTTGCCAAGATTGTTAAAGCCCTGGGGCCAATAATGGCCCTCTCTGGGGCCCACTTGTTACACTATGGATCAGGTGAGCGATCAAGGGCCATCATGGCCCTCTTGTTAGCTCACCGTCACGTAGTGACGAGGTGAGCTTTTGGGATCACTTTTTGTCCGTCGTGCGTCCGTGCGTGCGTAAACAATTTCTTTAAACGACATCTCCTCCTAAACCACTGATCGGATTTTGACCAAACTTCACAGGAATGATCCTTAGGTGGTCCCCTTTCAAAGTTGTTCAAATGGTTCCGGTCCGTTGCACATCTAGGTCACAGGAGCCAAAAACAGATTTTTTTCACCAAAAACTTAAAAAATCTTCTTCTCTGAAACAACAAGGCCCAGGTCTTTGATATTTGGTATGAAGCTTCATCTAGTGGACCCCTACCAAGATTGTTCAAATTATAGTGCTGGGGCCAAAAATGCCCCCGCCCCCTGGGCCCTTTGGTTTTACATAGGCTTATATAGGGAAAATCTTTAAAAATCTTCTTCTCTGAAACCACAAGGCCCAGGTCTTTGATATTTGGTATGAAGCTTCATCTAGTGGACCTCTACCAAGATTGTTCAAATTATAGTGCTGGGGCCAAAAATGCCCCCGCCCCGGGGCCCTTTGGTTTTACATAGGCTTAAATAGGGAAAATCTTTAAAAATCTTCTTCTCTGAAACCACAAGGCCCAGGACTTTGATATTTGGTATGAAGCTTCATCTAGTGGACCCCTACCAAGATTGTTCAAATTATAGTGCTGGGGCCAAAAATGCCCCCGCCACGGGGCCCTTTGGTTTTACATTGGCTTATATAGGGAAAATCTTTAAAAATCTTCTTCTCTGAAACCACAAGGCCCAGGTCTTTGATATTTGGTATGAAGCTTCATCTAGTGGACCCCTACCAAGATTGTTTAAATTATAGTGCTGGGGCCAAAAATGCCCCTTCCCCGGTGCCCTTTGGTTTTACATAGACTTATATAGGGAAAATCTTTAAAAATCTTCTTCTCTGAAACCACAAGGCCCAGGACTTTGATACATGTATTTGGTATGAAGCTTCATCTAGTGGACCCCTACCAAGATTGTTCAAATTATAGTGCTGGGGCCAAAAATGCCCCCGCCCCGGAGCCCTTTGGTTTTACATAGGCTTATATAGGGAAAATCTTTAAAAATCTTCTTCTCTGAAACCACAAGGCCCAGGTCTTTGATATTTGGTATGAAGATTCATCTAGTGGACCCCTACCAAGATTGTTCAAATTATAGTGCTGGGGCCAAAAATGCCCCCGCCCCGGGGCCCTTTGGTTTTACATAGCCTTATATAGGGAAAATCTTTAAAAATCTTCTTCTCTGAAACCACAAGGCCCAGGACTTTGATATTTGGTATGAAGCTTCATCTAGTGGACCCCTTCCAAGATTGTTCAAATTATAATGCTGGGGCCCTTTGGTTTTACATAGGCTTATATAGGCAAAATCTTTCAAAAATCTTCTTCTCTGAAACCACAAGGCCCAGGTCTTTGATATTTGGTATGAAGATTCATCTAGTGGACCCCTACCAAGATTGTTCAAATTATAGTGCTGGGGCCAAAAATGCCCCCGCCCCGGGGCCCTTTGGTTTTACATAGCCTTATATAGGGAAAATCTTTAAAAATCTTCTTCTCTGAAACCACAAGGCCCAGGACTTTGATATTTGGTATGAAGCTTCATCTAGTGGACCCCTTCCAAGATTGTTCAAATTATAATCCCGGGGCCCTTTGGTTTTACATAGGCTTATATAGGCAAAATCTTTCAAAAATCTTCTTCTCTGAAACCGCTAGGCCCAGGTCTTTGATATTTGATGTGTAGCTTCATCTTGTGGACCTTTGCCAAGATTGTTCAAATTATAGCCTTTGTTGATGTTTGGTATGAAGCTTCACCTTTAAGACCTCCCTCAACATTATGCACATTAAAGCCCTGGGGCCAATAATGGCCCTCTCTGGGGCCCACTTGATACACTATGGATCAGGTGAGTGATCCAGGGCCATCATGGCCCTCTTGTTAGCTCACCGTCACGTAGTGACGAGGTGAGCTTTTGGGATCACTTTTTGTCCGTCGTGCGTGCGTCCGTGCGTAAACAATTTCTTTAAACGACATCTCCTCCTAAACCACTGAACGGATTTTGACCAAACTTCACAGGAATGATCCTTAGGAGGTCCCCTTTCAAAGTTGTTCAAATGGTTCCGGTCCGTTGCACATCTAGGTCACAGGAGCCCAAAACAGATTTTTTTCACAGAAAACTTAAAAAATCTTCTTCTCTGAAACCACAAGGCCCAGGTCTTTGATATTTGGTATGAAGCTTCATCTAGTGGACCCCTACCAAGATTGTTCAAATTATAGTGCTGGGGCCAAAAATGCCCCCGCCCCAGGGCCCTTTGGTTTTACATTGGCTTATATAGAGAAAATCTTTAAAAATCTTCTTCTCTGAAACCACAAGGCCCAGGACTTTGATATTTGGTATGAAGCTTCATCTAGTGGACCCCTACCAAGATTGTTCAAATTATAGTGCTGGGACAAAAAATGCCCCCGCCACGGGGCCCTTTGGTTTTACATTGGCTTATATAGGGAAAATCTTTAAAAATCTTCTTCTCTCAAACCACAAGGACCAGGACTTTGATATTTGGTATGAAGCTTCATCTAGTGGACCCTTTCCAAGATTGTTCAAATTATAATGCTGGGACAAACAATGCCCCCGTCCCGGGGCCCTTTGGTTTTACATAGGCTTATATAGGCAAAATCTTTCAAAAATCTTCTTCTCTGAAACCGCTAGGCCCAGGTCTTTGATATTTGATGTGTAGCTTCATCTTGTGGACCTTTGCCAAGATTGTTCAAATTATAGCCTTTGTTGATGTTTGGTATGAAGCTTCACCTTTAAGACCTCCCTCAACATTATGCACATTAAAGCCCTGGGGCCAATAATGGCCCTCTCTGGGGCCCACTTGATACACTATGGATCAGGTGAGTGATCCAGGGCCATCATGGCCCTCTTGTTAGCTCACCGTCACGTAGTGACAAGGTGAGCTTTTGGGATCACTTTTTGTCCGTCGTGCGTGCGTGAGTGCGTCCGTGCGTAAACAATTTCTTTAAACGACATCTCCTCCTAAACCACTGAACGGATTTTGACCAAACTTCACTTAGGTGGTCACAGGAATGATCCTTAGGAGTTTTACATAGGCTTATATAGGCAAAATCTTTCAAAAATCTTCTTCTCTGAAACCGCTAGGCCCAGGTCTTTGATATTTGGCTTATATAGGGAAAATTGGCTTATATAGGGAAAATCTTTAAAAATCTTCTTCTCTCAAACCACAAGGACCAGGTCTTTGATATTTGGTATGAAGCTTCATCTAGTGGACCCCTACCAAGATTGTTCAAATTATAGTGCTGGGGCAAAAAATGCCCCCGCCCCGGGGCCCTTTGGTTTTACATAGGCTTATATAGGGAAACTCTTTAAAAATCTTCTTCTCTCAAACCACAAGGCCCAGGTCTTTGATATTTGGTATGAAGCTTCATCTAGTGGCCCCCTACCAAGATTGTTCAAATTATAGTGCTGGGGCCAAAAATGCCCCCCGCCCCGGGGCCCTTTGGTTTTACATAGGCTTATATAGGGAAAATCTTTAAAGATTTTCTACTCTGAAACCACAAGGCCCAGGACTTTGATATTTGGTATGAAGCTTCATCTAGTGGACCCCTACCAAGATTATTCAAATTATAGTGCTGGGACAAAAAATGCCCCCGCCACGGGGCCCTTTGGTTTTACATAGGCTTATATAGGGAAAATCTTTAAAAATCTTCTTCTCTGAAACCACAAGGCCCAGGTCTTTGATATTTGGTATGAAGCTTCATCTAGTGGACCCCTACCAAGATTGTTCAAATTATAGTGCTGGGGCCAAAAATGCCCCCGCCCCGGGGCCCTTTGGTTTTACATAGGCTTATATAGGGAAAATCTTTAAAAATCTTCTTCTCTGAAACCACAAGGCCCAGGACTTTGATATTTGGTATGAAGCTTTATCTAGTGGACCCCTACCAAGATTGTTCAAATTATAGTGCTGGGGCAAAAAATGCCCCCGTCCCGGGGCCCTTTGGTTTTACATAGGCTTATATAGCCAGAATCTTTAAAAATCTTCTTCTCTGAAACCGCAAGGCCCAGGACTTTGATATTTAGAATGAAGCTTCATCTAATAGACCTCTACCAAGATTGTTCAAACTATAGCCCTTGGGCCAAAAATGCCCCCGCCCCCTGGGCCCTTTGGTTTTACGTAGACTTATATAGGGAAAATCTTTAAAAATCTTCTTCTCTGAAACCACAAGGCCCAGGTCTTTTATATTTGGTATGAAGCTTCATCTAAAGGACCCCTAACAAGATTATTCAAATTATAGTGCTGAGGCCAAATATGTCCCTGCCCCGGGGCCCTTTGGTTTTACATAGGCTTATATAGGGAAAATCTTTAAAAATCATCTTCTCTGAAATCGCAAGGCCCAGGACTTTGATATTTGGTATGAAGCTTCATCTAGTGGACCCCTACCAAGATTGTTCAAATTATAGTGCTGGGACAAAAAATGCCCCCGCCACGGGGCCCTTTGGTTTTACATAGGCTTATATAGGGAAAATCTTTAGAAATCTTCTTCTCTGAAACCACAAGGCCCAGGTCTTTGATATTTAGTATGAAGCTTCATCTAGTTGACCCCTACCAAGATTGTTCAAATTATAGTGCTGGGGCAAAAAATGCCCCCGCCCCGGGGCCCTTTGGTTTTACATAGGCTTATATAGGGAAAATCTTTAAAAATCTTCTTCTCTGAAACCACAAGGCCCAGGTCTTTTATATTTGGTATGAAGCTTCATCTAAAGGACCCCTAACAAGATTATTCAAATTATAGTGCTGAGGCCAAATATGTCCCTGCCACGGGGCCCTTTGGTTTTACATAGGCTTATATAGGGAAAATCTTTAAAACAGCAAGGCCCAGGACTTTGATATTTGGTATGAAGCTTCATCTAGTTGACCCCTACCAAGATTGTTCAAATTATAGTGCTGGGGCAAAAAATGCCCCCGCCCCGTGGCCCTTTGGTTTTACATAGGCTTATATAGGGAAAATCTTTAAAAATCTTCTTCTCTGAAACCGCAAGGCCCAGGACTTTGATATTTGGTATGAAGCTTCATCTAGTGGACCCCTACAAAGATTGTTCAAATTATCAAATTATAGCCCTTGGGCCAAAAATGCCCCTGCTCCGGGGCCTTTTGGTTTTACATAGACTTATATAGGGAAAATCTTTAAAAATCTTCTTCTGTGAAACCACAAGTCCTAGGTCTTTTATATTTGGTATGAAGCTTCTTCTAAAGGACCCCTTCCAAGATGATTCAAATTATAGTGCTGGGGCCAAAAGTGGCCCGCCCCGGGGCCCTTTGGTTTTTACATAGGCTTATATAGGGATAATCTTTAAAAATCTTCTTCTCTGAAACCACAAGGCCCAGGACTTTGAAATTTGGTATGAAGCTTCATCTAATGGACCTCTACCAAGATTGTTCAAATTATAGCCCTGGGGCCACAAATGCCCCCACCCCGGGGCCCTTTGGTTTTACATAGATTTATATAGCCCCGGGGCCATTTGGTTTTGCATAGGCTTATGTAGGGAATATCTTTAAAAAAATCTTCTTCTCTCAAACTGCAAGGCCCAGGTCTTTGATATTTGATGTGTAGCTTCATCTAGTGGACCTTTGCCAAGATTGTTCAAATTATAGCCTTTGTTGATGTTTGGTATGAAGCTTCACCTTTAAGACCTCCCTAAACATTATGCACATTAAAGCCCTGGGGCCAATAATGGCCCTTTCTGGGGCCCACTTGTTACACTATGGATCAGGTGAGCGATCCAGGGCCATTATGGCCCTCTTGTTAGCTCACCGTCACGTAGTGAGGAGGTGAGCTTTTGGGATCACTTTTTGTCCGTCGTCCGTCGTGCGTGCGTGCGTCCGTGCGTGCGTGCGTCCGTGCGTAAACAATTTCTTTAAACGACATCTCCTCCTAAACCACTGATCGGATTTTGACCAAACTTCACAGGAATGATCCTAAGGTGGTCCCCTTTCAAAGTTGTTCAAATGGTTCCGGTCCGTTGCACATCTAGGTCACAGGAGCAAAAATAGATTTTTTTCACCAAAAACTTAAAAAATCTTCTTCTCTGAAACCACAAGGCCCAGGTCTTTGATATTTGGTGTGAAGCTTCATGTAGTGGACCCCTACCAAGATTGTTCAAATTATAATGCTGGGGCCAAAAATGCCCCCGCCACGGGGCCCTTCGGTTTTACATAGGCTTATATAGGGAAAATCTTTAAAAATCTTCGTCTCTGAAACCACAAGGCCCAGGTCTTTAATATTTGGTATGAAGCTTCATCTAGTGGACCCCTACCAAGATTGTTCAAATTATAGTGCTGGGGCCAAAAATGCCCCCGCCCCGGGGCCCTTTGGTTTTACATAGGCTTATATAGGGAAAATCTTTAAAAATCTTCTTCTCTGAAACCACAAGGCCCAGGACTTTGATATTTGGTATGAAGCTTCATCTAGTGGACCCCTACCAAGATTGTTCAAATTTTAGTGCTGGGACAAAAAATGCCCCCGCCACGGGGCCCTTTGGTTTTACATTGGCTTATATAGGGAAAATCTTTAAAAATCTTCTCAGAAACCACAAGGCCCAGGTCTTTGATATTTGGTATGAAGCTTCATCTAGTGGACCCCTACCAAGATTGTTCAAATTATAGTGCTGGGGCAAAAAATGCCCCCGCCACGGGGCCCTTTGGTTTTACATTGGCTCATATAGGGAAAATCTTTAAAAATCTTCTTCTCTGAAACCACAAGGCCCAGGTCTTTGATATTTGGTATGAAGCTTCATCTAGTTGACCCCTACCAAGATTGTTCAAATTACAGTGCTGGGGCCAAAAATGCCCCCGCCCCGGGGCCCTTTGGTTTTACAAAGGCTTATATAGGGAAAATCTTTAAAAATCTTCTTCTCTGAAACCACAAGGCCCAGGTCTTTGATATTTGGTATGAAGCTTCATCTTGTGGACCCCTACCAAGATTGTTCAAATTTTAGTGCTGGGACAAAAAATGCCCCCGCCACGGGGCCCTTTGGTTTTACATTGGCTTATATAGGGAAAATCTTTAAAAATTTTCTTCTCTGAAACCACAAGGCCCAGGTCTTTGATATTTGGTATGAAGCTTCATCTTGTAGACCCCTACCAAGATTGTTCAAATTTTAGTGCTGGGACAAAAAATGCCCCCGCCACGGGGCCCTTTGGTTTTACATTGGCTTATATAGGGAAAATCTTTAAAAATCTTCTTCTCTGAAACCACAAGGCCCAGGTCTTTGATATTTGGTATGAAGCTTCATCTAGTGGACCCCTACCAAGATTGTTCAAATTATAGTGCTGGGGCAAAAAATGCCCCCGCCACGGGGCCCTTTGGTTTTACATAGGCTTATATAGGGAAAATCTTTAAAAATTTTCTTCTCTGAAACCACAAGGCCAAGGACTTTGATATTTGGTATGAAGCTTCATCTAGTGGACCCCTACCAAGATTGTTCCAATTTTAGTGCTAGGACAAAAAATGCCCCTGCCACGGGGCCCTTTGGTTTTACATTGGCTTATATAGGGAAAATCTTTAAAAATCTTCTTCTCTGAAACCACACGGCCCAGGTCTTTGATATTTGGTATGAAGCTTCATCTAGTGGACCCCTACCAAGATTGTTCAAATTACAGTGCTGGGGCCAAAAATGCCCCTGCCCCGGGGCCTTTTGGTTTTACATAGGCTTATATAGGAAAATCTTTAAAAATCTTCTTCTCTGAAACCACAAGACCCAGGACTTTGATATTTGGTATGAAGCTTCATCTAGTGGACCCCTACCAAGATTGTTCAAATTATAGTGCTGGGACAAAAAATGCCCCCGCCACAGGGCCCTTTGGTTTTACATAGGCTTATATAGGGAAAATCTTTAAAAATCTTCTTCTCTGAAACCACAAGGCCCAGGACTTTGATATTTGGTATGAAGCTTCATCTCGTGGACCCCTACCAAGAGTGTTCAAATTATAGTGCTGGGGCAAAAAATGCCCCTGTCCCGGGGCCCTTTGATTTTACATAGGCTTATATAGGCAAAATCTTTAAAAATCTTCTTCTCTGAAACCGCTAGGCCCAGGTCTTTGATATTTGATGTGTAGCTTCATCTAGTGGACCTTTGCCAAGATTGTTCAAATTTTAGCCTTTGTTGATGTTTGGTATGAAGCTTCACCTTTAAGACCTCCCTCAACATTATGCACATTAAAGCCCTGGGGTCAATAATGGCCCTCTCTGGGGCCCACTTGTTACACTATGGATCAGGTGAGCGATCCAGGGCCATCATGGCCCTCTTGTGATTAATATTAGGATCACTTTTTGTCTGTCATCCCTGCGTAAACAATTTCTTCAAACAACATCTCCTCCTAAACCACTGATCGGATTTTGACCAAACTTCACAGGAATGATCCTTAGGTGGTCCCCTTTCAAAGTTGTTCAAATGGTTCCTGTCCATTGCACATATAGGTCACAGGAGACAACAATAGATTTTTTCTCCGAAAACTTAAAAAATCTTCTTCTCTGAAACCGCAAGGCCCAGGTCTTTGATATTTGGTATGAAGCTTCATCTAGTGGACCACTACCAAGATTGTTCAAATTACAGTGCTGGGGTCAAAATGCCCCAGCCCGGGGTTCCTTTGGTTTTACATGGGCTCATATAGGGAAAATCTTTAAAAAATCTTCTTCTCTGAAACCGCAAGGCCCAGGACTTTGATAATTAGTATGAAGCTTCATCTAGTAGACCCCTACCAAGATTGTTCAAATTGTAGTGCTGGGGCCAAAAATGCCCCCGCCCCGGGCCCTTTGGTTTTACATAGGCTTATACATGTATAGGGAAAATCTTTAAATATCTTCTTCTCTGAAACCGCAAGGCCCAGGTCTTTGATATTTGGTATGAAGCTTCGTCTTGTGGACCCCTACCAAGATTGTTCAAATTATAGTGCTGGGGCCAAAAATGACCCCACCCCGGGGCCCTTTGGTTTTACATGGGCTTATATAGGGAAAATCTTTAAAAATCTTCTTCCCTGAAACCGCAAGGCCCAGGTCTTTGCTATTTGGTATGAAGCTTCATCTGATGGACCGCTACCTAGATTGTTCAAATTATAGTTCTCGGGCCAAAAATGCCCCCGCCCCAGGGCCCTTTGGTTTTACATCGGCTTATATAGGGAAAATCTTTAAAAATCTTCTTCTCTGAAACCTCAAAGCTCAGTTCTTTGATATTTGGTATGAAGCTTCATCTTGAAAACCTCTAACAAGATTGTTCAAATTATAGCCCTGGGGCCAAAAATGCCCCCGTCTCGGGCCCTTTGGTTTTACTTAGACTTGTACAGGGATAATCTTTAATAATCTTCTGTGAAACCACAAGGCCTAGGTCTTTGATATTTGGTGTGAAATTTCATCTAGTTGACCTCTATCAGGATTGTTCAAATTATAGACCTGGGGTCAAAAATGCCCCCGCCCCGAGACCCTTTGGTTTTACATAGACTTATATAGGGAAATCTTTCAAAATCTCCTTCTCCGAAACTGCAAGGTCCATGTCTTTGATATTTGGTATGGAGCTTCATCTAGTGTACCTCTACCAAGATTGTTCACATTATAGCCCCCGGGCTGCAAATCCCCCGCCCCGGGGCCCTTTGGTCTTACATAGACTTATATAGAGATAATCTTTGAAAATCTTTTTCTCTGAAACAGCATGGCCCAGGTCTTTGATATTTGGTGTGAAGCTTCATCTAGTTGACCTCTATCAAGATTATTTAAATTATAGCCCAGAGGCCAAAAATGCCCCCGCTCTGGGGCCATTTGGATTTACATAGGCTTATGTAGGGAATATCTTTAAAAAAATCCTCTTCTCTGAAACCGCAAGACCCAGGTCTTTGATATTTGGGGTGTAGCTCCATCTAGTGGACCTTTGGCATGATTATTCAAATTATAGCCTTTGTTTATATTTGGTATGAAGCTTCACCTTATAAGACCTCCCTCAACATTATGCACATTATAGCCCTGGGGTCAATAATGGCCCTCCCCGGGGCCCACTTGTTACTCTATGGACCAGGTGAGCGATCCAGGGCCATCATGGCCCTCTTGTGTTTTATATTAGGATCACTTTTTGTCTGTCATCCGTGCGTAAACATTTTCTTCTAACGACATCTCCTCCTAAACCACTGAACGGATTTTGACCAAACTTCACAGGAATGATCCTTAGGTGGTCCCCTTTCAAAGTTGTTCAAATGGTTCCGGTCCATTGCACATATAGGTCACAGGAGCCAAAAATAGCTTTTTTTCACCAAAAACTTAAAAAATCTTCTTCTCTGAAACCACAAGGCCCAGGTCTTTGATATTTGGTATGAAGCTTCATCTAGTGGACCCCTACCAAGATTGTTCAAATTATAGTGCTGGGGCCAAAAATGCCCCCGCCCCGGGGCCCTTTGGTTTTAAAATAGGCTTACATAGGGAAAATCTTTAAAAATCTTCTTCTCTCAAACCACAAGGCCCAGGACTTTGATATTTGGTATGAAGCTTCATCTAGTGGACCCCTACCAAGATTGTTCAAATTATAGTGCTGGGACAAAAAATGCCACCGCCACGGGGCCCTTTGGTTTAACATTGGCTTATATAGGGAAAATCTTTAAAAATCTTCTTCTCTGAAACCACAAGGCCCAGGACTTTGATATTTGGTATGAAGATTCATCTAGTGGACCCCTACCAAGATTGTTCAAATTATCAAATTATAGCCCTTGGGCCAAAAATGCCCCTGCTCCGGGGCCTTTTGGTTTTACATAGGCTTATAAAGGGAAAATCTTTAAAAATCTTCTCTGAAACCACAAGGCCCACAACTTTGATATTTGGTATGTAGCTTCATCTAGTGGACCCCTACCAAGATTGTTCAAATTATAGTGCTGGGACAAAAAATGCCCACGCCATGGGGCCCTTTGGTTTTACATAGACTTATATAGGGAAAATCTTTAAAAATCTTCATCTCTGAAACCACAAGGCCCAGGTCTTTGATATTTGGTATGAAGCTTCATCTAGTGGACCCCTACCAAGATTGTTCAAATTATAGTGCTGGGGCCAAAAATGCCCCCGCCCCTGGGCCCTTTGGTTTTACATAGGCTTATATAGGGAAAATCTTTAAAAATCTTCTTCTCTGAAACCACAAGGCCCAGGACTTTGATATTTGGTATGAAGCCTCATCTAGTGGACCCCTACCAAGATTGTTCAAATTATAGTGCTGGGGCAAAAAATGCCCCCGTCCTGGGCCCTTTGGTTTTACATTGGCTTATATAGGCAAAATCTTTAAAAATCTTCTTCTCTGCAACCGCAAGGCCCAGGACTTTGATATTTAGAATGAAGCTTCATCTAATGGACCTCTACCAAGATTGTTCAAATTATAGCCCTTGGGCCAAAAATGCATCTAGTGGACCCCTACCAAGATTGTTCAAATTATCAAATTATAGCCCTTGGGCCAAAAATGCCCCTGCTCCGGGGCTTTTTGGTTTTACATAGACTTATATAGGGAAAATCTTTAAAAATCTTCTTCTCTGAAACCACAAGTCCTAGGTCTTTTATATTTGGTATGAAGCTTCTTCTAAAGGACCCTTCCCAAGATGATTCAAATTATAGTGCTAGGGCCAAAAGTGGCCCCGCCTCAGGGCCCTTTGGTTTAACATAGGCTTATATAGGGAAAATCTTTAAAAATCTTCTTCTCTGAAACCACATGGCCAAGGACTTTGAAATTTGGTATGAAGCTTCATCTAATGGACCTCTACCAAGATTGTTCAAATTATAGCCCTGGGGCCACAAATGCCCCCACCCCGGGGCCCTTTGGTTTTATATAGATTTATATAGCCCCGGGGCCATTTGGTTTTGCATAGGCTTATGTAGGGAATATCTTTAAAAAAAATCTTCTTCTCTGAAACCGCAAGGCCCAGGTCTTTGATATTTGATGTGTAGCTTCATCTAGTGGACCTTTGCCAAGATTGTTCATATTATAGCCTTTGTTGATGTTTGGTATGAAGCTTCACCTTTAAGACCTCCCTCAACATTATGCACATTAAAGCCCTGGGGCCAATAATGGCCCTCTCTGGGGCCCACTTGTTACACTGTGGATCAGGTGAGCAATCCAGGGCCATCATGGCCCTCTTGTTAGTAGTCCGTTCCGGTAATCCGTATTCAGACTTCATTCCGGTATTTTGTTTTCATTTAAGTAATTACCAGTGCAGTATAAAACCCGGGTGTAATGGTCGGCAGTAAATGTTGAAAATCGAAATATATGCATTTTAAAGAAGAGTCTATATTCTACATTTGATCCAAACTTCGTCCAGATAGGTGAATGTTTAATACCTTTATTTGATTGTCAAAATTTACTCTCAGCAGTTACTCATGGGTTTTATACTTTCCCACATTTCTGAATCTGATAAACTCTGATTCTGTACATTTTAGCATAAAGAAGTGGTGATAAGATGATCACATTGTCTAAGAAGTTAAAGCAGGGAACACCTGTAAAGAAAGAGGATGAAAACAAAAGAATCTCCATCAGGGATAAATTGTTAGTCAAAGGTAAATTATGGTCTATAGGACGTTTATGCTTTCTTTCTTCCAATTTTGCCTTAACCCCATGAGGGGACACAGACGATGTATATTACATACACTCAGTTTTGCAGGATTAAACCTACACATTAACCATGTAATTACGGTAGGGTTCTTTAGCCTGGACAGGGGATTGCTCTTCCTGAAAAAGGGGCCTCCAGTTAACACCCCGATCGTAATGTTATGACATTCGACCCTGAAAATGATGCCAATGGAGCATGTACAGACACCAAAATTATCACCGCTGCCGGGAATCGAACTGGGGGTCTCTAGCATCAGAGGCAAGTGCACTAACCACTGAGCTATCATGCTCCACGGAACTAGCTAGTCTAGCACAGAAGGTGGTTAGTGCACTTCCCTCTGATGCTTTGGAAGCAAGGAATACACTTACTGAACAAATAACTCTGAAGTATTTGAGGTTTTCTGTGCTAGACTAGCTAAGTCCGACCAATTAGGCCTCATCATCAGAATGGCAGGCATTCTTAGAATCAGCCACAATCTAATCTGTACTTGCAGTTTATCTGTTGGAAGAAATTCACCACAGAGCTGAACATTGTAGAATGATGTTTCCCAGGCTAGAATACAGTTTGCGCATCGTCCACGGTCATAGAGGAAAATAAAAGGGATTTACTTCCAACAGATTTCCACGCAGAATCACAGAATTGTGCTTGTGCACGCTGGTTTGTGTTGGGTTCCTTGTGAGTAACGTGGAATAAGCGTGGAGCTGAAGAAAAAAATTCGTCTCCACGTTTTCCACGGTACAGGTAAAGGTGCTTATAAACTGAAACCTCATATACAAGTGTCTTCTTGACTAGTAACTTACATGTTCATGTATGTATATCCAAGCAAAACTTCTCTAGCTTTCTGGTGATTTAAAGATACTGTTATTCCACACTTTCATTATGTTTCATAATAATAATAATAACAACCACAAAAATAACTATGTAATCCATGGCGACTTTCCTATAAAATTTTGAGCCCGGCCCCCTTTAACCCCACTTTTAGAGATTAAAATTGAAGTTGACAGGGGAGTACACTATTATCTCGTGGGAGCCATGATATTTGGTATGAAGCTTCATCTAGTGGATCTCTATCAAGATTGCTCAAAATACAGCCCCGGGGCCAATATTCAATATTGGCCCTGCCCCGGGGCCCACTGGTTTTATTTGGGCTTATATAAGGAAAATCTTTTAAAATGTTCTTGTCTAAAACCAGAAGGTCCAAGTCTTTGATATTTGGTATGAATCTTCATGTAATGGACCTGTACCAAGATTGTTCAACTTATAGCCATTGGGTCAAAAATGGCGCTGCCCGGGTTTTACATAGTCTAATATAGGAAATATCTTTAAAAATATTCTTGTCTGAAACCAAAAGGCCTATAGATCTTTGATATTTGATTTGAAGCTTCATCTAATGGACCTCCACCAAGATTGTTCAAATTATAGCTCTGGGGCCAAAAATGGCCCCAGGCCCACATGTTTTACATAGGCTGATATTGGAAAAACCTTTAAGAATCTTTTTATCTAAAACCAGAGGGCCCAGACCTTTGATATTTGATATTAAGCTTCATTTAGTGGAGCTCTACCAAGATTGTTCAAGTAATAGACCTGGGGCCCAAAATTGCCCCACCCCGGGACCCACACGTAAATCTCTTAGCTCAGATGAGCGATACCGAACCATCATGGTCCTCTTGTTATACCCGCTTTTTCTAAGAAAAATGGAATATATTGTTTTCCTACCAGAGTTGAGTGGGTGTCAGTCCGTCTGTCTGTGTGTCTGTCCATCATGTTTCTTGTAAATGGATCTCCTCTGCAACCACTGAAGTTACACTTTTTAAACTTTGCATGTGGATAGTACATGGTATGTAGATGGCAGTGGGTTACTTTTTTGTGACCTTGACCCCAACATGGTCCCAAAGTCAAAGGTCAGAATGTAGGACATTATCATATCTTCTAAACTTTTGGGATTGCACTTCCAAAACTTGATCATTGGATAGCCCTTGGAATGTAGAACATATTGGAATGCTTTTCATGTGACCTTGACCCCAACATTGCCCCAGGGTTAAAGGTAAAAAAGTAGGACTTTATCATATCTTCTAAACTGTTGGGATTGCACTTCCAAAACTTGATTATTGGATAGCTCTTGGATTGTAGAACATATTATTGGAATACTTTTCGTGTGACCTTGATTCCAACATGGCCCCAGGGTCAAAGGTAAAAAAGTAGGACTTTATCATATCTTCTAAACTGTTGGGATTGCACTTCAGAAACTTGATTATTGGATAGCCCTTGGAATGTAGAACATATTGGAATACTTTTTGTGTGACCCTGATCCAAACTGGCCCCAGGGTCAAAGGTCAAAAAGTATGACATTGTCATATCTTTAGTGTTATTCATAGAAAAAATGGGCATTTGCGATGGTATACCATCGAAAGCGCCATCTAGTTTTTCTTATTTCTGCACAAAATCTTACGTTTTGGATACACATTAGAACCGCCCCACCGAGTCTCCGAAATATATGTTTTGAGCAGTTTTATGAAAATTTTATACAGTATAACTGAAGTGTACTTGGGTATGCATTATTTTTCATATTTCGGCTCAAAACTCTTATCTTGGTGACCACGACAAACCATACCTTTGCAAACTGTGTAGACCTGGATCAGGTGTCTCCTCATTACGAAAACATGCCTATACAAATACATTGTAAATTTTACCGCCAAAAAGTTGAAAAATGTAATATTTTTCTTGCATCTGCTCAAAATATAGGTTGTGGGTACATGTTAGAACCGCCTCATAAATGTGGTTCTAACGAATACCCACAAACTATACGTATAGAGCAGAAATAAGAAAAATAAGGTTTACAGCTGGAAACTCCAGTTTTCCTATATAAAAGGCGAGTTCAAGGAGATAGAATTATATAGGCGTGTTTTTATGATGTGAAGAAGTCGCTTAAGAAACCACCCGTTCAGGATCTTGTTTGTTTGTTTTGGTGTTTAACTGTCCAGTCAACACTGTTTTAGGAGGTCATTTTTGAGCAATATTCATAATTGGTAATTAGTGGGGCTTTAAGTCATGATGTTGTCTATGTCAGCCCTATGATTTCTACTGAAATCCATTATGATTACGCATACATGCAACATAAGGCATTCTTTCAGGTCTCAGAATTAGGGGATAACTGTATTCAAAATTGTGATTTGGGGAGGTTAATCGGAGGTTTTACGGTCTAAAATTTCATTTTACGGCGACGCGTCAGCGGAGCCGTAAAACGTAATTTGAGATCGTAAAACCAACGATTTACCTCCCCAAATCACAATTTTGCAATACAGTTATCCCCATTCTAATGCACTTATATGGTTGTTTTGTAAAAAAACTACTATTATACACAAAATGGCTGGCACTGTGAGCTGCGTAAAACCAAATGCCAGGCAATGAAAAGCGACGTTACGCGATGACGTCGGGTTTCCGACAGTATATCGCAGAATATACTGTCGCAAAATTTTGATGTTATCCAATCAGACGTCGCGTTACATATGCAAGTGCTTTAGAATGGTTAATTTTCTGATGAAAATTGGTGATATTTGTCCTATTTCCACTCAAAACATAGGTTGTAGTTGCTTGTGAGGCAGTTCTTATGAGTATCCCCACAAGCTGTCTTAGTGCAGAAATAAGAAAAATATTGTTTGCCCCCATAAACCCCAATTTCTGTATATAATGTGTGGTTTAGGGGGTGCTTATTACATGGACTTTTTAACATGATGTTAGACAACAAGATCTTATCTAAAATTGTTATGTGATAGAACAGAATATTCTTGCACACCAGACAAGGAAATCCGTGATTTTACCCTGGGATAGAAATTTATGTTCTGACCCTGATGTTCCGACACAAAATCGAATATAATCGCGCATTTGATAAATGCACTGGTTGATTGCAACCCCGCATGCGCCGTTGTTAAGGTTGGCGTCACAGCACGTTACGTGACATCACTAAACATTCCTGCAGTGTCATCACAATATGGCGGACGTCGGTAACCGAAGTGCCTGCAGCATTAAAAATCCGCGCTAAGAAATGGAAGGTATGCAAGAAAAAGAATCCTATATGGGTGCGAGGGGTGGATAGAAAAATCTGTCCCTCAGGATCACTGTCCGGCATCACTTGGCAAGCCTCGTGATGCCGGACAGTGACCCTTTTTCCATCTACCCCTCACACCCATATAAGATTCTTATATTACACTCATGGTTTAAGGCTCATTTCATAAATTGCATAGGAAATGACCACTCATGTAAGATTCTATATGTTTTGATATAAGTGTGTACATTTTTTTTCAGAGGTACAAGAAATGGAAGAAAACTTGCCAAAGTCATGTAAAGTGTATTTCAGCGACTATAACCAGTTGCATATCTTCTCACTCACGATATACCCAGATGAGGGATTTTGGAGTGGTGGGAAATTCAAATTTACAGTAAACGTACCAGAAGAATATAATATTGTGGTAGGTACAGTCAGACCTCTTTATACTGGCATTCAATATAATGAAAAACTTGTTATAATGACATTTTCTCTGGAACGAATCCTTAGCTCAAGGTGAGACACTTAATGGAGGTACTCAAGAATACAGTCATAACTTAATACTCACAGAAACAAATGTTATGTCCATAACATTTGTTTTTTGAAGCGATAAAGGGAAAAAGTCCTTTATTACCTGTTATACTAATATTTATTGGGATTCTTAAGAGTGGCAAAGTCCCTATTGCAGGAAATTATTAAGGAACAAAATACTGTCGTTATAGCAATGGTCCTCTGTTCTGGCAAGGGGAATACATGCAGATACACCTGATGTAATACAGAAGACCCTAGTTACATGTATAATCACACTCTCCCTCATTTTATACATTTCAAATGATTTGATTGGTTGAAGTAAAAGTTTTGTTACTTCAATAAATTGAAGGGGTTAGTGCAAGAAGGTACCTAAGTCACATTTTCATTATTTTGAGAAAAACGCGAAAAACAAAGTATTTTGCGAAAATTTCATATTTTGTGTTTCTTATTTTAAATAAATAGTTCTGTTGATATATTCTATGATATGAAATGGTGTAAAGATCGCATAAATAGTCCGAAGTATATTGCAGATATTCATTAATTTCAATAATGTGTTTATGCAAGAAGGGGCCTAAGTCCATGGTTGTTTATGCAAGAAGGGGCCTAAGTCCATTGTTTAAAGGACATAGTTTTCTCTATTTAGAGCAGAAACCTATTACATTTTATTGAATATGTATATTTTATCTTTTGTAGACTCTATAAGTTTCTTAAAACAAAGAGCTGAAACAAATGAACAACACATACACCGATAACTCGAAGTTGTTTGTGGTAAAAATGGACTTAGGCCCCTTCTTGCACCAAAGATACGACCTTGGACTTAGGACCCTTCCAAAGATTCAATGGAACTGTCATTTTTAATGCCAATAAAGAAATAAAGCATATCAAACTATATATCATATTGTAGGTCTTGGTATGATATATCTGAAAATAACAATATCTCAGATTTTTCCAAAAATGGACTTAGGTACCTTCTTGCACTAACCCCTTCAATTCCATGAGCAAGAATCTCAGAACTATTTCACACTGCGATAGGTAGAAATATAACATGATGTCAAAGAGCACATTCAGAACCCACGTGTTACATCATTGTATATGAATGGACGCCAACAGCAACTACATTTTGTGCTTGGGACGGTGATGTGAAAATTATATAGAAGCAAATAACACAAAGTACATAAAATAAACCAACAACAACAAAAAAAACTCTCGCATGCTTAAAAAAACAAACAAAAAAAATATGTCTACTTCTGGTGGACTACGTCAGCGCTCTGGTGCACCGAAGAATTTAGCACAGTCAACTATGTTGACACTTTCTTTTTTAGCTCACCGTCACGTAGTGACGAGGTGAGCTTATGGGATCACTTTTCGTCCGTCGTCCGTCGTGCGTCAGTGCGTCCGTGCGTCCGTAAACAATTTCTTTAAACGACATCTCCTCCTAAACCACTGATCGGATTTTGACCAAACTTCACAGAAATGATCCTTAGGTGGTCCCCTTTCAAAGTTGTTCAAATGGTTCCGGTCCGTTGCACATATAGGTTTTTGGGGCCAAAAATAGATTTTTTTCACCAAAAACTTAAAAAATCTTCTTCTCTGAAACACAAGGCCCAGGTCTTTGATATTTGGTATGAAGCTTCATCTAGTGGACCCCTACCAAGATTGTTCAAATTATAGTGCTGGGGCCAAAAATGCCCCCACTCCGGGGCCCTTTGGTTTTACATGGGCTTATACAGGGAAAATCTTTAAAAATCTTCTTCTCTGAAACCGTAAGGCCCAGGTCTTTGATATTTGGTATGAAGCTTCATCTAGTGGACCCCTACCAAGATTGTTCAAATTATAGTGCTGGGGCCAAAAATGCCCCCGCTCCGGGGCCCTTTGGTTTTACATGGGCTTATACAGGGAAAATCTTTAAAAATCTTCTTCTCTGAAACCGTAAGGCCCAGGTCTTTGATATTTGGTCTGAAGCTACATCTAGTGGACCCCTACCAAGATTGTTCAAATTATAGTGCTGGGGTCAAAAATGCCCCCGCCCCGGGCCCCTTTGATTTTACATGGGCTAATATAGGGAAAATCTTTAAAGATCTTCTTCTCTGAAACCGCAAGGCCCAGGTCGTTGATATTTGGTATGAAGCTTCATCTAGTGGACCCCTACCAAGATTGTTCAAATTATAGTGCTGGGGCCAAAAATGCCCCCGCTCAGGGGCCCTTTGGTTTTACATGGGCTTATATAGGGAACATCTTTAAAAATCTTCTTGTCTGAAACAGTGAGGCCCAGGTCTTTGATATTTGGTCTGAAGCTTCATATAGTGGACCCCTACCAAGATTGGTCAAATTATAGTGCTGGGGCCAAAAATGCCCCCGCTCCGGGCCCTTTGGTTTTACATGGGCTTATATAGGGAAAATCTTTAAAAATCTTCTTCTCTGAAACCGTAAGGCCCAGGTCTTTGATATTTGGTCTGAAGCTACATCTAGTGGACCCCTACCAAGATTGTTCAAATTATAGTGCTGGGGCCAAAAATGCCCCCGCCCCAGGCCCCTTTGATTTTACATTGGCTTATATAGGGAAAATCTTTAAAAATCTTTTTCTCTGAAACCGCAAGGCCCAGGTCTTTGATATTTGGTATGAAGCTTCAACTAGTTGACCCCTACCAAGATTGTTCAAATTATAGTGCTTGGGCCAAAAATGCTCCTGCTCCAGGGCCCTTTGGTTTTACATGGTCTTATAAAGGGAAGATCTTTAAAAATCTTCTTCTCTGAAACCCTAAGGCCCAGGTCTTTGATATTTGGTATGAAGCTTCATCTAGTGGACCCCTACCAAGATTGTTCAAATTATAGTGCTGGGGCCAAAAATGCCCCCGCTCCGGGGCCCTTTGGTTTTACATGGGCTTATACAGGGAAAATCTATAAAAATCTTCTTCTCTGAAACCGTAAGGCCCAGGTCTTTGATATTTGGTCTGAAGCTACATCTAGTGGACCCCTACCAAGATTGTTCAAATTATAGTGCTGGGGCCAAAAATGCCCCCGCCCCGGGCGCCTTTGGTTTAACATGGGCTTAAATAGGGAAAATCTTTTAAAATTTTCTTCTCTGAAACCGCAAGGCCCAGGTCTTTGATATTTGGTATGAAGCTTTATCTAGTGGACCCCCACCAAGATTGTTCAAATTATAGTGCTGGGGCCAAAAATGCCCCCGCTCCAGGGCCCTTGGGTTGTACATGGGCTTATATATGGAAGATCTTTAAAAATCTTCTTCTCTGAAACCGTAAAGCCCAGGTCTTTGATATTTGGTATGAAGCTTCATCTAGTGGACCCCTACCAAGATTGTTCAAATTATACTGCTGGGGCCAAAAATGCCCCCGCCCTGGGGCCCTTTGGTTTTACATGGGCTTATATAGGGAAAATCTTAAAAAATCTTCTTCTCTGAAACCGCAAGGCCCAGGTCTTTGATATTTGGTATGAAGCTTCATCTAGTGGACCCCTACCAAGATTGTTCAAATTATAGTGCTGGAGCCAAAAATGTCCCCGCTCCGGGGCCCTTTGGTTTTACATGGGCTTACATAGGAAAAATCTTTTGAAATTTTCTTCTCTGAAACCGCAAGGCCCAGGTCTTTGATATTTGGTATGAAGCTTCACCTAATGGACCCCTACCAAGATTGTTCAGATTATAGCCCTGGGGCCAAAAATGCCCCCTGCCCCGGGGCCCTTTGATTTTACATGGGCTTATATAGGGAAAATCTTTAAAAATCTTCTTCTCTAAAACAGCTAGGCCCAGGTCTTTGATATTTGGTATGAAGCTTCACCTAGTGGACCCCTACAAAGATTGTTCAAATTATAGTGCTGGGGCAAAAAATGCCCCCACTCTGGGGCCCTTTGGTTTTACATTGGCTTATATAGGGAAAATCTTTAAAAAATTTCTTCTCTGAAACCCTAAGGCCCATGTCTTTGATATTTGATATGACTTCACCCCACAAGGCCCAGGCCCCCCCCCCCCCCCCCTCACGCCCCGGGGCTTTTTGGTTTTACATGGGCTTATACAGGGAAAATCTTAAAAAAACTTCTTCTCTGAAACCGCAAGTCCCAGGTCTTTGATATTTGGTATGAAGCTTCACCTAGTGGACCCCAACCATGGTTGTTCAAATTATAGCCCTAGGGCCAAAAATGCCCCTGCTCCGGGGCCCTTTGGTTTTACATAGACTTATATATGGAAAATCTTGAAAAATCTTGTTCTCTGAAACCAAAAGGCCCTGGTCTTTGATATTTGGTATGAGGCTTAATCTAGTGGACCCCTACCAAGATTGTTCAAATTATAGTGCTGGGGCCAAAAATTGTCTTCTCTGAAACCGTAAGGCCCATGTCTTTGATATTTGGTATGAAGCTTCACCCCACAAGGCCCAGGCCCTGGGGGCCAAAAATGCCCCAATCCCGGGGCCTTTTGGTTTTACATGGGCTTATATAGGGAAGATCTTTAAAAGTCTTCTTCTCTGAAGTCGTAAGGCCCAGGTCTTTGTTATTTGGTATGAAGCTTCATCTAGTGGACCCCAACCAAGATTGTTCAAATTATAGTGCTTGGGCCAAAAATGCCCCCGCCCCGTGGCCCTTTGGTTTTACATGAGCTTATATAGGGAAAATCTTTAAAAATCTTCTTCTCTGAAACCGCAAGGCCAAGGTCTTTGATATTTGGTATGAAGCTTCATCTAGTGGACCCCTACCAAGATTGTTCAAATTAAAGTGCTGGGGCCAAAAATGCCCCCGCTCCAGGGCCCTTTGGTTTTACATGGGCTTACATAGGGAAAACCTTTTAAAATTTTCTTCTCTGAAACCGCAAGGCTCAGGTCTTTGATATTTGATATGAAGCTTCATCTAGTGGAACCCTACCAAGATTGTTCAAATTATAGTGCTGGGGCCAAAAATGCCCCCACTCTGGGGCCCTTTGGTTTTACATGGGCTAATATAGGGAAAATCTCTAAAAATTTTCTTCACTGAAACCTTAATGCCCTTGTCTTTGATATTTGGCATGAAGCTTCACCCCACAAGGCCCAGGTCCCCCCCTCCCAGCCCCAGCAGGGCCTTTTGGTTTTACAAGGGGTTTTATAGGGAAAATCTTTAAAAATCTTCTTCTCTGAAACCGCAAGGCCCAGGTCTTTGATATTTGGTATGAAGCTTCACCTAGTGGACCCCTACCAAGGTTGTTCAAATTATAGCCGTAGGGCTAAAAATGCCCCCGCTCCGGGGCCCTTTGGTTTTACATAGACTTATATATGGAAAATCTTGAAAAATCTTTTTCTCTGAAACCGCAATGCCCAGGTCTTTGATATTTGGTATGAGGCTTCATCTAGTGGACCCCTACCAAGATTGTTCAAATTATAGTGCTGGGGCCAAAAATGCCCCCGCCTGTGGGCCCTTTGGTTTTACATGGGCTTATATAGGGAAAATCTTTAAAAATCTTCTTCTTATGAAGCTTTACCTAGTGGACCCCTACCAAGATTGTTTAAATTATAGTGCTGGGGCCCTTTGGTTTTATATGGCTTATTTAGGGAAAAATCTTTAAAAATTTTCTACTCTGAAACTGTAAGGCCCATGTCTTTGATATTTGGTATGAAGCTTCACCCCACAAGGCCCAGGCCCTGGGACCAAAAATGCCCCCAACCCGGGGCCTTTTGGTTTTACATGGGCTTATATAGGGAAAATCTTTAAAAATCTCGTCTCTGAAACTACTAGGCTCAGGTCTTTGATATTTGGTATGAAGCTTTACCTAGTGGACCCTACCAAGATTGTTCAAATTATAGTGCTGGGGCCAAAAATACCCCCGCTCTGGGGCCCTTTGGTTTTACATGGGCTTATATTGGGAAAATCTTTAAAAATTTTCTTCTCTGAAACCGTAAGGCCCTTGTCTTTGATATTTGGCATGAAGCTTCACCCCATAAGGCCCAGTCCCCCCCCACCCCCCACACACACAGGACCTTTTGGTTTTACATGGGCTTATACAGGGAAAATCTTTAAAAATCTTCGTCTCTGAAACTGCAAGGCCCAGGTCTTTGATATTCGATATGAAGCTTCACCTAGTAGACCCCTACCAAGATTATTCAAATTATAGCCCTGGGGCCAAAAATGCCCCCGCTCCAGGGCCGTTTGGTTTTACATAGACTTATTTATGGAAAATCTTGAAAAATCTTCTTCTCTGAAACCGCAAGGCCCAGGTCTTTGATATTTGGTATGAAGCTTCATCTGGTGGACCCCTACCAATATTGTTCAAATTATAGTGCTGGGGCCAAAAATGCCCCCGCCCCGGGTCTTTGGGTTTTACATGGGCTTATATAGGGAAAATCTTTAAAAATCTTCTTCTTTGAACCGCTAGGCTCAGGTCTTTGATATTTGTTATGAAGCATCACCTAGTGGACCCCTACCAAGATTGTTCAAATTAAAGTGCTGGGGCAAAAAATGCCCCCGCTCTGGGGCCCTTTGGTTTTACATGGCTTATATAGGGAAACTCTTTAAAAATGTTCTTTTCTGAAACCACAGGGCCCAGGTCTTTGATATTTGGTATGAAGCTTCACCTAGTGGACCCCTACCAGGACTGTTCAAATTATTGCCCTGGGGCCAAAAATGCTCCCGCTCCGGGGCCCTTTGGTTTTAAATAGACTTATATAGGGAAAATCTTTAAAAATTTTCTTCTCTGACACCGTAAGGCCCATTTTTTTTATATTTGGTATGGAGCTTCACCCCACAAGGCCCAGTTACCCCCCCCTACCCTTATAAAAGGGGAAAATCTTCAATAATCTTCTTCTCTGAAACCGCAAGGCCCAGGTCTTTGATATTTGGTATGAAGCTTCATCTGGTGGACTCCTACCAAAATTGTTCAAATTATAGTGCTGGCGCCAAAAATGCCCCCACCCCGGGGCCTTTTGGTTTTACATGGGCTTATAGAGGGGAAAATCTTGAAAAATCTTCTTCTCGGAAACCACAAGGCCTAGGTCTTTGATATTCAGTATGAAGCTTCATCTAGTGGACCTCTACCAAAATTGTTCAATTATAGCCCTGAGACCAAAAATGCCCCCGCTCCAGGGCCCTTTGGTTTTACATAGACTTATATAGGGAAAATCTTTAAAAATCTTCTTCTCTGAAACCACAAGGCCTAGGTCTTTGATATTTGGTATGAAGCTTCATCTTGTGGACCTCTACCAAGATTGTTCAAATTATAGCCCTGGGGCCAAAAATGCCCCCGCTCCGTGGCCCTTTGGTATTACATAGACTTATATGGGGAAAATCTTGAAAAATCTTCTTCTCTGAAACCAGAAGGCCTAGGTCTTTGGTATGAAGCTTCATCTAGTGGACCTCTACCAAGATTGTTCAAATTTTAGCCCTGAGACCAAAAACGCCCCTGTCTCGGGGGCCCTTTGGTTTTACATAGACTTATAACTTATAGAGTCTAACTGTTTGTTTTCTTTTGCTCCAGCATTTCAGTGGTTTCTTGCTGTCGAGTCCTCACCTTTGTCTCACCTCTGTAGTTCTTTGATTATTTGTGTTCACGGAGATGTTGCACTAATGAGTTAGAAGGCCTTTCATGCGGACTGAACAAATTATTTGTCTAAATCGCAGCGGAAGTAAGGGTGAGGATTGTGGCCATGTAAAATAGATTTAAGCCCCCCAGTGGAAATCTTTCCACTGACCGTTCCAAGGCGGTTCTTCTGTGGCGATTTATTTATGTTGTTATTAATTACTTACTGTGTGTATCACTTGTGTCTTTTAATTTTGGATGGCCATATTGCCATTTTGTGGGAAAGTAACTGTCCTTATGGCCTTCTTTTGTTTAGGTTTCCATTATGGTCTGGTCGCTTAATGTTTGTATTTCTTTCCCTTTGGTGTCTTTGATGGGTGGAGTAAGTTAATTGTATCGATTCCTGATCTTTGTTTTACTTCTACTTTATATAGGGAAAATCTTTAAAAATCTTCTTCTGTGAAACCACAAGGCCTAGGTCTTTGATATTTGGTGTGAAATTTCATCTAGTGGACCTCTATCAAGATTGTTCAAATTATAGGCTATTAGCCCTGGGGCCAAAAATGCCCCCGCCCCGAGACCCTTTGCTTTTACACAGACTTAAATAGGGAACTCTTTAAAAATCTACTTCTCTGAAACCCCAAGGCCCATGCCTTTGATATTTGGTATGGAGCTTCATCTAGTGGACCTCTACCAAGATTGTTTAAATTATGGCCCTGAAGCCAAAAATGCCCCCGCTCCGGGGCTATTTGGCTTTACATAGGCTAATGTAGGGAATATCTTTAAAAAATCTTCTTATCTGAAACCCCAAGGCCCAGGTCTTTGATATTTGGTGTGTAGCTTCATCTAGTGGACCTTTGCCAAGATTGTTCAAATTCAGCCTTTGTTGATATTTGGTATGAAGCTTCACCGCTTTAGACCTCCCTCAACATTATGCACATTGTAGCCCTGGGGTCAATAATGGCCCTCCCCGAGGCCCACTTGTTACTCTATCATATGGATCAGGTGAGCGATCCAGGGCCATCATGGCCCTCTTGTCTTATAAAACACACAATTTAACCATTATATATGAGATATTGATATCACAGTCATCTATGTTGACACTTCTTTCTATCATATTAATCTCACTGGTCTAGACGGTCAGCAGTTTGGTTCTGTCCGCCTCTGCCGGGCACTAAGAACATAAGACTTGCTGTACCATTACCTGCTCTGTCGACCAATGAGCAGAAGGTCAATACACGTCATCTCGACATATGTGCCTGCAGATGATAATCGACTAAAATATGGTTGAAGAAACATATACTGTACACGACATCATGATCCCTGTAACCGAGAAGTCTGAATATGTTCATGCATATACCGTTATTGCGAATACACCAACCAGAAAAACAGGGTGATCAGTGCATGCGACATCTAACAGCGCAGCAGAACTCAACTCGACTGTGCAACAAAATATTAACACCCAGCGCTTGAAACAAGAATACTCAAAATTGATGCTTCCTTACTAAGCACTACAGAAATCAATTAATAGTCACTACAACTGAGCATAATACTCATCAAATTTGTGCTCACTACATTAGCACAGGTAAGAGGCAATTAAACAGACAGCACCTTTGCGCTACCTGGTCACTCGCCAATTACAGGAAACAAATAACAAAAACTCCATTTCATATCCTTCTCCACGACACGGCTCACAAATATAGCTATTCACAAATTCATTACATTAACAACAGCTAGAAACTAAAAACAGGAAGATTTTTATCTATTCAAACAACGTGTAGAAGTATTTGATACGGAACAAATGCTGTATCACAATCATGAACAGACCTGTACCAATACTACTAAAATTGGTAAGCGCATTTGGTAAGCACAATGTCAGAACCGTCTTCCCGGCACCTATGACGTTGGTGACATCATCCACGCCGCTCAGGTCGTTAGAGCATGTGGCGACCAAATACCCAAACTTATCATCCTACATAATGCAGAACTCACAAATCAAAATCACATTCTTTACATGTACATACATGTACAGACAGATTTCTTAAACAGAAACGGCATCACTACAAAAATGAACTCGAAATTCCTTTTGAACAAAATTCTTTCTACACAACATGAATATGCTTGCAATACCAATTCATCACGATTCATCATCACGAATAACCGGACAGGCTCTTGTCTAAAAGTTCGTCCTGATGATGAAGATATGGTTAAACCTGTCTAAAATTTTATGTCCCCTCAACCCCTAATGTCATATAGAGAGGAGACGGTTTTCTAACAACTGGTAGTCAAAAGCTATGGATCGAACAAGTAAATATATTTATGAAAGGGGTCTATAAAAAGCCTAAATGAATCCAGAATGAGCGAGAGTCCGAGTTTCACGTCTCACCAACATCTAGGGTCATACAGAGACAGGACCTCGATTTAAAGACTCATTCAAATTCTGGAGAAGCCTGGGATTGATCCTGCGATCCCTAGTTGGTAAAGCGAGTAGCATAATCAATACACCACAGAGACTTTGAAAGTGAATCCAGAAAAGACTTCAGAAAGTTGGGGTTTACCAGGAAGAACCCCCCCCAACAAAAAAACCTACAAGCATGTTCATACAAAAATGAGCAGGTAAGATAAAAATTAGCCTGCTCAGCTACACAGACTAGCAATGGTTCTGAATTTTTTTTATAGAAATTGGAGATCTTGTACTATCCAGGCTGTGAACAAAAAGATGTAGTTCGGCCTGTGCATATGCACAGGTTGATCTGCACTTTTATTGTTCACAAATAACTGGACATATATTTATACCGCAATCAGGCATTCTAGTAACCTAATAAAAGGGCAAGGTTGGCAAAAAGCCGGTCAATATGAGTATTGACCGGGCCGGTGGTTAAAACCGGTTTTAACCGGTCATTACTGGTCGATTGGTGGTCGATTAAATCGCTGGAGTATATACCTCTGTCCTGTTGCTAAACTGGTCTTAAAAGCTTTCCCCCTACATCATGTACATGATGTTAGACTATATTTTCATCACTGAACAAGACAAAATAGTTTTTATTAATAACAATAATTATTTGAGGTATCTTATATTTTTTTAAAACGAAAAAGACATTACTGCTGGTCGATTGACTCAGTAAACTGTAGACAGGCCTGTTCTTTTCAATTATAATTATTCTTTTTTCCTTTATAGGTTAAATTGATTGTTCATATTTTGATTTACAGGAATATGAATAAGCTAAATGTATCATGGATTTTGGAGAAATCATGAAAGGTCCTTTATTTATTAATCAAACAATATTTGAAGAGTCACCAATGTCTTTGAATATAAGTATAAGTATCTGCAACACCTGTAAATTGCTGTCACACCTGTAAATTGCTGTCAAAACATACTAACCCATGCCACTTCAGTGGGTGTGACAAAGATCTGATTGCTAAATTGACCAATTACATGTCCCTAATAGGGGTATCATAAACCAGGCTTTTGTTCATTTTGTCGGTTTCCATTGATAACCAATCTGAAATTATTGAAGCTTTTAGCTCCACTTCTAGACATTTAGATGATTTATTAAATATTGATAATACCTATTTTGATGGTTTGATCAGTCAGATTTACCCCCCAGAACTTCAGTTAAATAAAGCAAATTCTTCTGATACCGAGGCCCCGTTTTTGGATTTACATCTATCTATTGTAGATGGATTTGTTTCGTGCAAAATTTATGATAAACGCAATGACTTTGATTTTGAGATTGTAAATTTTCCTTTTTTGGATGGTGATGTTCCTTGTGCGCCATCCTATGGCGTTTATATTTCACAATTAATTCGATTTGCTAGAGTGTGTAGTCATGTAACTGACTTCAACACTCGTAATAAATTATTAACGGCTAAACTCCTTAATCAGGGTTATCGGTACCATAAACTACGCAAAGCCTTTTCAAAATTTTATAGACGCCATTCTGATTTAATTTCAAAATTCAATATTGGACTTAAATCTCTTCTGCAACAAGGTCTATCAGAACCCGAATTTTATGGTGACTTAGTATATAAATTCAGAAAAATATATAACCGCAATGACTTCAGCACCCAATTTCGTAAAATCATTCTTCGATATAAAAAGATTGGGTACAACATGGATGTTTTACGACAGACTGCATGCATGGTAGTTAACCCAATCACGGTTGGCAACTTTGCTTCCCTCTTTAATTGCACACCGGTGAGTCGGGCCTCAGATTCTATGACGGTTCCAACGTAAAGGCTTATTGAGAATTAGAGAGATCTAATTCAAGGTAATGTTGGTTGGTGCCTGATGCTCTGTTTCTGGTCGGGCCCATCGGAGTCTAACTGTTGGTTTTCTTTTGCTCCAGCATTTCAGTGGTTTCTTGCTGTTGAGTCCTCACCGTTGTCTCACCTCTGTGGTTCTTTGATTTTTGTGTTCACGGAGATGTTGCACTGATGAGTTAGGAGGCCTTCATGCGGACTGAACAAATTATTTGTCTAAATCGCGACGGAAGTAAGGGCGAGGATTGTGACCACGTAAAATCGATTTAAGCCCCCCAGTGGAAATCATTTCACTGACCGTTCCAAGGCGGTTCTTCTGTGGCGGTTTATTTATGGTGCTGTTTGTTGCTTGCTGTGTGTGTCGCTTGTTTTTTTTTATTTTGGATGACCATTTGGCCATTTTGTGGGAAAGTAACTGTCCTTATGGCCTTCCTTTGTTTAGGTTTCCATTATGGTCTGGTCGCTTAATGTTTGTGTTTCTTTCCCTTTGGTGTCTTTGATGGGTGGAGTAAGTTAATTGTATCGATTCCTGATCTTTGTTTTACTTCTACTTTATTCATAATATGTGAAATTTTGATTTATATGCAATATGGACATTATCTTATCATTAAGCTATTACTGAAGGTGTCAACAATGAATAAAACCGAAAGACCCAATTTAGAACTTCTTCACTATTTTGGAAGATAACAACAACATAGACAAAAATGCCTAGGGCTAAAAAACCCAAAAAGTGTTGCTAAGAGGCCACCTGAAAAAATAACATCTAACCTGAAACTCTATCAAATGATCAGCCTCAAGCAAAGAGAGCAAAACTTCAAAATAGTTTCAGTAGCTTTGCTTTTTTAACACTAAAATTATTCAATTGACCACTCAATATTTCAATCGACCAGTATTGACCAGTATTGACCACTTTGGGAGTATTGACCGGGATGGTTTTAACCGGTTAAAACCACCGGTTAAAACCGCCCCTGGTTTTGACTGCCCAACCTTGTAAAAGGGGTCTAATATAATCAGAAGTGGCCTATAACAGTGACTGTTTATAGACCGGACCTACTTTCAGGTTTCTAATTTACAACATACAACCTTTTTATGCGCAGAAAAACAACGAAACTGCAAATTAAAATTTGTGCAATATTTATTCAAACAGATTTTCAGAAATGTCAGCTAAATTCTTACCTTCTCGGCCTTCCGTGGTTTGAATGGCCCATTGGAATAACTGCGCACTGCTACCGCAGTTGCGTCTCAACCTCAAAAATAATTTCTAAAGATAAAATAAACTATTTAATTGCAGATTTTCATGCAGATTGTAAAGCGCTAAGAAACTTTTATTCAAGCATCCATGTTGTTTCCCACGTGTCTGTGACGCGGTGACGTCAGAAACTTTGCACTTGTTGACGTCACGTTATACTATGTGTGCACGCGATGACATTGAATGTTGTTTCACATGCCACACTGTCTGCTGTCTTTTTTGCTTAAGTTTGCTAAATTATTGCAAAACCCCTTGATTGGTTTGAACTGTGTTATAAACTACCGTAAGTACGTTTATAATTAATAATAATAAAATATAATCAGTTCGCCGCGTTAATTTTCGCTATAAAATTGTCTAAGTCTTACTGATTATAGCCCCGCTTTGAAAAAGTGGGGCTATATTGGATTTGCCATGTCCTTCTGTCATTCCGTGATTCCGTTAATTTGTGTTGGCTCCATAACTTTGTATCTGCTTAACATATTTTCATGAAACTTCACACAAATGTTAAACACCATAAGACAATGTGCAGAGCGAAGGAATTATAACTGTGGATTGCCTACGTTTGGAGTTATTGCCCTTTGAACATTTTCCGTAATTCCGTAATTCCGTAATTCCGTGATTCCGTTAATTTGTGTTGGCTCCATAACTTTGTATCTGCTTAACATATTTTCATGAAACTTCACACAAATGTTAAACACCATAAGACAATGTGCAGAGCGAAGGAATTATAACTGTGGATTGCCTACTTTTGGAGTTATTGCCCTTTGAACATTGAAAAATGGCAATTTTAATTGTGTCCGCTTCATAACTGGAAAACCGTTTGAGATATTTTTAGGAAACTTCACACAAATGTTAAGCACTATGAGACGATGTGCAGAGCGCAGGAACCATAACTCTGCATTGCTTATTTTTGGAGTTATTGCCCTTTGAACATTGAAAAATGGCAATTTTAACAGTGTCCGCTTCATAACTCGAAAACCGTTTGAGATAATTTCATGAAACTTCACACAAATGTTAAGCACTATGAGACAATGTGCAGAGTGCAAGAACCATAACTCTGGTTTTCGTATTTTCTGTGTGTCTGTCTGTGTGTCTGTCTGTGTCTGTTAACAATTTTCGTGTCCGCTCCATAACTTTAAAACCCATTCACATATTTTCATGAAACTTCACACAAACATTAAACACCATGAGATGGTGTGCAGAGTGCAGGAACCATAACTCTGGATTGCCTAATTTTTGAGTTATTTCCCTTTGAATATTGAAAAATATCAATTTTAGCCGTCTTTGCTCGATAACTCAAAAACCGTTTGAGATAATTTTATGAAACTTCACACAAATGTAAAGCACCATATTACGTGTGCAGAGCGCAGGAACCCAAACTCTGGATTGTCTACTTTTTCAGTTATAGGCTTTTGAATATTAAAAAATGGCAATTTTAACTATGTCCGCTCCATAACCGTTTCTGATATTTTCATGAAACTTCAAATAAATGAAAAGCACCTTGAGATGATGTGCAGAGTGCAGGAACCATAACTCTGGTTTGCCTACTTTAAGTGATATTGCCCTTTGAACATTTAAAAAGGCAATTTTGACTGTGTCGGCTCCATAACTCACAAACCATTTGAGATATTTTCATGACACTTCACACAAGTGTAAAGCACCATGAGACAATGTGCAGAGCGCAGGAACCCTGACTCTGATTTGCCTACTTTAGGAGTTATTACCCTTTGAACATTGAAAAATGGAAGATGAAATTTTGTATAAACATAGACATTCTGGTAATGTATCATGCTCATTGAAATGAGGGACAAGGGCTCACAACTCTTAGAGTTTTTCCAGATAATGTAAAATTTTCAACAGTTATTTCTTGTTATATTTTATTATTAAAAACGTTAATTATGTATTTACTATGGGGATGACCCATTTCCATTGCAGCCTCCTTCTGTAACCTGTGAAACCAGAATATGGCATCCCAATATAGGGGAGAATGGGGAAGTGTGTTTAAGTTTATTACGACAGAATTCCTATGATAGTATGGGTGAGTTCTTAATATACATTTTTTTCTAGTTTCACCTTATATTTGGTTTTGTGATAGATACAGGTCCATAGTTTTATTCGACTACTCTCACACATGCTGATGACCTCCAGGTCTATGTCACAGACTTTGTTTTGTTAAAGTTTAACTCTTTTTGTACAAAATGGAATCTTCCACCTTATATATAGCAGGAGCTCATTTCAAAATTTAGGGGTGTCATGTTGTGTTTTCATCAAAATTTATTTGGAAAATGACTGAACTTTTTTTAGCAAACACTGGCGGCCCTGATTAGACGCCACGTTCTGCGGCGTCTGATCTGGGCCTGCACTGTTTGCCAACTACCCGTTTTGGGGTTTTCGGTACTGAATGGGTTAATGTTAAATCTTTATAGTGCTTATATGTGCCAAACCATATGATATATTTCGTTCATATGTGGTATGATGATAGATGTAGAATACCCCATCCTTGCTTATGACTTGAAGGTCAATGTCTCGGACTAAGACATTTTGTTAAAGTTTCATGTCAAAGGTTTTGCTGAAATGCTTTTCTTTTCCATTACCAACCAATCAACCGCAGTGGCTCTGTCTGATGCGGTCTTACTGGTGATCAGCAGCCAAGGGCAAGTTGTTCAAAGTATTGATAGCTTAACGAGCTTGTTAGTGATCAAATTGTTAACTTTCTAGCAAGTACAATATCTAACATAGTCTTATTTTTGCTGGAAAAATGTGAGCAGCTTTTGTATTTGTAGCAACAATTTTAGCATATTTGCCATATCAAATGATCAAAGTTTTAATGATATTTTAACTAAGGACATCATTAGTTTTGAATAACAAGTCCCAGTTGTTCAAAACAAATAACATCATTAGTTGTCGAATTTTTAAAACTTTGATTATCTATTATGGCAAATGTGAGTAGCATGAAGAAAATGTAAGTAGCATATACAAAAGCTGCTCACATTTGGTTCTGCAAAAATACCAGAAGTTAAGATATTGTTCTTGCTATAAAAGAATCAGTTTGACCTTTAACGAGCTTGATAAGCTAATAAAGGTTTAAACAACTGGACCCAGAAGGTAACATGTTTGATCGCCACTAGTGAAGCAACATCTATTCTCATCTTGCTGCATAAATTAACCCTTTTTGTACCAAACGGAATCTTCCTCCTTGTATATAGCAGGAGTCCATTTTAAAATTTAGGGGTGTCAGGTTGTGTTTTCTTCAAAACTGACTAGGAAAATGGCTGAACTTCTTGCAAACAGTGGAAGCCCTGATCCATCTGCGGCATTCTGCGGCGTCTGATCTGGGCCTACACTGTTTGCCAAATACCCGTTTTGGGGTTTCCGGTCAAAATGGGTTAATTAAGCCATATCCATTGCTGACTATCAGCCAATGAAATCATTTGATATAATATATTTGTTAACTCACAAACTGCATGGCAAACAGTGTAGGTCCTGATCAGATGGCATCTTCAGAACTTCAGAGGTCATCTTATCTAAATCTACACTGTTTGCAAAGGTAGAGGTTGTCATGATCAGTCGGATAATGCTCATAAGAGTTGATCTTTCCTGGAGATTTTGGTCATGAACTATTTCCTGTGGTCATTTTGTCCCTCCATCTGAAAAAATAATGGTACATTTTCTGGACAAAAATATGCATTGTCTATTAAACCATTTTTGTCCTGCATGCTTTAAGCATTCTGAGATAGAGGAGTTTAACAGCCCTTCATCCTATCATTCTTACATCCGTTTGTCAGTCCGTTTTTCCCCCGCCCATCAGGACTAGGAGAAAATCCGCTTAGAAAATTGCTGCGAATCAGCCCGTCCATGCTTATAAACCCTATTGGTTTCATTGGGTGGCAGGGATTAAGATGTCATTTCATCTCAATGTCGGGTAAAAGTCCCAAAAAATTGGAAGCAACGTCTCCAAAATGACCTAAATAGTGTTGACGGGGACGTTAAACCTCAAATCAAACAAACAAATCAGTCGGTTTGTCAAACCCAAATATTCCAGTCCATTTCTCAAGGACAACAATCACAGGTGTGACACAGTCTTTGATGGAATTCTGTTGGTATAATCCTGCCCAGTAAAGGGCTTGGTTCACTAAGGTAAAAAAAAATAATTTTGTATTGAACAGGTTACTCACATAAGAAATTACAGGGCAGTTAACTGGCATTCTTGAACTAAGTCCTTTGTGTTCAGGAATACTGTATGGCTTAATATGACCTTTATAGAACATACACCACAACCTCATTATAACTCTGTTCTTTATAACACAGATTTGGATATAAAGTGACCTCAAGATGGATCCCAAAATGTATAGATTATATAGAACAAGAGGGCCCAGAGGGCCCTGAATCGCTCACCTGAGAATTAGTGTCTCCAGTACATTCTAGGCCCAAGGGCTATAATTTGAACAAACTTGGAAATGGTCCACTAGATGAAGCTTCATACCAAATATCGAAGACCTTGGCCTTCTGGTTTCAGACAAGAAGATTTTTAAAGGTTTTCCCTATATAAGCCTATGAAAAACCAAAGGGTCCCGGGGTGGGGGCATTTTTGGCCCCAGGGCTATAAATTGAACAATCTTGAAAGAAGTCCACTAGATGAAGCTTCACACCAAATACCAAAGATCTGGGCCTTGCAGTTTCAGAGAAGAAGACTTTTAAAGATTTTCCCTGTATAAGCCTATGTAAAAACAAAGGCCCCCGGGGCTGGGGCATTTTTGGCCCCAAGGCTATAATTTGAACAATCTTAGTAAAGGTCCACCAGGTAAAGCTTCACCCCAAATATTAAAGACCTTTGCCTTGTGGTTTCAGAGAAGAAGATTTTTTAATGATTTTCCCTATATAAGCCTATGTAAAACCATAGGCCCCCAGGGCCGGGGCATTTTGGCCCTGAGGGCTATAATTTGAACAATCTTGGTATAGGTCCACTAGATGAAGCTTCACACCAAATATCAAAGATCTCGGCCTTGCGGTTTCAGAGAAGAAGATTTTTAAAGATTTTTCCTGTATAAGCCTATGTAAAACCAAAGGCCCCCGGGCGGGGGCATTTTTGGCCCAAGGGCTATAATTTGAACAATCTTAGTAGAGGTCCACCAGGTAAAGCTTCACACCAAATATTAAGACCTTGGCCTTGTGGTTTCAGAGAAGAAGATTTTTTTAATGATTTTCCCTATATAAGCCCATGTAAAACCAAAGGCCCCCAGGGCGGGGGCATTTTGGCCCCCAGGGCTATAATTTGAACAATCTTGGTAGAGGTCCACTAGATTAAGCTTCATACCAAATATGGAAGACCTGGGACTTGCGGTTTCAGAGAAGCAGATTTTTAAAGTTTTCGTTTAAAAAATCTATTTTTAGCTCCTGTGACCTACTGTAGATGTGCAATGGACCGGGACCATTTGAACAACTTTGAAAGGGAACCACCTAAGGATCATTCCTGTGAAGTTTGGTCAAAATCCGATCAGTGATTTAGGAGGAGATGTCATTTGAAGAAAAAGTTTACGCACACACGCACGCACTGACGACGGACGACTGACGAAAAGTGATCACAAAAGCTCACCTTGTCACTACCTTGTGGTGACAAGGTGACAAGGTGATCACAAAAGCTCACCTTGTCACCTTGTCACCACAAGTGGTCATTTTTATGCCCCCGCCATTCGAAGATTGATGGAAAGGGCATACAGCGTTGCCCCTGTCCGTCCGTCTGTTCGTCAGTCCGAGCGCATCCACGGGCACATGTTGGGTAGACATAAGTTGGGTACTTGCCGTTTATTCCGTTAGTGTCCGAAAAAGTAGCCAACAAATTTGATGGGACATGTTGGGTACTTGTGCAAATTTTAGCTGATTGTTGGTACTTATAGGTGAAAAATTAACACTGTAGTACCCAACAAATGTCCATCTGTAACTTCCTGGATTTTAAAATTACTCGGCAGAAATGTTAACCATCATGAGAGGACGTGTCACGTGCAAAACCCAGGTCCGTACCTCCAATGTGAAGGTCATACTTAGAGGTCAAAGGTCAAAAAAAGGGTCCGAAACTTAAACACAGTCAATAACTTTCTTATTTCTGGATGGATTTTGAAATTACTTTCTAGAAATGTTAACCATCATGAGACGATGTGTCATGTGCAAAACCCAGATCCGTACCTCGATGTCAAGGTCATTCTTAGAGGTCAATGGTCAAAAAAAGGGTCCGAAACTTAAACGCAGTTGATAACTTTCTTAATTCTGGATGGATTTTGAAATAACTTTGAAGAAATGTTAACCATCATGAGACGATGTGTCATGTGCAAAACCCAGATCCGTACCTCGATGTCAAGGTCATTCTTAGAGGTCAATGGTCAAAAAAAGGGTCCGAAACTTAAACGCAGTTGATAACTTTCTTAATTCTGGATGGATTTTGAAATAACTTTGAAGAAATGTTAACCATCATGAGACGATGTGTCACGTGCAAACCCAGATCCGTACCTCCAAGGTCAAGGTCATACCTAGAGGTAAAAGGTAAAAAAAATGGTCCAAAACTTAAACTCTGGATGGATTTTGAAATTACTTGGCAGAAATGTTGGCCATCATGAGACAATCTGCCTCACACAAAACCAAGGTCCTTACCTACAAGGTCAAGGTCATACTTAGAGGTCAAACGTGAAAAAAGGGTCCAAAACTTAAACACGGTCAATAACTTTCTATGGATGAATACGAACATAGACATATTTTCAGGCGGGGGCATCTGTGTCCTATGGACGCATTTCTAGTTCTATATAACCTCTACATTTTTGCTTGGATATAACACTATTGTTTACCTAACATGGTTTCTGCTGTGGACCCCATTGATAGTGTTATAAAGGGGTTGTGGTGTAGTGTTAATTGGGCTGTAAATCTGCAAACCAACACAACAGATCTGCTGCTGGCTCAATTAGATTTGTAATTTCAGGTTGGGCTCCCACGAGAAAGCTGAAAGATGTGATATGGGGTCTTAATTCCTTATTTTCTGTAAGTATATGCATGCCTGTATGGACAAACATTATTAAGAGGTTGCTTTGTGGAGACATGCTTTTGTCACTGAATGAAAAGCTCTCCTTTTTGAAAACACACCGGTGTGCTTAAATGGCATCTTGCATACATGTGTCTCTGGAACAAGCAATTTTTCAGATGAAAAGTTTTGACATTTTTCTTATTTTGAGTCCAAACATTCTGGTAGATTGTACATGTATGTGCTTGTGACAATCTTTGTTTTTGAGCAGAAGTAAAGAAAATAATGCACAGCCCTGTAAATACCACTTTTCCCCAAATAAGGTGGGATTTACAGGGTTCTTTTGCAAACTTACTTGTTTACTGTGATGTCATGTTCCACTCAGCACATATTGGATACCTGCCTTGTATCTGGGCGAGGTTAGGGCCTTCGACAAGGAATTCATGTCATGAGAAAACCTGTTTTGGGGCAGACCGGTTGTCATTCAACCGAAAGTGACTTAGCACAAATAGCTCTTTAACACTGATGTCATGTGACTGTCACTCCAGGAAACTTTTCTTTATAGAAAATATTCGCAATATTCTTAATAGACTCTTTATTCTAATCACTGTGAGGCCAGAGTGTAGTACATGTATTAGAGTTATCAATAAAATCTAGACTGGAATCATACATTGCATTTAACAAACAGTGTAGACCCAGATCAGAATGTGGCATCTGATCAGAGTCTACAATGTTTGCTTACAGTACATGAATTTAAGAGTTAAACAAAAAACTGTACCTCTGAGATTGTCAACCTATAAGTGCTGTTAGTGGTTTGATAGTTATTTGCAATTATCATAAAAATTCTAAAAATTTGGACACCCGGAGGACTTGCTGTAAATCCCCTAAAATAATTGATTTTAACAAATTTGTTGCATGATCCGGCAAGGAGTCCTAAAGATGCAAAGGGAATGGCAAACAGTGTAGACCCTGATCAGACTGCTCCTTCAGGAGCAGTCTGATCTGGGTCTGCACTGTTTGCTTAGGCCTGCCCGTCCCAATACTTAGGATCATTACCATATTAAAGGTGCAGATCAGCCTGTGTATCCGCATGATCTGGGCAGCACCTTAGTGTTCACTGCTAGGATAGTACTAAAAATAGATCTTCTGCCCCCGCCCATAGGAGCTTGAAGAAATATATGGGCTGCATGATGCTTTGCAGAGCTGAATCTGGCCCGCACACTAGTACTGGTAAACCGCTTAGAGGATCTAAGCCTGTCCAGGAACGGCGGTGCGAGGCGGACCGTGCATGCTAATAAACCCTATTGGTATCATTGGGCGACAGGGCTTGAGATGTCATTTTATCTCAATGTCGGGTAAAAGTCCCACAAAATTGGAAGCAACGTCTCCAAAATGACCTTTAGAGTGTTGATGGGGACGTTAAACCTCAAATCAAACAAACAAAAATAGATCTTACTCAAGTGGTCATGCAATTTATGTCACGAGCCTTTGGCAAGTTTTATAAACTTCATATGATTTTTGTTTGTTTGATTTGAGGTTTAACATCCCCGTCAACACTGTGAAGGTCATTTTAGAGATGTTGCTTCCAATTTTGTGGGACTTTTACCCAACATTTAGGTGAAATAACATCTCAAGTCCTGATGCCAAATGAAACCAATAGGATTAATAAGCACGGATGTCGGACTTGCACCGCTTTGCCAGGTCAGGCTCAGACCAGTACTCCTGTGCGGGTCGGATTCAGCTCTGGGTGGAAGCTTCATGCAGCCCATTTATTTCTTCAAGCCCTGATGGGCAGGGGCCGAAAACTTCATATGAAATGACTGAAAGTGTAAGATTCTGTTTATCATATAACTGTTTAAAGCGGATTTTATCACCAAAGAAGTTAAAAACAAAAGAAGAAAACTAAGAGTTATATCTAACATGGATGACATTATGACAGTATGCTCCAGTAAGCATGTTATTTCACGTTTGGTCATATCATTTTTATGGCATGACATTATGCACCACATGACAACGATCTTATATGATAAATCTAATCATCATATAGCATCCCTGTTATTTAGTGTATAGACTCATTTCATAAAAATCATATGACCACACATGTAATAACAATGGTCATGGGTGTGTAACATCATGACATTGTTGTTTTGAACCATTTTTGCGATAAAATCTGATTTAACCCTTATCTTGCTGTTCACGACAACCCCTATCTTTGCAAACAGTGTAGATCGAGATCAGATGGCTTCTTCAGAAGCCATCTGATCAGGATCTACACTGTTTGGCATTCAGTTTATGAATTTGTAGCAATAAATTACATCAAGTAATTTGATTGGTTGATAGGCAGAAATGGGTGTGGCTTAAATGGATATTCAGCAAGATAAGGGTTAAAATTTCATTTCAGGATCTACTCAATTTTGATGATCCTTTAAATGTAGAAGCAGCAGAACACTATGAAAGAGATAAGGTGAGTGCATGGTGAATCCAGTGATGATGATGATAATGATGAGGATGCTGATGATGATGATGATGTGATATGGTTTTCTTACATGCTTTTCAATGACATATAGAGATTTCTCAGTGAAATCAAAAATGATATTGTCATTGTTTCAAACAGTGACTGATATCAATTTTATTTCCATTTTGGAACTACTTTTTTCTCGAAATCTAATTCTGTGGTCAGTTTTTTCCATTGTCAAGTGATTGAAAATTAATGAACTGTATTAGAATTGTGGCTATTAAAGACTGTTCACACGTCACAAGGATGTTAATGACATCATTTTCGACGCTGTCATCACTTATTTTGTCGCACGACGTTAGATCTGTCCGCACCTTTTTTTGGGAAACTAATCTCTCAATTATTTCAGTGACCATTCATAGAAATGCCATCCCAGGCTATTTCTCAGGTGCAAACTTACACCCAATATGATACCTAGTAAATATGTTGGGCACAACTAAATTGATGCGAAACGACCATGAACAAAGTTAGTTTTCTCTGAGGGTGAGTGACGCGATTAGTGAAGCTAAATATTGCCTTTTTGAAGCATGTAAGAAACAGAAAATTTGATTTTTGTTGTGTAAGATCAAATTTTATTTCACTCATGATACCAAAACTGGTATTTTCACGAGTGAAAATACTGGTTTTGGTGTTCATTCGGTGAAATAAAATTCGATCATACACTAAAAAAAATCAAATATCCTCTACATGCTGTGTAACCCATTTTATACTACGAGAAACCCCAGAAAGGAAAACGGTGCAGGCCCAGGTCATCCGAATGCAGCATCTGATCTGGGCCTGCACTGTTCAAATTTGCAGAAAGTTTATTATAAACCAGTTTCTATGTTGTTTATGTCGTTAAACACGAAATAATCATCATCATCTAGTTGATTGCTAAAAATAAAGGAACCTGACACCCCCTGAGTTATGAAACAGACTCCTGGCCTCAAGGTTATAAAAAAGATTTCATGCTCAACTCACTTAAGCATGAAATTTATCCTTCTCATGAATTTTATAATACCAACAAATGTTGGGGCCTCCGTGGCCTAGTGGTTAAGAGCGCTGACTCTTGATCATTAGGTCTCTCACAACTGTGGTTCAAGCCTCGCTCGGGTCATATGTGAGACGACAAGTTCTGCAACGGAAGGTCAGGTGGTTTTTCTTCAGGTACTCCGGTTTTGGCCCACCTCTGATTAACGATCGGCTTGATATGAGTGAAATAATCTTGAAAGGGCCCTAAAACCAAAACCAAACAAAAAACAAAAAAACAAAAACCAACAAATGTTGGCATTTTAAAATTTATGAGCAGGATAAATGACAGTCTGTGCTGATCTGAGCAGGAAAATTGTCTGATTTGTTGTATTCTAATAGTTATGAGCATTACAAGTTTCATGCTCAGGAGTTGAGCATGAAAACAAATTTATAACCCCGGGGCCTGATGTATATGGGAGAAGATTCCCATTCAGTACAAAGTATGTAGTGGTTCAAGTCTCACTCGAATCACTTTTGAGACACCAAGTGCTGCAACAAAAGGTCAAGAGGATCTTCCCACGAGTACTCTTTTTTTCGGCCACCTCCAATTCATGATTGGCTGAAAATAAGTGAAATAATCTTGAAGGAGCTATAAACCCCCACATGTCATAAGTTGGTTGGGGCTTATCCAGGGAACTGGAATTTATTTAGCCGGAAATGGCTTGCATCATCATAACTGATGACATTCTTGAAGAAAGGGAGTGTTCCTCCCTTTAATTAATAATAATTCCAATTATCCATCATTTTGTGAATTTCAAGCGATTTGATTGGTTGGAATAAAAGTTTCATACTTCAATAAATTCCATGAGCAAGAATAAAAGATCTGTTTTGCAAAGCGACAGGTAGTAATATAATGTGATGTCAAAAAGCACATTTAGGACCTGCGCTTTACATCATTGTATATAAATGATATTAAAAAAGGGAAAACTATTGGCATGGTTGGAATTATAAGGAATGAGTTATCATTTTTGTGGATTTTATCGATGTGTAAAGTCCGGCGAACCACTCATAAACTTAACATGAAGCCCTTTGGTCTTTATACAGTTTTTGAGTGATTCTCTGGAGTTTACACATTGATAAAATCTATAAAAATGGAATTCATTCCTGTAACCTTTGTAGATAATGCATAGTGGATAGATATATAACAATCTATGACAACTGCAATAGGGAGTCAACTCTTTGGCTCAGTGGTTATAGCATTAGATTTTCAAATAAGCGGCCCAGGTTTGTAACCGACAGAAATCAGGAATTTTTTTCTCCTTTCCATTTATGCTTCTTTCCTTTGTTATGGCTGATTAGATATTTTTAGTTTAAATTCAACGCTATCTAAGTCCATTGTGAGCGATTTAGTTGACCTAATGATACTTTTCCTAGACAGGCGTATACGTAAGCAGAAAACCAGTATAGTCCATATTCTTCCACCTGAAGCTGGCAAATGCCATTCTTGAATCAGTGGAAGGGAGAGAAAACAATCTTCATGAAAGAATGTTACCGACCCAGAAGGTTTGGAACCCAAGAATGCCCGATCACCAGTAAGATGTGCATTTGACTGACGTTTAGACCAGCTACATAAAGGCTTTTGTAAGAATCACCCAAATGAGCACCCACATTTGTTACTTCCATCTCAGTGAGATGGTTCTAAAGAGCACCAACATGCTTTGTGTTGAAAGAAAAATAAGAAAACTTGACTTTTCTAATTGCATTTGTTCAAAGACTGCAATCAGAAAAGTCTCACATCCCACATACCTATTCAGCAAGAAAAGGCTACCGGTATTTCTTTACATGATTGATTTTTCTTGCACACCAGATACGCAATCCATAGTTTTACCTTGGGCTAGAAATTCTGTTTCAGCCCTGGTGTTCTTACCCAAAATCGAACATTCTCCCATGTTTGATAAATGCACTGGTTGAATATGACCACAGATGCGCGGTCGTTAAGGTTGACCCACAGCACATTAGTTTACAAGACATCACTAAACATTCCTGTAGCGTCATTGCAATAGGGCGGTCGTCCGTAACCAAAGTGACTGCAGCATTAAAAATCAGCACTAAGGAATGGAAGGTATCCAAGAAAAAGAATCCTATATTGGTGTGAGGGGTGGATAGAAAACTCCGTCCCTCGGGATCACTGTCCGGTATCACTCTGCAAGCCTCGTGATGCTGGACAGTGACGCTCGGGACTGATTTTTCCATCCACCGCTCAAACCCATATAATATTCTTATATTCTTTTGTTTGCTAGGATGCAATTTATAATTGGCCAGAAAGTGTTTATCTGGAAACACAGAGTGTGCTTTCTGCATTGGTTTTCAGCACTTCAAAAGATGTCTAAATATCCATGGCTCTTTATAAGGTGGGGTAGTTAAGATAGTTAAGAGATTTTTCCTTATTTCTTGTTAGAATATAAGAATCTTATGGGTGTGAGGGGTGGATAGAAAAATCCGTCCTGAGGGTCACTGTCCGGCATCACTAGGCTTGCAGAGTGATGCCGGACAGTGATCCCGAGAGACGGGTTAGGATATAGGATAGGATATAGGATTCTTATAGGATTCTTTTTCTTGCATACCTTCCATTTCTATTGCGTTAATGCTGCTGTCACTTCGGTTACCGACGTCCGCCATTTTGTGAGGACACAACAGGAATGTTTAGTGACGTCACGCATGACGACGCCACGCATGAGGTTGTAATGAACCAGTGCATTTATCAAACACGCGATTATATTCGATTTGGGGTCGGAACACCAGGGTCAGAACATAAATTTCTATCCCAGGGTAAAATCACGGATTTTATTGTCTGGTGTGCAAGATACATACATATAAGTACTCATTTCTTGTACATATGTTATGAGTACTTGATAAAATGGCCTTGATGAGGTAGCATGTACCCACAATATAGGCTTATAAGTAGAAATTAGAAAACATTTCATCATTCTGCTATTTTGCTCTGATTGTATAGTAAATGTTATGTAAATAATATTTGTTCTATATTTTTTCAGGAATCGTTCAAGTCAAAAGTTAGAGACTACATACAGCTTTATGCAAAAAGATAGCAGTTATTGTGTGATAGGATTTTCTGTAATATATGTGTATAACCCTAGCTGCCAACCGTATTCAGCTTTCCAGTTAAGAGACGTGATAACAAATGATCCATGTCAAGGAGAATTATGTCTTTGGCTCAGCGAAATTTCAATGGTTCATATAGGGATCCAGTTGTTCAAAGCTCATAATTGGGCAAAAGTTTAACTATCCTAGTAATTTAACTTGTCCTGCTGAATACAGTAGAACTTTGATGGCTCGAATACCGATGGCTCGTTTTCCATGGATGAGTCAAACCCGTTCTTGAGCCCCTAGCGAAATCCTCTACATAAGAAATAGTGGGGGATAATTAAGGAGATTTTAGTCTTTCATCTTGCAAATGTATGCTGTGTGTACACAGCATACATATTCTTTATCGATCACCAAAAGTTGTGTAAAAGTATCTCGTTATGCCTTCTGACAGTAACCTCAGTGGCTCGAACTATCCCTGTCTGGAACAGATTTTCGAGGTCCCAAAGGTGTTCGAGCCATTGAAGTTCGACTGTATTTATATATGCCACACCCACTAATGATTATCAACCAATCAGATTACTTGGTTCAAATTATTGTGACAAATTCATAAACTGAATGACAATGAAGATCCTGATCAGATGGCTTCTTTAGAAGCCATCTGATCTGGATCTTCATTGTTTGAAAGATAAGACATATCCGAGCTCAACAGTGCAAGGGTTAAATATGGAATACAGTGGTATATTTGCAAATTCTGCTCACTTTTTTTCTGACAGCAAAAATATTGGTATATTTATTATATTAAATATTCAAAGTTATAATGGTTTGTTAACTAACAATGCTTTTAGTTCTGAACAAGTAGTCCTACATTAACAAGCCAAGTACTGAACACCCTTCTAAACCCCACTTGAAATAGAGAAACGTGGGGTTTACAGGGGCATTACCTTATTTTTTTCCCCAAAAACATAGATTGTGGGTACTCCTTAATGAGGCGGTTCCAACGGGCACCCACAATGTATGTTTTTACTAGGAATAAGCAAAATTTCGAATAGTTTGATCTGAAAATGCTAGTTCTAGATTTAATGTGCGATATTTTTCTTATTTTTTACCCCAACATTGTATGTGTGTGCTCACTAGAACCACATCACTGAGGTGGCTCTAATTGAGTGCCCTCAACAAATGTCATGGAGTAATAATAAGAAAAGTAATGTCTTCCCATGTATACCCAGGTTTTCTATAGATATAGTTGAGTTTAAAGGTCTGGGGCCAGTTGTTCAAAACTAACGACATCGTTAGTTAACGTATCGGTAAAACTTTGATCATTAAATATGGCAAATATGCTTAAATTTTTGCTGAAAAAATGTGAGCAGCTTTTGCAGATGCAAAAGATGCTCACATTTTTTTTCAGCAAAAATACCAAAATTTTCAATATTTTTCTTGCTAGAACAGTTAACAATTTGACCACTAACGAGCTCGTTAAGCTAACAATGCTTTGAACAACTGGCCCCTGATCATTTCACAGACTGGTTAGTTTTATGATGGTCCCTATTATAGGTCTTTTCTGCACTTTTGGCATAAATTTGTCAAATGTAGAGGCATTGAGCTGCGTTCAATTAAATTTTCACTTGTTTACTCAAGTTGACTTTCAGTGGTTGAAATACCTCTGGGATCATGAAAACGTGTTTAAGACAAGGAGTTGTTTGAGTCTCTGAGGGTTTCTGATGATGCCAGGACAAGAGGCATAGTTAGCTTTCCTTTTCCGTTTTCTTTAAAACAAAGGTATGCCGTGTTTACTCATTAGAATCGCCTCATGGAGGCGATTCTAATGAGTACACACAACATACCTTTTTTAGATAAAATAAGAAAAGCCTCCCTCAATTTTCACAAATCTATTAATATTTATTGTCCCAGAAATTTTCCAAGGGACTCAAGAATGAGCTTGAAACAACCATGGTAAATCACATATTGATGTTTGAGCCATCCAAGGTTCACTTTTCAAAGAGCATCACGAAAACATGCCTATATAATTTTGACCCCCTTGAACCCCACTTTTACATAGTAAAACTGGGGTTTGCAGGGGTAAACCTTATTTTTCTTATTTCTGCTCTAAAATATAGATTGTGGGTACTCTTAAGAACCGCCTCGATGAGGCGGTTCTAACAAGTACCCACAATCTATATTTTGAGCAGAAATAAGAAAAATATCACAGTTTTTCATCTGAAAATTTTCATTTTTTCGGTGAATAAATGTGCAGTGTATTAGTATAGGCGTGTTTGCGTAATGGGATATTTCACTTGTGGTTATTTGAGCCGAGCTGACGGGGCTCATTTCATTAATTCCATATGAAATGACCACCAGTGTAAGATTCTATTTATCTTAAAATCAGATTTGACTGCCAAAGAAGTTCAAAAAATTTCAGTACAATGATAGGGTCTCTGATGGGAGGTGTGGGTTATTTCTATCTATTCCTGCTCATTGCCTTCACTTTTAGTTTGTTACAAATGTCATCATGAGTTGACTTGCCAGTAACTATATGTTATTACATGAGTATTATGACATGATGTTAGCCACCAAATTAGTGTGATGTCAATTAGATTGAAGGTAGATGTTGCCTAATTCATCAGGTTAACAAGTCTGCGAAATTAACACCCCTCTAAACCCCACTTTATGCAGAGAAAACTGGGGATTACAGTGGTATACATTATTTTTCTTGCACACCAGACAAGGAAATCTGTGATTTTACCCTGGGATAGAAATTTATGTTCTGACCCTGGTGTTCCGACCCCAAATCTAATATAATCGCGTGTTTGATAAATGCAGTGGTTGATTACAACCTCATGCACAGCATCGTCATGCATGACGTCACTAAACATTCCTGTTGTGTCATCACAAAATGGCGGACGTCTGTAACCGAAGTGACAGCAGCATTAAAACTTCGCAATAGAAATGGAAGGTATGCAAGAAAAAGAATCCAATATGGGTGTGAGGGGTGGATAGAAAAATCCGTCCCTCAGGATCACTGTCCGGCATCACTCGGCAAGCCTCGTGATGCGGGACAGTGTCCCTCGGGACGGATTTTTCAATCCACCCCTCACACCCATATAAGATTCTTATAATCTTATTTCTGCTCCAAAACATAGGTTTTGTGCACTCTTTAGAACCCATAGGTTTTGGATACTCGTTAGAACCGCTTCAATGAGGCAGTTGAGGCAGTTCTAACGAACACCCATAACTTGTTTAGAAAAATATCACAAATTTTCACCAAAGTAACCATTTTGGTAATATGAAAGAGAATATACTATGTCTCATGTGTGTGTTATCGTGATGTTACAGTTGAAGGGATCTTAATTAACTGTCCTGTTTATGGAGCGGATTTGTTAATAGGGACAGCCCTTACAGGAGTTTTTGCAGTGGTTATATAGATCCCTTATCATTAGAGTCTAGTTAGTTGAAGGGAGAGAATGACCTTAGAAACAATTTAGTGATCAGTCTCCACCAAAAGAATGTTACTGTTCAGTACCTGCTGGGCTGGCAACTTTCTTTTGTGGAGATCGATCATGAAAATCTCCCTACAGTCCCTCTCTTTCTTCTTGTCGGTTTCTGGCAGAAGAATGTACACTGTACTGGTATAAGTGTTAAGGACCACAGTTCCTCCCTTCAGTTATATCTACCTTCAATTATTTGTGTTGATAGATAATTGAAGGAGGGCCATAGTGGTTAGAGCATTGGACTTTCTCCAGAGCGGTCCGGGTTCGAATCCCACCATAGGCGGGGATTTTTTTCAAGCTATGCTTTTTTTCTTTTGTTACATCTTTCATGTCTTAAGAATAAGCCTGCCTAGGGTAAGCATCACTATGAACAAATCTGTGAAATGATCACACCCCTAAACCCCACTTTATATAAAGAAAACTGGGGTTTATGGGGTATACATTACTTTTCTTTTTTCTACTCCAAAACATGGATTGGGGGCTTGTTAGAACTGCCTCAATGAGGCGGTTCTAATGAGCATCCGCAACCTATGTTTGCAGTATAAATATCAAAATATCACAGATTTTCAAAATTAGCCATTTTGAAGATGTGTAAAAAGAACTAAGTTACAAGGGTGTGTTATCGTTCTGGTATGGCAAGATTATCTGACCAGTTTGTTATGACCTAAAAAGTGTTGACTTGGATGTTAAACTCCAAACACACAAGCCCTTAGAGGAAAGAGTTTGCTCATAAATATTGTGGATATATGTATACCGGTATGTTTTCAAGATAAAATAGGCAGTTGTGATTGCATATATATGTTTTCTGTGGTTTGTGTGAATATGATTTTATCCAGTCTGAAATATGGTAAAGGAAACCCTCTTTATACCGACATTTATTTAAAGGACAAAAAATTGTCATAAAAACAAATTTGTTGGAAAAAATTCCTTATAAATGCAATCCTGGTTCCAAACGTCTATATTCATGAAAGATACTTATAATCTGATGCTTCAAGAAACAAATGTTGTGGACGTGTGTTAGGCGATTCTAACAAATGTCCACAACATTCTTTTCTTAAGAGTAATTAAGGAGAAAATGTCCTATATTCCCTATTATACTACTGATTGGGCTTCTGTATAGTGACAACTTCATTATAACTGTTAAATTTTAGGGAACCAATTCTGCTGTTATAACGAGGGTTCTCAGTACCCCATTTATTACGCAAATTTTGTTTATGCTTTTGCATTTACCTATTTCTGAATGTTGATACACTTGTAGCAGGGATTATGCACCTATCAGTGTGGGTGTTGGTGCAATGAACATGGGAATTAACTCTTGTCTTGCTGTTCACATCAACCCCTATCTTTGCAAACAGTGTAGATCCAGATCAGATGGCTTCTGAAGGAGCCATCTGATCAGGATCTACACTATTTGGCATTCAGATAATGAATTTGTAGCAATAAATTACATCAAGTAATTTGATTGGTTGATAGACAGAAATGGGTGTGACTTAAATGAATATTCAGCAAGATAAGGGTTAAACATTATTGAAAATTATCAATAAATTCTAAAAATTCTGGCACCTTGAAAACTTGCTGTAATTCTCCTAAAATTTTAACAAATTTTCATCATGATCCAGCAAGGTGTCCAAAAGGTGCAGAAAGAATGGCCAATAGCTTTGTTTGTTTGATTTGAGGTTTATCGTCCCCGTCAACACTGTAAAGGTCATTTTGGAGATGTTGCTTCCAATTTTGTGGGACTTTTACCCAACATTGAGATGAAATGACATCTCAAGCCCTGCCGCCCAATGAAACCTATAGGGTTTATAAGCATGGATGGGCCGACTCGCACCACATTGCCTGGGCAGGCTTAGATCCTCTAAGCCGTTTACCAGTACTCGTGTGCGGGTCGGTTTCAGCTCTGCGTGGAAGCAATATGCAGCCCATCTATTTCTTCAAGCCCCGATGGGCAGGGGCTAATGGCCAATAGTGTAGACCCTGATCAGACTGCTCTTTCAGGAGCAGTCTGATCTGGGCTTGCACTGAAGGAGCAGTCTGATCTGGGTCTGCACTGTTTGCTTAAGCTCATTTGTCCCAATAGATAGGATCATTTCGGTAGGCATCTATTTTCCTACTCACGAGTCACAGTTTATGGCCAGAACTGCCCCTGGTGGGCATTAAAATTTACATATATGGTAGAACTTCATTAGCTCTAACCCCGATGTTTCGTTTACCATGGATGTGTCAAACCCATATTTGAGTCCACAGAGAAATCCTCCAAATGCATATATAGTAGAAATCCATTGGCTCAAACCCAGATGGCTTGATTACCATGGATGTGTCGAAACCATTTTTGGGGTCCACATGGAATTCCTCCAAATACGAAATAGGGATAATTTTGGAAGATTTTCTTCTCGTTAGGGCCCCGCACTGAAAGTGTGGGTGCCCTATAGTAATCACTCTGTCCGTCCGTCTGTCTGTCTGTCTGTCCGTCCGTCTGTCCGTCCACAAATTTTTTTATCCTCCATAACTTTTTATTATTCCTGGATGGATTTAAATATTACTTGGCATCATTCTGTCCGTCCGTCTGTCTGTCTGTCTGTCTGTCTGTCTGTCCGTCTGTCCGTCCACAAATTTTTTTATCCTCCATAACTTTCTTATTCCTGGATGGATTTAAATATTACTTGGCAGAAATGTTAACCATAATGTGATGGAGTGTTGCGCGCAAGACTCAGGTCCGTACCTCAAAGGTCAAGGTCATACTTAGAGGTTAAAGGTCAAAAAAGGGTCTTTCCTGTGTCCAATTAATAACTTTGTTATTATTCCTGGATGGATTTAAATATTACTTGGCAGAAATGTTAACCATAATGTGACGAAGTGTCACACGCAAGACCCACAGCCGTACCTCAAAGGTCAAGGTCATACTTAGAGATAAAAGGTCAAAAAAGCGTCTTTTTCATTGTGTCCAATCTATAACTTTCTTATACCTGGATGGATTTAAATATTACTTAGCAGAAATATTAACCATAATGTGACAGTGTGTCACGCGCAAGACCCAGGTCCGTACCTCAAAGGTCAAGGTCATACTTAGAGGTGAAAGGAAAAAAAAACGTCTTTTTTAACATCAACATTTTCCTACTCCTCTGATAGCGCTGCCGGGGCCCTAGTCAGTTTCACTGACAGCTCTAGTTATTTTGCAAATGTATGTCCCCTGCCCATCAGGGCTTGAAGAAATATATGGGCTGCATGATGCTTCCATGCAGAGCTCCCTGTCGCAACCAGACACCGTCGTGATATGACTGAAAAATTGTTGAAAGCGACGTTAAACCCGAATTCACACACACACACACACACACACACACACACACACACACACTTCCATGCAGAGCTGAAACTGACCGCACATGAGTACTGGTAAACGGCTCAGAGGATCTAAGCCTGCCCAGGCAAAGTGGTGCGAATTGGATCGCCCATCCTTATAAACCCTATTGGTTTCATTTGGTGACAGGGCTTGAGATATCATTTCTGCTCAGTGTCGGGTAAAAGTACCACATATTTGGAAGCAACGTCTTCAAAATAACCTATATAGTGTTGTTGGGGACGTTAAACCTGAAATCAAACAAACAAAAACCTTGCAAATGTATGTTGTGTTTACTCATTAGAATCGCCTTGATGAGGCAATTCTAATGAGTAAACACAATTTACATTGATAATACAGTCAACCCGCTGTTTATCAAGATTTAATATAACGGCAATTTCAATGGAACGAATCCTTAGCTCAAGACGAGAAGATGAATGGAGATATTTGAGAATTTTGTTATTAATTAAATACTCCAAGAAATAAATGTTGTGGATATTTTGTAAGAATCGCCTTGGTGAGGCGATTCTAATGAGTAAACACAATATACATTGATAATACAGTCAACCCTCTTTATATCAACATTCCATATAATGACAATTTCAGTGGAACGAATCCTTAGCTCAGAACGAGAAGATGAATGGAGATTTTCGAGAATATTGTTATTAATTAATACTCCAAGAAATAAATGTTGTGGATATTTGTAAGAATCGCCTCACCGAGGTGATTCTTACAAATGACCACAACATTTGTTTCTTGGGGTATTTAAGGCTAAAGAGTTGCCGTAAAATGAAATTTCCACCCGTAAAACCTCCGATTTACTTCCCCAAATGACAATTTTGAATACAGTTATCCCCTAATTTGCAGCAAAACTAATAGAACTTCTGTCACATTAAAATTCAATCTGATAAAATGAGTTATTTTCTTTGGACAAATACCGAGATTAATAATAATTATATTTTTGTACCTTTTTGAATACTGATGTCAAATTAACTAAGATTTGTTTACTTTAACATGTTGGAAATCATACAATCGTTGACTTTGTGTAGAAATTAATTGAAAATGACAATTCAGGAAAGATTTTTGCCTTTAATTAACAGTAACTATTATATCACGGGTTAAAGTTTCAAAAAGTTCCAAAGTAGCTGTTGTTTTCTATTGTTTACATCCGATGGTATCACCTCAGTATAACAGATTAATCTAGTCTCCGCCCATCGGGGCCCGGAGATATAGATTGGGCTGCATGATGCTTCCACACAGAGCTGACATTGACCGCATGAGACTTCTGGTAAATCACTCTGAGGTTCTTTGCCTGTCTAGGAAAAGTGATGCAAATCAGAGTGCCCATGCATAATTATAAACCTTATTTGTTTCATTGGGTGACAGGACTTGAGATGTCATTTCACCTTAGTGTTGGGTAAAAGTCCCACAAAATTGGAAGCAATGCCTCCCAAATGACCTATGCAGTGTTTACGTGGACGTTAAACCGCAGATCAAACAAACAAAAAATAGATAACTCTGTAATGACCAGGTGTGTGACATCACAATATTTAACACTTTAAAATTATTACATATTTTTATGTCCACTGTAGCAGTGGATTAATCTGTATTTACCATAAGTATTTGGACAGGTAGACCTGGGTGAACAGTGTAGACCTAGATGAGACACAGCAGAATGCAGCATCTCATCAGGGTCAACACTGTTTGCCACTCATGCAGCTATTTTTAGACACAACATCATGTCGTAAATTGCACTTGTTCATCTATTAGAACAAGTGTGGTAAGGGGTTGAGGTATTGGGTGACAGGACTTGAGATGTCATTTCATCTCAGTGTTGGGTAAAAGTCCCACAAAATTGGAAGCAACATCTCCAAAATGACCTATGCGGTGTTGACGGGGATGTTAAACCTCAAATCAAACAAACAAAAAATACATTACAAAAACAGGCCTATCTAAACATATTGAAAATTTATCTCCAAAAAATGAAAATTTTCTGATGAAAAATTGTGATATTTTTAGCTCGTCTGTTTTTTGAAAAAAAACTTTCGAGCTATTGTCATCACTCCGGCGTCTGCGTTGTCGTCGTCTGGCATCGTTGTTCCAAAAAAACTTAACCTTGGCTATAACTTAAAAAGTATTAGACCTAGCCTCATGAAACTTCATACACACACTCATCATCACAAGAGCTACATTTTGACCAAGGACCATAACAACATTGTTGATTTTGGCTGAATTAATCTCCCCTTTTCCAATTTTTTTCTGAAACACATTTTTTGCTCTCATTTTAATACTATTCACAACAGAGCCTTCAAACTTCACATGAATGTTCCTTGGGACAAGACCTTTTCAGTGATACCACACTTTTTGATCTGTGACCTTGACCTTTGAACTTTGACCTATTTTTCGAAAATTTAACCGAAAACCTTAACCGTGACCATATTTCCAAAAGTATTTGGCCTACCTTCATGAAACTTCATACACATACTCACCATCACAAGAGCTACATTCCCTACAAGTTTTATAACCCCATCTTGCAATTTGATTGAATTATCTCCCCTTTTCTCTCCGTTTTTTTAAAATTGTTTTTGTCTCTTATTTCAATACTATTCACAACAGAGCCTTCCAACTTCACATGAATGTTCCTTGGGACAAGACCTTTTCAGTCATACCACGCATTTTGACCTGTGACCTTGACCTTTGAACTTTGAAAAACAGACGAGCATGGCGCCGCTTGTGGTGCTCTTGTTCTAATTTCTGCTCAAAATATAGATTGTGGGTACTCGTTAGAACCGTCTCATCGAGGCGGTTCTAACTAGTACCCACAATCTATATTTATGAGCAGAAATATAAGAAAAAATAAGGTTTACCCCTACAAACCCCAGTTTTACTATACAAAAGTGGGGTTAGAGGGGGTCAAAATTATATAGGCATGTTTTCGTGATGGATAACTCGGTATTGGCCAGGTGTGTGACATCACAATATTTAACACTTTAAAATTATTACATATTTTTACATGTATGTCCACTGTAGCAGTGGATTAATCTGTATTTACCATAAGTATTTGGACAGGTAGATCTGGGTGAACAGTGTAGACCCAGATGGGACACAGCAGAATGCAGCATCTCATCAGGGTCAACACTGTTTGCCACTCATGCAGCTATTTTTAGACACAACATCAAGTCGTAAATTGCACTTCATCACAAAAACACGCCTATATGATTCTGACCCCATTGAACGCCACTTTTATATAGTAAAACTGGGATTTACAGGGGTAAACCTTATTTTTCCTATTTTTGCTCTAAAATATAGATTGTTGGTACTCATTAGAACCGCCTCGATGAGGCGGATGTTTTCACGCACGCGAGAGAGAGGCAGTGACTATTTCACCACTGCTGCCCATTTACACCAAAATTTGGATTGGGGGTACTCATTAGAACTGCCTCGGCGAGGCGGTTCTAACGAGTACCCACAATCTATATTTTAGAGCAGAAACTAGAGCTGTCAGTGAAACTGACTAGGGCCCCGGCAGCGCTATCAGAGGAGTAGGAAAATTTGTGTACAGACAGACGGACGGACGGACAGACAGACAGACGGACGGACGGACAGAGTGATTACTATAGGGCACCCACACTTTCAGTGCGGGGCCCTAACTAATAAGAAAAATAAGATTTACCCCTGTAAACCCCAGTTTTACAATATAGAAGTGGGGTTTAAGGGGGTAACAAATATATAGGCGTGTTTTTGTCATGACTAATAATAATAATAATAATCAGCCTTATTTATAGAGGGTAACACATTTTGAACTAGTACTAATCTTCCATGTGGCCCTCATTTCATGGGTAGGAACCAGTACTAAGCAATGTGGATAAAGTTTCTTGCTCAAGGAAACAACACGTGGCGCTTTTGAGGATCGAACCGGGTACCTCTCGATCTCAAATCAGATGCTTTACCAATGCACCACAGCGCTCCACTGGAATAAGATGACTAAAAATGTATCCAGATTTGCATTTTTTGTGTTTAACCCTTTTTGTACCAAATGGAATCTTCCTCCTTATATATAGCAGGAGTCCATTTTAAAATTTAGGGGTGCCAGGTTGTATTTTCATCAAGACTTATTTGGAAAATCAATGAACTTTTAGCAAAAAGTGGAGGCCCTGAGCGTCTGATCTGGGCCTGCACAGTTTGCCAGGGTATCAGTTTGGGGGTTTCAGGTACAAAATGGGTTAATGAGTGATATATGAATTTTTATTAGGAAATTATTTTAGATCAGCGAATGTCATGCTAGAGCCCATTGATATTGACGTTTGTGGAGGGAATCACAAACAACCAACATCATGCATATTGGCTGAATTAATTTTTGCGTGCTATTGGTGTATCAACAGCCATTGAAAATGTGTGGTGATGTGTATTGTATTTTATTTGATTTTCCGGTTTGTTAGAAGTTTAGCATATCATCATGCTCACATTATAGACACATAGTTATTTGTGATTTGGACATTTTGGTTATCAATGCAGCATCGTCGAGAAATCACAGAGGGAAGGGTAGAAAATGGGTGGTTACGTAGTCGATCTATATAACAAAAAAGCAAAACTGATCAAATGTTTAACTACCCATTTTTGACCATGACCCCACCCATCAGAGCTTTGAAATGTAGATTGGGCTGCATGGTGCTTCCGTGCAGAGCTGAAACCGACCCAACTTGAGTACTGGTAAACTGTAGGGCTGGCTAATCGTAGCTGAAAAGATAATCGATTATCAGTCCTGTTGCGATAGATAATCGATTAGTAATCGCTAAGGATTTTGTCATCATTTTACCTGTCTGGCTTTCTGTCTGAGCATGATTCTTACCATATGTTGCACTTTACCATATCTATATTTGAACAGACAGGCCTGGTTGCACTTTACCACATGTATATTTGAACAGACAGGCTTGAGCAAACAGTGTAGACCCAGATGAGACGCCGCATAATGCAGCGTCTCATCAGGGTCTGCACTGTTTGCCACTCATCCAGCTATTTTAGGCATAACTTTGGGTAGTAAATTGTACCTATCAAGTAATCGATTAAAAGTAAATAAGAAATGATAATCATTTTTGTGGAATTTAACGATCGATTAATCGACTATACGATTAATCCTGTCAGCCCTAGTAAACTGCTTAGGTCTAAGCCTGCCCAGGAAAAGTGGTGCAAGTCGGACCACTCCTTAAACATTATCCTGCTGTTCATGACAACTCCTACCTTTGCAAACAGTGTAGATCCAGATCAGATGGCTTCTAAAGAAGCCATCTGATCAGGATCTACACTGTTTGTTATGCAGTTTGTGAATTGAACAAATATTTTATATGAAGTAATTTGATTGGTTAATAATCAGCAATGGGAGTGGCTTAATTTATGCAGTGGGATAAGGGTTAAACCCAAGTTGGCGTTTCTTTAGGTGGTAGGGCTTGAGGTGTCATTTCAATTGAATATTGGGTAGAAGTTTTGTTTGTTTGTTTGTATTGAGGTTTAACGTCCCCGTCAACACTGTATAGGTCATTTTGGAGACGTTGCTTCCAATTTTGTGGGACTTTTACCCAACATTGAGATGAAATGACATCTCAAGCCCTGCCACCCAATGAAACCAAAAAGGTTTATACGCATGGACGGTCCAACTCGCACCGGTTTACCTGGGCAGGCTTAGAACCTCTGAGCGTTTTACCAGTACTCCTGCGCGGTCAGCTTCAGCTCTGCGTGGAAGCATCATGCAGCCCATTTATTACTTCAAGCCCCAATGGGCGTTGGGTAGAAGTTCCACAGAATCAGAAGCAATGGCTCCTAAATGACTTAAATAGTGTTGACAGGGATGTAAAATCTCAGTACAAACTCATTTTTGATCCTTCCCTATGTGATTTTTTTTCATGCATAGCTTGATGATGTTACTTTTCTGGGACTTAGGCATATATGTGTATGCGTTAACCAATTAGCTATAATCCTGCTGAATAGTTATTTTAGCCACACCCATGTCAGACCATCAACCAATCAAATTACTTGATACACTACAACTTCATTATAACACTGTTCATTATAACATGGTTATGGATATAACACAGTTTCAAGATGGATCCCAAAATGTAAAGATTATATAGAAAAATGACCATAAATGGTCATTTTTCTATATAAAAAATGTAAAGATTATATAGAAAAATGACCATAAATGGTCATTTTTCTATATAATCTATACATTTTTGTTTGGATATAACATGGTTGTTTAACTAACACAGTTTTTGCTTTGGACCACATTAATAGTGTAATAAAGAGGTTGTGGTGTATATTCATTGAAACTGAATGACAGACAAGTGTAGTTCCAGTTCAGATGGCTTCTATAGAAGCCGCCTCTATAGAAGCCATCTGATCAGGATCTACACTGTTTGCAGTGGTAGGGTTTGTCATGTTCAGCGGGATAAAGGTTAACCAAACAATCAACCCAAAAATACAATAGTATGAAGAATTACTAGTTCATCCTTGCAGGGTTGCCACCATCAAATCATATTGAAATTCTGTTACTTTTCACTGACTTACTTTTCATGTTCACTGACCAAAATGCTGAAATCTGACAGACTTTACAATAAGCCATTTATGGCATTCTCCAGACTTCTTGATGATTGAAAAAATATATTTTGCAGATTTAAATCAGCAACCATATGTTTGTATTTTGCTTTGAAAAGCAATGCTAAGTTACATTTCACCTTCATTTCAGTAGCTGGCCCCCGCCCATTGGGCTTGAAGAAATAGATGGGCTGCATGATGCTTCCACACAGAATTGAAACCGACCACACAAGAGTACTGGTAAACCGCTTAGAGGATCTAAGCCTGCCCAGGCAAAACTGTGCGAGTCAGACTGTCCATACGTATAAACCTATTGGTTTCTTTGGACGACAGGGCTTGAGATTTCATTTCATCCCAATGTTGGGTAGAAGTCTCACAAAATTGGAAGCAACATCTTTAAAATGACCCATACAGTGTTGAGAGGGACATTAAACCTCAAATCAAACAAGCAAACAAATCATTTCAGCAGCACATTAATGTTTTGACCATGAAATATTACCTGAAAAACAGTTTGTTTGTTTGATTTGAGGTTTAACGTCCCCGTCAACACTGTAAAGGTCATTTTGAAGACGTTGCTTCCAATTTTGCGGGACTTTTACCCGACATTGAGATGAGATGACATCTCAAGCCCTGACGCCCAATGAAACCAATAAGGTTTTTAAGCATGGACGGTCCGACTCGCACTGCATTGCCTGGGCAGGCTTAGATCCTCTAAGCGGTTTACCAGTACTCTTGTGCGGGTCGGTTTCAACTCTGCGTGGAAGCATCATGCAGCCCATCTATTTCTGAAAAACAGCCACATTAAAAGAGCTGTTTGTCCTAAAATAACAAAATACAGTTCCCTTACTTTTCCCCAACTTTCCTTTTAGATTTTAATCTTTCCAGACCTTTTTTTTCCAAATTCCCTGACTTTTCATTGACCATATACAGTAAAATTCCTATATTAAGACCACCTTTGGGACTGTTCAAAAGTGGTCTTAAAGACCACTTTTGAACAGTCCCAAAGGTGGTCCCTGACCAGAGGACATTGTAGGCAGAAAATAGAAAGAAAAATTAAGTGAATCCTTCAAAATAAGCTTTTTATAGCAGAATTAGTCCTAATTTTAGGTGGTCTTAATAGCGGAATTTCATATTTCCCAGACACCCCCTTCATCATATTGACAATTTGTTTGTTTGATTTGTGATCCCCGCCAAACACTGTAAAGGTCATTTTGGAGATGTTGTTTCCAGTTTTGTGGGACTTTTACCTGACATTGAGATGAAATGACATCTCAAGCCCTGTCACCTAATGAAACCAATAGGGTTTAAAAGCATGGGCGGTCCGACTCGCACTGCATTGCCTGGGCAGGCTTAGATCCTCTTAGCGGTTTACCAGTACTCGTGTGCGGGTCGGTTTCAACTCTGCGTGGAAGCATCATGCAGCCCATCTATTTCTGAAAAACAGCCACATTAAAAGAGCTGTTTGTCCTAAAATAACAAAATACAGTTCCCTTACTTTTCCCCAACTTTCCTTTTAGATTTTAATCTTTACAGGCCTTTTTTCCAAATTCCCTGACTTTTCATTGACCATATACAGTAAAATCCCTATATTAAGACCACCTTTGGGACTGTTCAAAAGTGGTCTTAAAGACCACTTTTGAACAGTCCCAAAGGTGGTCCCTGACCAGAGGACATTGTAGGCAGAAAATAGAAAGAAAAATTAAGTGAATCCTTCAAAATAAGCTTTTTATAGCAGAATTAGTTCTAATTTTAGGTGGTCTTAATAGCGGAATTTCATATTTCCCAGACTCCCCCTTCATCATATTGACAATTTGTTTGTTTGATTTGTGATCCCCGTCAGCACTGTAAAGGTCATTTTGCAGATGTTGCTTCCAATTTTGTGGGACTTTTACCTGACATTGAGATGAAATGACATCTCAAGCCCTGTCACCCAATGAAACCAATAGGGTTTAAAAGTATGGGCGGTCCGACTTGCATGGCTTTACCTGGGCAGGCTTAGATCCTCTAAGCGGTTTACCAGTACTTGTGGGCAATCTGTTTTAACTCTACATGGAAGCATCATGCAGCCCATTTATTTCTTTAAGCACCGATGGGCGGGGGCTAATCATATTGACAACTCTGTGAAATGAACACTCCTATAAACCCAGTTTCAAGAAAACGGGGGTTTATATTATTTTCATTGTTTTTGCTCGAAAACAAAACATGGATTGCTAGTACTTTTTAGAACCACCTCACTGAGGCACTTCTAATGAGCACTGACCATCTGTCTTTGAAGGAGAAATAAGCAAAAAACCATATCGCAAGAAAACATGCCCATATAATTTTGATGCCCTTGAACCCCACTTAAATATAGTAAAACTGGGGTTTACTGGGTAAACTTTATTTCTCTTATTTCTGCTCTAAAATATAGATTGTGGTGACTCGTTAGAATCGTCTCGATGAGGCGGTTCTAACGGGTAGCCGAAGTCTGTATTTTAAGCAGACATACGAAAAATATCACAAATTTTCATCTTAAATTTTTTTTTTTTTTTTCGGCCTTAAAGTTTACAATGTATTTGTATAGGCATGTTTTCATTAGTTTTCATGAAAGAATGCACTATGCCTCAGGGGTGTGTTATCTAAATTTTGGTTGTGGCAACCCTGCCAATGGTGTTCTCTTTCTTGATGGTAATTTATGTTGTTGCTGGTTTTAGTTTGTGTCCATGCTTTCTATTTTTAAATAAAACCCAATGATTTCTTACACATTCTGTTCCTTTCTGCTGTGTCCATGCCTATTACGCAAACATGCCTATACAAATACATTGCAACCTTTATCACCGAAAAAATGAAAATTTTATGATGAAAAATTGTGATATTTTTCTTCTTTCTACTCCAAATATAGATTGTGGGCACTCGTTAGAACTGCCTCATCGAGGCGGTTCTAACGAGTACCCAATCTATATTTTAGAGCAGAAATAAGAAAGATAAGGTATACCACCGGAAACCCCAGTTTTACTATATAAAACCGGGGTTCAAGGGGGTCAAAATTATATAGGCGTGTTTTCGTGATGCAGTTCTTCATGGTCTAAAAGGGCCGGCCTCGGTAGCTCAGTCAGATGCGTGTCTGACTGGTGATCAGGAGGAAGCAAGTTCGATACCTGCCGGGATCGGCACCATTCTTTCTGATTGATTGATTATGAAATCTTTTCTACGGTCATTCTTTCCCTTACGCGGATTCAAGAAGGGCAGTTGTCAGTTTCTGGGGAAAATAAGTCCACTGTACTGGTTAACTGCTTACATATAAGCCTATCGAGGAAATAGTTTGTACAGGTAAACGGACCGGCTCAAAAATGACCTAAATAGTATTGAATGGGCTGTTAAACTCCAATACAAACAAAATCAACTGTGTCCACCGGCCTCTGTAGCTCAGTCAGATGCACCTCTGACTGAAGATAAGGTGATTGTGGTTTCTGTACCAGCATGGTCGGCAACATTTAATCTTTCATGGAGACTGATCATGAAATCTTTACTATGGTCATTCTCTTACTTTCAATGATTCAGAAAAGTCAGTTTGTGGTGAAAGAATGTTTAGTAGTGGTTAACCACTTGTGTGAACGAATGACCAGGAAAAGTGTTAATTGGTAAACTGACTGGCTCGATATGACCTGACATTGTTGCCTGGGGCATTAAACTACAGACAAATATTGCACTCTATGGCTAGAGTTACCCCTTTACCGTTGATTGCTTATCTATTGACCCAAAGCTCCAACATCACCAAAATACACCTATATAATTTTGAACCCCACTTTTATCTTGTAAAACTGGGGTTTACAGGGGTAAATCTTATTTTTCTTATTTCTGCTCTAAAATATAGACTGTGGGTACTCGTTAGAACCGCCTCGATGAGGCTGTTCTAACGAGTGCCCACAATCTATATTTTTAGCAGAAATAAGAAAAATATCACAATTTTTCATCTTAAAAATGCCGTTTTTTTGGCGGTAAAAGTTACAATGTATTTGTATAGGCCTGTTTTCGTAATGATATGATCTAGTAACATCCCTGCAATTGTCCATGTGACAAATATAGTATAACCAAATTGCTAACTGTTGAGTCATTTATAACACCTTGCTAGTGGTGAAGAGTAGCTATGTGAAGAAAGTTATATATAGAATATGGACTTGGCTCATCTGATGGGGCATTGGCAAATAAGGTAGACAGAGACTAGATGTCTGATCAGGGTCTACACCTGTTCAAGACCATTTTCGCAACCTACACTGAAAGACAATCCACCCATAAGTCCTAAAGATGTTGAAGTCATTGCCATTCGATTGTAGGCCATTTGAGGGCTGTTGCCGGTGAAGACTGGCAGAAATCAAATACATTTAACCCTTAATCATTGTCCTGTTGAATACATTAATGTTGTCACACCCATTTATGGCTATCAACCAATCAAATTACTCAATATTATGTTTCATTTAAAATTCTTATAGACTGAATGACAGTGTAGATCCTGATCAGATTGCTTCTGATCTGGATCTAGACTGTTTTCAAAGATATGTGTAATGAGGTTCAGCAGGACAAGAGTTAACTTAAGCCAGGTACACGCTAATTTGTTCTACTGCCAAAAAAATTTCCAGGCTTTTGATTGAACTGCTCAAGGGCAATTATTTTCCATATCATACTCCGTGATCACCCCTCTCGTCTACCCTGTGTTTGTCTGCCCTTCCCGTGCTTGCATTCTCTGAATTGTGATGACCACCACAATAACTTCCAGCCAATGAACAAATAAATAAAAAATCTGTTGTTGTTTTTCATTCCTTCGTTCTTTATTTCATTGTTTTCCTATATAAACTCTCATTCCATGATCAACTTAGTGCAACTTTGCAACAATGTACAAATTCCAAATGATGTCAAAAATCTTCCCAGTATAACAAATTCGTTATTTGATTCTTGATGGAGAACATGGGATCACAGTCCACGCCTGAAAGCAATATTTGACTCCCCTAACAGTAAGGCTGCCGCGATTAATCGTATAATCGATTAATCAATCAATTAATTCCACAAAAATGATTATCATTTCTGATTTGCTTTTAATCGATTACTTGATAGGTACAATTTACTACCCGAAGTCATGCTTAAAAAAGCTTGATGTATGGCAAATAATGCAGACCCTGATGAGACGCCGCATTATGCGGCGTCTCATCTGGGTCTACACTGTTTGCTCAGGTCTGTCTGTTCAAATACACATATGGTAAAGTGCAACATATGGTAAGAGTCATGCTCAGACAGAAAGTCAGACAGGTAAAATCATGACAAAAACCTTAGTGATTACTAATCGATTGTCGATCGCAATGACAGGACTGATAATCGATTATCTTTTCAGCTCCGATTAGCCAGCCCTACCTAACAGCTCAGGCAAATATCGCTGGCAGGCGGGGAATGTGATCCTATGTTCCCCATTTAGAATTAAAACTTACACATGTAATGTCATTTTTAAGAGCAAATTTAGCATGGCACTGCATTTGCATTAAATTGCCTGCCATGTAGGCAATCTACTTTGTTCCTTAGTAGTTGTATATTTCTCTCCTGTGAAATGTTGCCTCCCTCAGATAATTAGTTCACCCTCAGATAATTAGTTCACCAGCTAACTGAAAAGAAATGAGCAAAAAGGACAAGATTTAAACTTCTATTCTTGAAATGATGACTGCTTTTGATAAATACTAGTTGAATCATTAAATTACCAATATGATATTCCACCTCGCTCTTGTTTCATTGGGCGACAAGGCTTGAGAAGTCATTTCATCTCAGAGTCGGGTAAAAGTCCCACACAATTGGAAGCGACGTCTCCAAAATGACCTTTATAGTGTTGACGTGGACGTTTAATCTCAAAACAAACAAAACCTCACTCTTGTCCTGCTGAATAAATGAATTTAGCCACACCCATTTCTGACTTCCATCCAATCAGATTACTTGATCTGGATGTAATGTATTCCTTCAAATTTACAAACAGAATGACAGATGGTTTCTGAATCCTTCTTAAGAAGCCATCTGATCTGGAACTCCACTGTTAGCAAAGGCTGGGATTGTTATGTTTAGCAGGAGCGTGGTAGCTCAATGGTTAGTGCACTAGCCTCTGATGCTAGAGGTCCCGGGTTCGATCTCCGTCAGCGGCGATAAAATTTCGGTGTCCGAACACGCTCCATTGGCATCATTTGTAGGGATGAATGCCATAAAGTGCACCCGCCTTTGGATCGGGACGTAAACTTGAGGCCCCTGTGCAGGGAGAACCATCCCCTGTGCAGGTTAACGAACCCTACTGTAATTACATGATTACTGTGTAGTCTTTCGTCCAGCAAAACTTGAGTGTATGTAATATATACCGTCTGTGCCCCCTACTGGGGTTAAGGCGAAACCGGAAGAAAGAGAAAGAAAGCAGGATAAGGTTTAATAAAAGAGATTGTTATGTATCTGTCCAGGAGCTCGTTTAAGAAGATCCTCTATACCAGGTATGTAAGTATAATACATCATATTACATGCAGATAGTTTTGTGATTCTGTTTTAAGAACATAGGGGCTTGAATCATGAAAATATTTTTTTCATGATTCATGCCCATATGTTCAGGAATAGATTAGGCAGCTCATTGCCCAGTCAGCTCTATTTCAGCCATAATATTCTTTCAATGTTCAAAGGGGCCCATTTTTCCTAAAACAAAATGTGGATTTGATTTGAAATGCAAGCGAGTTTTCTCCCCTGGAAAAGTGCACCAATCTTGTTTTACGGCACTACTCATATCGAGCTGGTCTTTAATCAGAGGAGGGCAAAAACCAGAGTACCTGGAGAAAAACCACCTGAACTTCCGTTGCAGAACTTGGCGTCTCAAATTTGACCTGAGCAAGGCTCGAACTCACAGCGGTGAGAGACCTAATGATTCAGAGTCAGCGATCTTATCCACTAGGTCACGGAGGCCCGTATTGTATAATTTCAGTCATTATGAACTGGTCAGTTTGTCTACATACTTTCCTGGGCAAGCACATCAACTTCGAGGGGTTAACCATTACAGTTCAAATCATTTATCCAGGAACTGACAACTGTCCTTCTTGAATCAGGGGAAGAGAGAGATTGACTGCAGAAAATATTTCCACGAAAGAATGCTGCTGTCCCGGCATGAACCCGCGACCGTCTAATCAGCAGCAGTTGGTCGTGCATCTGACTGAGCTGATGAGGCAGTACTATCCATTATTCAAATATATTGCAAATTTTACCACAAAAAATATGAAAACTTTTCAGATAAAAAAAATCTGATATTTTTCATATTTCTGCACAAAACATAGATTGTAGGTACTCGTGAGAACCGCCTCGGGGAGGCGGTTCTCACGAGTACCCACAATCTATGTTTTTGAGCAGAAAAGAGGAAATAATGTATACCCCAGTATAGTAAACCCCAATTTAACTATATAAAAGCTTTAAGGGGATCAAAATTGTATAGGCCCATTTTCGTGATGAGTGAGTGAGTGTTTGCGTTTTACGTCCCACCAACAGCTAAGGTCATACGGAGACGGGACCTAGGTTTAAAGACTCATCCGAAAGTCTGGAGAAGCCCGGGATCAATCCTGCGGCCCCTGGTTTACAAGGCGAGAAGCGTAACCACTGCACCACGGAGGTCTCTATTTTTCCTGATGGGATACCCAAATCTATTTTTAACAGTAATTAAGAAAAACAAAACTGCATACCCTTGTACACCTACTTTGTGGTTTACAAGAGTGGTAAGGGCCCCGTCTGTGCTTGTAGAAATAGATTGGGCTGCATGATGCTTCCATGCAGAGCTGAAACCGACCGCACAAGAGTCGGACTGCCCATGCATATAAACCCTGTTGGTTTCATTTGGCGGAAGGGCTTGAGAAGTCATCTGGTCATTACATCATAGTGTCGGGTAAAAGTCCCAAAAAATTGGAAGCATCGACTCCAAAACGACATATATAGTGTTGAGGGGGTTGTTAAACCTTAAACTACACATCTAATATTAAGGTGAAATTCGTGAAAGTTGTCTCCCTTGAAAACATATATCGGCTGGTGTGACCTTTTCCCTTTATCCATTAAAAAACATGCCTATACAAATACATTGTAAACTTTACAACAGAAAAAAAACGAAAATTTTATGATGAAAAATTGTGATATTTTTTTTTTTCTGCTCAAAATATGGATTGTTGTTACTCGTTAGAACCGCATCATCAAGGCGGTTCTCACCAGTACCCAAAATCTGTATTTTAGAGTAGAAATAAGCAAAATAAGTTAAAACCCCAGTTTTACTGTATGTAAGTAGGGTTCAAGGGGTCAGAATTATATAGACGTCTTTTTGTGATGACTTTCAGTGCCAACAATCTTAATTCAAAACACTGAAAGAACTGTTGGGTCGCATCACGAAAACACGCCTATATAATTTTGACCCCCTCGAACCCTACTTTTATATAGTAAAACTGGGGTTTCCGGGGGTATTCCTTATTTTTCTTATTTCTGCTCTAAAGTATAGACTGTGGGTACTCGTTAGAACCGCCTCGATGAGGCGGTTCTAACGAGTGCCAACAATCTATATTTTGAGCAGAAATAAGAAAAATATCACAATTTTTCATCATAAAATTTTCATTTTTTCGGCGATAAAGGTGGCAATGTATTTGTATAGGCGTGTTTGCGTAATGGACTGTCTTCGAGTTTAGGCAGGGAAAAACGGTCCTGAATGGGGACTTAGACTGTTTTTGTTAACATTTAACTCCCTGTACTTTAACAGTTTAAGCAAACAATGCAGATCCTGATCAGAGGCCCGTTTTCTACTGTGACTGATCTGTGTCTATACTACACATAAGTCCCGATTGATTTAACAGGTAGCCCTCTGTATACAATACTCTGACGTCACAACGACTACATATATAAATTACCGTTACCAAATACGGGATAGTCAGGTGGACATCAGCAACGTTAAACTACCGCGCTTAGTAACTTTGGGTCGACTGATCGATCTAGTAATCAATATTTCAGTGCAAATTTAACCACGTTTTTTTCACACAGAAATCTTCGGAATTTTTTATCATTTGTGTTGAAAACATCAGTACACTACGGAACCCGGGAAGGGACATGATTTTTTTTTATAAGTTGTGCATACAGGATAATATCTTGTGCGGACAACATACTATCTTGCCAGCAATATCTTGTCAGCACAAGATAATACCTTGTCCGCACAACATAGAACTTGTCTGGATAAGATAATATCTTGTGCAGACATCATAATATCGTGTTCGCACAACATATTATCTTGTGCGCACAAGATATAAAGTTGTGTGAACAAGATCTTATCTTATCCGCACAAGATAATACCTTGTCCGCACAACATAGATCTTGTGCGGACAAGATAATATCTTTTTCGCACAACTTCCCAAGATCTATGTTGTGCAAAGGAGATAATATGTTGTGCGAACAAGATATATTGTGCGCACTACATATTATCTTGTCCGCACAAGATAATATCTTGTTCCCACAACTTAATATCTTGTTCGCACAACACATTAAAAAAAAATTCATGTCCCTTCCCGGGTTCCGTAGTACACAGTCTTTTTTTCCTTTTATTTGTGTGTTTTTGTTCTTCAGTTTAACAGACGATATTTTCAAAATTTATTTTCTTCAATATATTTACCTTTCCAGTGTAAAGCCTAATGTAAACCTATAGAAAACTGTAGTTCATACTTCCATGAACGCATCGAGTCACATGATTTTCAGTGACGTCAAGTGACGTCAAGTGACGTCAGTCAAAACCATGGTTCTCTACGGGTGTTGGTGACGTCAACGCTATGCCGCTCTTTCTTGAAAAACAGCGTATAAATGTTTTTCAGCTTTAAAGGTTTGCTGTATAAGCATTTTTCGCCCAGTGATGAGGGGCATAGAATGTGAATGTAAAAAAATAAACTTTATTATCTGCTTTTCATGAAAGTATGAACGACAGCGGGTCGCTAGCTAAGTTTACATGAACCCCTTCATTCACTTTGCACGCGACCCACTGCGTTCATACTTTCATGAACAGCAGACAAATAAAATTCATTTCTTATTTTTTTTTTCATCGACAATAAGGTTTGACATAACATGTGAATCATCTGCTGGTAGACGATCCGCATCAAATGTCAAGTCTTATTTTTTGCTGCAAAAAGGAATATAAATTACATTGCTGTCTGCTCCCGCTTGAAGTGTTAAACCATAATCTAGGGACAGTTAAAAGCCGGTAATACGAAGGAGCATTAGGGCCATGTACACTTTTATTTCTTTTGCTAGGTATCTCGAAATTTCGACTAAGTATCTTGAAATTTCGACGTAGTATCTCGAAATTGCGACTTACTATCTCGAAATTTCGACTTAGTAACTCGAAATTTCGACTTAGTTACTCGAAATTTCGACTTAGTATCTCGACATTTCGACTAAGTAACTCGAAATTTCGACTTACTATCCCGAAATTCCGACTTAGAAACTCGAAATTTCGACTTAATAACTCGAAATTTCGACTTTGTATCTCGAAATGTCGACTTAGTAACTCGAAATTTCGACTTAGTAACTCGAAATTTCGACTTACTATCTCGAAATTTCGACTTAGTAACTCGAAATTTCGACTTACTATCTCGAAATTTCGACTTAATAACTCGAAATTTCGACTTGCTATCTCGAAATTCCGACATACTAACTCGAAATTTCGACTTACTAATGCTCTTTCGTCGGTACCCCGCATCTCGTTAACAAGTCCGTGAAATAAAATTCCCTCTTTAACCATTTTTATATAAAAAAACAAACTGGGGTTTACAGGCGTGTACATTATTTTTTTCTTATTTCTACTCCAAGACATACATTTAGGCTTGGGGTGCTCGTTGGAACCGCCTCATTTCTAACGAGTACCCGCAACCTATATATGTTTAGATAATAAAAGAGCAAAATATGACACTTTTTTATCGCAAAAGTTACCGTTTTGGAGATACGCGAGAATTGGTGTGTTATCGTACAGCTCGCGCCGTCTCATTTAACTGTGAAAAGTTAATTCGACTTTGAAATCGTGTTTGGCAGTGTTAGTCTGACTTACCGGAGTGAGCAATAGCAAATGTCTGAGTATGTTGAACACCGTCCACGTTTACGGCCATATCGTTGACAATAGCGGTTGCATTTTACTTGGTTCTTTGGGCAGCCTTGTCTAGTCGAACTGAAATGTTCAAGAGTACATGTAGTACATACAAGTACAGTTATATTGCTGATGGTCACGTGATGATTTCATTAGGAAAACACGCCTTCACAAGTTCATTGTAAATATTATCGCTGAAAAAAAAATGCAAATTTTAAGACGAACGAAAAATTGTGATATTTTTCTTATTTCTGCTCAAAATATGGATTGTTGATACACGTTAGAACCGCCTTAATTAGAACCGCCTCATTGTTCTAACGTGTACCCACAATCTATATTTTAGAGCAGAAATAAGGAAAATAATGTTTACTCCTGTAAACCCCAGTTTTACTGTATAAAAGTAGGTTTAATTGGGGTTAGAACTATGTTGGTTGGTTGATTTGAGGTTTAACGTCCGCGTCAAGACTGTATAGGTCATTTTAGAGACGTTGCTTCCAATTTTGTGGGACTTTTACCCGACATTGAGATGAAATGACATCTCAAGCCATGTCGCCCAATGAAATCAATAGCGTTTATCAGCATGGGCGGGCCGACTCGCACCGCTTTGCCTGGGCAGGCTTAGATCCTCTAAGCGGTTTACCAGTCCTCGTGTGTGGTCGGTTTCAGCTCTGCGTGGAAACATCATGCATCCCATCTTTTTCTTCAAGCCCCAATGGGCGGGAGCCGGTTCAAGACTAGTACATACAAATGCAGTTATATTGCTGGTTTTCACGTGATGCATCCATTACGAAAACACGCCTATACAAATTCATTATAAATATAATCGCTGAAACAAAATGCAAAGAAGACGAATGAACAAGTGTAATATTTTTCTTATTTCTGCTCAAAATATAGACTGTGGGTACACGTTAGAACGACTACCCACAATCTATACTCATTTAGGCGGTTCTAACGTGTACCCACAGTCAGACCGCTCCTTAAACCATGGCGGTTTCTCTATGGGCGGTAGGGCTTGAGATGTCATTCCATCTCAATGTCGGGTTAAAGTCCCACAAAATCGGAAGCAACGTCTCCAAAATGACCTTACTAGTGTTGTTGGGGACGTAAAACCTCAACTCAAACAAACAAGCGTGTACCCACAATCTATATTTTAGAGCAGAAATAAGGAAAATAATGTTTACTCCTGTTAACCCAAGTTTTACTATATAAAAGTGGGGTTAAAGGGGGTCAAAATTATCGCTGGTGTGTTTTCGTGATGTCCACGCAGAGCTGAAACCGCCCGCACATGAGAACTGGTAAACCGCTTGGGTCTAAGCCTGCCGAGGCAAAGTGGTGCAAGTCAGACCGGACCGTCCAATGCTTATTATCCCTATTGGTTTCATTGGGGGTCAGAGATTGAGTAACAACGTCTCCAAAATGACCTAAATATTGTTGATGGGGATGTTAAACCTCGAATCAAATAAACAATCCACTGACCAATCAACTTAAAATGCGCACAAATTAGAAATAATTAAAGCGCAATGAAAATATGGGAACCGCAAATTGCAACGTGATTTCCTTATTGGATTGGTTAACCCTATTTGTACCAAATGGAACATTCCTCCTTTTATATAGCAGGAGTCCATTTCGCCATTTAGGGGTGTCTGGTTGTGTTTCCATCAAAATTTATTTGGAAAATGACTGAACTTTTAGCAAACAGTGGAGACCCTGATCAGACGTCGCGTTCTGCGGCGTATAATCTGGGCCTGGACTGTTTCCCAGGGTACCCGTTTAGGGGGTTTCTGGTACTAAATGGGTTAAAATTCCTGTATCAAAACCACCTTTGGGACCTCTTTTTTCCTGCGTACAAACCAGTACTTAAGTCTCTTGCTCAAGGACACAACACTTGATGTTAGTAAGGATCGAACCCGGAACCTGACGACCCCGTGTCCGATGATGTACCACTGCACTACAACGCTCCACATAAGTAAGCTCAGTTGAGTTCAGTTGAGCCGAGTTGAGTTGAGTTCAGTTCAGTTCAGTTCAGTTCAGGTGAGGTGAGGTGAGGTGAGGTGAAGTTTTGTTTTGTTTGATTTGAGGTTTTACTTCCCCATCAACACTGTGTAGGTCATTTTGGAGACATTGCTTCAATTTTTGCGGGACTTTTAGCCGACATTGAGATGAAATGACATCCCAACCATGTCGCCCAATGAAACCAATAGGGTTTGTAAGCATGGACGGTCCGACGCGCACCGCTTTGCCTGAGCAGGCTTAGATCTTCTAAGCGGTTTACCTGTACTCGTGTGCGGTTGGATTCAGCTCTGCGTGGAAGCAACATGCAGCCCCATCTATTTCTTCAAACCCCGATGGGAGGGAGCCGTAAATCCTGGTTAAAAACGTTATTTGATAGGATTCTAAGGAGTATACACAACATATATAGTAAAATGCCTATATTAAGACCATCTTTGGGATTGTTCAAAAGTGGCCTTAAAGCTAAGGCCACTTTTAAACAGTCCCAAAGGTGGTCTCTGGCACTGGCTGTAGGAAACAAATAAGATTGAAACCGTGTAAAAATAATTTAAATGAAGAAATGTCTTAATAAAATACCTTGTCTAAATAGCGGAGTTTTGATGTATATGGGAATATGGGGCGCCGTTTTACTATTTAATCCGTATTTATAGATATCCATAAATCGATTTATGGATATCCATAAATCGATTTATGGATATCCATAAATCAGTCGAATAATGGATATCCATAATTCGAATTATTAATATCCATAAATCGAATTATGGATATCCATAATTCGATTAATGGATATCATTGATTCAGATCGATTTATGGATATCCATAATTTGATTTATGGATATCCATTATTCCTCTGAATTATGGATATCCATAATTCGAATTATGGATATCCATAATTCAGATCGATTTATGGATATCTATAATTCGAATTATGGAAATCCATAAATCATCGCCAAAGCTTTTTTTGTTTAATGATTTATCCCTAAGACACGTGATTGTTTATTATAAAAATCCTCAAAATCTTCGAGGTCTTCGTCATCGCTGGAAGATGATAGCCCGTAAGGCTTCCAAAGCAACGGACGCCATACGCTGAACGCCCGCCATGTGTGCAGTTAAATATCGGAACCAGCCGTAAGATCTGGAAATTCCGATCAACGCATCCGGGCCCCCTGGAATCACCTCTTTGAGGACTGCGCATCTAAGGACACTGAAAGTCGGACGTAAGATTATAATGATCCAAACAGGCAATCCGTGCATGCTTTCTGGAGAAAAATGCACATGGCCGTTATATATAGTCTTAACATATATCCATATAATACTCTACTTGAGATGGATGGAGTACCAGGCAGAGTCAGATATATGGCCTGGCCCCCGCATATTGGGGCTTGGAGAAATAGATTTGGCTGCATGAGCAGAGAGTACTGGTAAACCATTTAGAAGGTCTAAGCCTGTCCAAACAAAGTCCTGCGAGTCAATGGGCGACAGGGAATGAGATGTTTATTTGTATTTGAGTTTAACGACCCAGTCAACACTAATTTAGGTCATTTTTGAACCGATCAGTTCACCTATCCACACTTTTCCTGTATATGTAAGCAGTTAACCAGTACATTGCACATTCGTTCGCCAGAAACTGACAACTGCCCTTCTTGAATCAACGGAAGGGACAGAATGGCCGTAGAAAAGATTTCATGATCAATCTCTGCTAGTCTGATAATTAAAGTCTGATCAATTTTAGTATTTTTATTATAATAAATATTTATCACCTTGTTGGTAATGGAAAGTCTATTTGGTAGAATCTCCAAACTTAGTAATCTCAAAATTGAGCCAGAGAGACTAGAATAGCTAAACGTTTATACACTATTCATTTTAATGAAAAAAAAAAAATGATTGTAATTTCATATTATCCATTTTAACGCCTCGTGGCTAGGCTAGGTGTAAGTGGGTATTCATTTCACGGACTTGTGAAAGTGTGTAAATTTTTTTATGACGCCAAAACAAAACTTCCCTTCTGGAATCAGCGGAAGGGAGAGAAAGACCGTAGGATAGATTGTATGATCAATCTCCACGAAAGAATGTTGCCGACCCTGGCAGCTATCGAATCCGCATCTTCCTGTTCACCAGTCAGACGCGCATCCGACTGAGCTACCGAGGGCTGCGGTATTGAGATGTCTTTTCATCTCAACGAAGGCTTAATGTCCAACATAATTGGAAGCAACGTCTCCAAAATGACCTAAATAGTATTGAAGGGGACGTTAAACCTCAAATCAAACATTACCTCCACCTCCATTCCGGCTTTTATTACACACCTAAATCTGAAACCTGACGGAAATAGTCGAGTTTTTTTTTTTTTTTTTTTGTTGCAAAGGGAGCAGTCATTATTCATTAGGTTTATTTGCAGAGGAGAATTGTGGATATCCATAATTCGAATTAAGGAGATCCATAATTCGACTTATGGATATCCATAACTAGTACTTACTCAACCGAACAGCGGCAGTGAAGATTATCGCAAAAGCCAAATATTCGTCCATATTGTTCACAATGCAGCAAACAGTCGTCCAGGTCACATTCTGGAGGGCTATAAGCCAGTGCTGAAAACAGTACAACAACGTGTTAGCTTACCCGTGTGATATCGTGCAAAGGCGTATTTCATAACGAAAACACACATATTCAAATACAATTTAACCACCAAAAATGAATATTTTCGGATAAAAATCCTGATATTTTCCATATGTTTGCTCAAAACAAAGACTGCTGTACTCGTTAGAACCGCGGTGGGCGAAAACCGGAGTACCCTGACGAAAAACCACCTGACCTTCCGTTGCAGGACTTGGCGTCTCGCATGTGACCCGAGCTAGGCACGAAACACAGCATAAGTGGGGTTTAAGGGGGTCAAAATTATATAGGCGTGTTTGCGTTACATAAAGGAATCTAGTCGTCCCAAACGACGCTTCTTGATTCGCGTTGTCCGTTTTAGCATGAAAAACAAGGATAAAACGCACCATATTTCATGTCTCTTGAACAAGCGTTTTCACCAGATTCAGCGAGTACATGTACCCATGGTCTATGTTTTGTAGCAGCAGCGAGCGAGTACATGTACCCATGGTCTATGTTTTGTAGCAGCAGCGACAAAGAAAAAAAAATAATATTATACATCTTTGTAGACCCCACGTTTCCCTATATATATAGTGGGATTTACCACTTTCATCTGAGAAGACCACAATCTACGTTTTTGAGACAAATTATTGTATATTGCTTACAGTGCATATCCTTATCAAACAGCCGAAGGGAGGGAACGACCAAAGAAAAACATCACGAAAACACGGCTGTATTATTCTACCTCCTTGTACCCCACTTAATTTTTTCTGCTCAAAATTATAGATTGTGGATATGAGGCGGTTCTAACGAGTACCAACAACATATATTTCGAAAAGACATAAGAAAAATGTCAAAAATTTTCGTCTTTTTTTTTTCGGCGGTAAGATTAGTAATGCATTTGTATAGGCGTGTTTTCGTAAACTGTTGCCGACTAGGCTGTTATCGTTAAGTCCATATGCTGAACATACTTGGGCTGCATGATGCTTCCACGCAGAGCTGAATCCGACCCGCACACGTATACTGGTAAACCGCTTAGAGGATCTAAGCCTGCCCAGGCAAAGCGGTGCGCACGAGTCGGACCGTCCCTGCTTATAAACCCTATTTGTTTCATTGGATGACAGGGCTTGAGATGTCATTTCATCTCAATGTCGGGTAAAAGTCCCTCAAATATTGGAAGCAACGTCTCCAAAATGACCTTTACAGTGTTGACGGGGACGGTAAACCTAAAAACAAACAAACAAACAAAAACTTGTATTATAAAGCATTGTTATCTTGATATACGGAAGGGTGGAGGTGTTCTGGATGCTAATATAAGCAAAGTAGTGTAGTATCCTAGACCATGTTGTAGGTCTTTTATTCATTCCATTACGACAACACACCCGTGCAGCATAGTGCATTTTTTTCACATCACCAAAATGGCTACTTTTTCCAATGAAAACCTGTGACAGTTTTCTTATTTATACTTCAAACGTAGGTTGTGTGTGCTCGTTAAAACCGCCTCATTGAGGCGGTTCTAACGAGTACCCACAACCTATGTATTGGAGCAGAAATAAGAAAAATAATGTATACCACGTAAACCCCAGATTTCTCTATATAAAGTGGGGTTTAAGCGGAGTTGCACCATGGTCATTTCACGGGCTTTTTAACGTGATGAAAAAATTACTGGTTTCTCGTTAGAACCGATTTAATGAAACGTGAAATTAGTACCCCTATAAGCAGCACTTTATATAAAAAGCGGTGTTTACATGGATATATCTTATTTCCTTATTTTTCTTCTAAAATATTGGTTATGGTATTCGTTAGAACGCCGTCAATGAATACCTACGTTAAAGCCCAATTTTTTCTACAGCAAGTGGGCTTTAGCGGGGTGTTCGGTACACGGACTTTTTAGCCTAATAATATGCCTACCCGGTCAATATGTGGGTCAACGAGCAGATATAAAGCACACAACGAAGATTCTGATAAGACTGCGCAGGCTGGTCTGAGTCTTCGCCGGGTATACATAACCGAACAATTATCTTTACGCCCCGTCCTTCGGGGCTGAAGGAAATAGCTCGGGCTGCATAGTACTTACGCGCAGGGGCGAAACTGACCAAGCATACATGAGTACTGGTAAACTGTTAAGAAGGTTCAAGCCTATTCAGTTAAAGTGGTGCTAGTCGGATCGCCCCTGCATACAGAAACTGGTTGTTTGTCTGAGCAATAGCGCTTGGGACGTCATTTCATCTCAATGTTGGGTCGGGTAACAGTGCCACAAAAAGCGACGTCTCCAAAAAGACCAAAATAGTGTTGACAGGGACGTAAAACCTCAACACAATTTTCTTGAAATCCTGGATAGAAATTTCTGTCCTACCCAGGAATAGGATAGAAATCGAGAATTTTTACGTGTTTGATGTGCACTGGTTGAATAGACGTCACATCCGCATACGTTGAGTTTGACGTCACTGCACGTACAGTGACGCCAAAAACGCCGCATTATGGCGGACGTGACTGCATTTAAAAAAATCCACTCTCAGAAACGAAAGGCAGGCATGAAAAAGAAATCTTAAATGGGTATGAGGGGTAGATAGAAAATTCCGTCCCAAGGGATCACTGTCCGGCATCACTCGGTAAGCCTCGTGATGCAGGACAGTGACCCTCAGGGCGGGTTTTTCTATCCACATCTCACACCCACGTAGGATTAGTATCCTTATTGTTGTACTTACAAGCAATAATTAAGGAGAAGCATAATCCTAAAGCAATATATTTCATTGTACGTATTTTTCGTTTGTGTATGAAGATGATTAAGAATGAAGTATGACATGAGGTGTTTCTGAAACTTAATATTTCCGAATATCTATTGAATGTCACAACGGAATTTAAGGCATATCTGATTTCAAGTGATCGTATATTTACGTCATTTTATTGTGTCCGTGTACTGAGACCCTCCCTCGAACACACCTTTGTTCATATGGTTTACTTTGCTGGAAAAAAAGCCCCCCCCCCCCCCCCCCCCCCGAAAAAAAGAAAGAAAATATATAGCATCATGCGAACAAGTTCGTGACATATACACCCCTAAAACCCACTTTATACTTTATACATCGAAAATTGGGGTTTACCTGATTATACAATATTTTTTTTATTTCTGCTCCAAAACATAGGTTGAGGGTACTCGTTAGGACCGCGATCACGGACTTTCATCAGAAAAGTAGCTATTATGGGGATGTGGAAAATGCTGTGCTATCGTACTCGTACGTTAGAGACAACACTAACGAGTCCTACCCACACACCCCTCTCTGTGTTTGAAATGACATCTCAAGCCCTGTCGCCCAATGAAACCAATAGGGTTTGTAAGCATGGACGGTCCGACTCGCACCACGGTTCCTGGACAGGCTTGGGTCCTCTGAGTGGGTAACCAGTACTCGTGTGCGGGTCGGATTTAGCTCGTGGAAGCATCATGCAGCCCATCTATTTCTTCAAGCCTCAATGGGCGGGGGCCGTTGACATGCACTGTCACACACATTACGATAAGACACCCTTAGGACATAGTGTATTTTTTCACATCTCCAAAATAGCTACATTTCTGGTGAAAATCCGTGATAATTTTCTTATTTATACTGCAAACATAGGTTGTTGGTGCTCGTTAGAACCGCCTCATTGAGGCGGTTCTAACGAGTACCCACAACCTACGTCTTGGAGCAGAAATAGGAAAAAAATGTTTACCACAGTAAACCCTAGTTTTCTCCATATAAAATGGGGTTTAGGGGGTGTTCATTTCACGGACTTGGTCATGTGATGGATGGGTTATCCTAATGATTTTAATCCACGACTACTTGGTTTTGAGCAATTACTGGCTCGTTCTCTACAGTACAATTCCTGTATTAAGATCACATATAAGACTTTCAAAAGAAGTCTTTTAGACAAATTATGAACAGTCCCAAAGGTGTTCTCTTATTTAGAGACGCTGGGTGTAGAAAACAATGAGAAAGGATAACTGAAACCTTCCCAGAAAGGTTTTAAAAACAGATTTAGTCTAAAATTTTAGGTGGTCTTAATAGCGGAAGTTTACTGTATTTTTCCAGATCATATCGTTCCTGTGTGGGCCCCCGCCCATTGGGGCTTGAAGAAATATATGGGCTGCATGATGCTTCCACGCAGAGCTGAATCCGGCCCGCACACTAATACTGGTAAACCGCTTAGAGGATCTAAGCCTGTCCAGGAACCGCGGTGCGAGGCGGACCGTCCATGCTAATAAACCCTATCTCATGGCTTGAGATGTCATTTCATCTCAGTGTCGGGTAAAAGTCCCACAAAATTGGAAGCAATGTCCTCAAAATGACCTTTACAGTGTTGACGGGGACGTTAAACCTCAACTTGTTCCAGTGTGAGTACGAGTATTAATAATGGGTGCGGCTGCTTACCTGGTCTAAACGAACTGGTGAAGTCCCTCAAAGTATTCTCCCTTGACCGGAACGCGGTTTTGCAGTCTTTTCATCCACTCAGAAAATACATTTCCTTTTGGGGTATAGTGTTTGTATACTGGAACAGCACACTACCAAAAGCATGAAGGCTTTCAAACGACGTCCTCGCAGACATTTTTTAATATATGGGTTGAGCCAGAAATCACAGGCAGAAAGGTCTGGACTGTATGGAGGATGTGGTAAAGTTTTAATGTACAACTCCTCCAAATATTCGATCATTACTGTTGGTCTGTGTGCAGGGGCGTTGAAGAATATGAAGATCACGCACCCCTGCACAAAGGCGCTTTGCAACATAGTGATCCACAACAGGAGAATGAATGTTTTTTTCCTTATAAAATAGTCATGTAACACTCTTGTACTAATGTACTGGTACTTGGAGCACAATTCCATCGCAGTCAAAAACGGAGCGTACATGACACGTCTCGGAAGTTTTATTTCTCCGCCCGATTTGAGGTTTTTCGCCATTTTCACCTACCCAAATTTTATTGTTTTCTTTGCAATCGGGTAAAAAATACAGCCACGTTTCATAACCAGTTACTATTTCTCTGAGTCATCCTTATCTGAGGCTTGTCCCCTATTGTTTCGGTGTCAGAAGATGGGTATCCACTCAGGACTCAGGACAAACCTTATAATAAGCATTTCTTTCAATATGTAATATACGGCCGACGAAAGCATGACATTTGAATCTCCTATTTATCATATGACGTCGTTGATAAGCAGTGGATAACGTCGTGTAATAAATATCGTATGACCACACGTGTGATAACACTTTGGCGGGATTAAGTAACGTCATGGCAACGTCCATGTCAACAATGCATTTTTGCATGAAAATTGTCAAATTCAAAGGCGATAAAATCCTATTTAAAGTGGTCATATGATAAACAGAATCTTACACTCGTGGTCATTTCATATGATATTTATGAAACTCGCCGAAGGCTCGTTTCATAAATATCATATGAAATGACCACTCGTGTAAGATCCTCTATATCTTTCACAGTGTATCGCGCATCTTCTTCAGTTGCCGTTTTCACAATCTCGATTTCTTTTACTGAGACCCGCCAAACGAATTTGTGTCTTCGAGCATTCCGTCATGACAAATTTTAACTGCGCATGCCAAGCCATTCAGAGGGGCCAGGGATCTGGCTTTCTGTCTGAAGGTTTCTCTTGATTCACTGCTTGTATGAGCGAGCAGCGAAGGTTCTGGCGAGACTGCGCGGATGCGCAGGCTCGCCTGAACCTTCGCTGCTCGCATAGGCGATAAGTACCAAAATCGCTTGACGGGGCCCTTACTGATACTGCTAAGTTTGTGGGCGGTTCTAACGGATCCGTGAGCATCAACGCTAGACATGCACACTTGTAATACTCGGAGTATACGTGTTACAGGGGGCTGCTTGGCCCCCGCCCATCGAGGCTTGCACAAATAAATTGGGCTACATGGTGCTTCCACGCAGAGCTGAAACTACAGGTAATGCGCTTTGAGGTTCTAAGCCTGTCGAGTCGACCCGTCGATGCATATAAACCCTATCGGTTTCATCTGGGCGACAGGGCTTGAGATATAACTTCATCTCAATGGCGAGAAGTTGATGTAACGTCACAATGTTGACGGGGACGTAAAACCTCAACACAAACTCACGTAGCCTACTCCTGTGCTGTAGGCCTATGACATAAGACCTAAAAATAAATATCTGTGTATCCGCTTACCCGACCGACCCTGATTATTTGTGCCGACCCTGCAGTAAAAAAGAGAAAAATACCTACCGACCTTAATATTCTGTGAAACTTTTGACAGAAATTCATAAAACTGTCTAAATAGCAAAACTTATAGGCCCCTACTTACAGTCCTGTTCTTTTTGCTCCTTGATCCGCATACATGTAACCTCATTGTCTGAATGTCTGCTGGTAGATCCATTACGATAACCCACCCATGCGACATTGTGCATTCAGTTTTCACATCTCCAAAATGGCTATTTTTCTGGTGAAAATCTGTGATATTTTTGTTATTTGTACTTCAAACATAGGTTGCGGGTGCTCGTTAGAACGAGGCGGTTCTAACGAGTACCCACAAGCTCTGTCTTGGAGGAGAAATACGAAAAATAATGAATACCCCCGTAAACCCCAGTTTTCTCTTTATAAAGTGGGGTTTAAGGGGTGTTAATTTCATGGACTTGTTCACGTGATGAATATGGTTTGAATTTAGCCCTTCTTTTTCATCAGATAAAAAAGTTGACAAAAATAAAAAAAAAGTTTTTCGACCTACCGATCCTATTTTTTTCGGCATGTTAGCGGAAACACAGCTGTTTTTAGGCCCAATCAACTGAGCAAAGGTTTGGGGAAGGGGGCTGGGGTAACGGCCGCACAATCTATAGCATTCGAACTTGTCAATCCAGCATCCTAGCAGCCGGAAAACGCACGCGAGTGGCTTAATTGATCCGCGGGCAACTGATACTCACAGTACGAGTATGCAAACTGTACTCAGAGTAGTCTAGATCTGCAGTTACAGCTATAGATGTGCAGGTTACATAACAAGTCGTCTGCTCTTGGGATATAGTGTTGGCAAGACGGCGAAAGTGGTTTTCTATCTTCGAGGTACTCCCCTTTCTTTCAGTGGAGAAGGATTTGGCGTTACATGTGGATTGTCTCCATTGGTGACGGTTTACATGTGATGTTCTGTTTTTGTTAGGGTTGGAGTAACATTGGGTTGGGGGAGGTGTCATCGGTTTGTCGTCTGCTGAATAAGCAGTGGGTTGTGAAGGTTTTAGGCGTACTGGCTAAAAGTAAAGTCAACCAGTACAGAGCCCCAGGTATCTTTTTGTAATTCAGATAGCTGCACATTTGTAGTAGTTTGGAGATCCCATTTCGGATCAGGGAATGGAAGAATGGTTTGATGGGATTTTCCTGTTTCATTTAGTTTCGGTAGCTAGCCTAGTTATCGTTGATAAGCCAGGCCCCGAGGTTATAAAACTTTTTTCATGCTCAACTCACTTGAGCTTGAAATTTGTTCTGCTCTAAAATTTTAAAATGCCAACAGTTGTTGGCATTTTAAAATTTGTGAGCAGGAGAAATAACGTTTTCTGCTATCTGAGAAAGGAAAATCGCTCAACTTCTCAGTATTTTAATTTTTATGAGCACCACAAGTTTCATGTTCAGCTGAGTTGAGCATGAAAAAAGTTTTATAACCTCGGGGCCAGATGTATAGGCTATGAATGATCACTTACTCATTTGAGAGTTTGTACCTCGTATCTTGAGGTCTGGCGATTTGTCTCATTACTACGTCCTCATACTCACCTTAATACTCTTCGAGTGCCGTCAGATTAACTAAGGACCCTAATCTAGAGGTAGGCCTAGTCCGATTTTTCAGACTCTTCAGAGAAGATGGGCAAAAAAAAAAAAAAAATAAATAAAAATAAAATAAAATAAAATAAAGAAATATACTGTATTTACACCAAACGGATGGGCAGCCAGTCTAGGTCCAACGGAATACTGAAAGAAACTTCCATTCACTGCTGTAGTTTTCAATTACAGTTCTTCGTATTCGTCGGCCAAATTAACAAGAAAGTGAGCTGGGGAGGTGGGCTAAATAAATTTCTGTAAATAGTTAAATAAAAAGAATATCTAACTGCGACAATGACCAAATTGACCGCCTCAGCATGTGATGATTGATGGATAGATAGACAGATAGGTTTAGGTTTTTTTAGGTTTATTCAAGACGTTTGCCCCTAATTAGAGTTTCAGTCGAAACATAACATAACATATTAACACAGAACAAATAACAGCAAAAACAGTTTGAACAAAGCTTCAAACATGCTGGCGATCTGCCAAGTGTCAGGGCTGTGAAAATACGCCTACCATGTAGGCTACTTGTCCTGCTTCTCCATTAACTTTCAGGTAAAGTGAGACAACCGTGAACAACAACAACAAAAAAAAAAAAAAAAAAAAAATACTTGTCTTGAGACAAGAAGTATATAGAGTTTATTCATTCTCCTATTTGAAATATAGGATTTAGAAATCGAGGGAGGTAAAAATAATCCATCAAAGAATCGAGTGCGAAGCGCAAAGTTCTTTAACGGATTGTTTTACATCATCCCATATTTCGATTGTTTTTAGCTCGCCTGTACGAAGTACATGGAGAGCTATTGTTGTCACCTCATTTGTGTGCGTGTGCGTGTGCGTGTGCGTGTGTGTGTGCGTTCCCGTCACACTGCGTTAAAGTTGTTCAAATGCTTATATCTCAGCAGTCACTCATCACAGAGCACTCATATTTGGAACTTAAGTACCTGGGAGGGTCTTCTGTTCAAAGACAACAGACCCCTGGGTTCATGCCCCGGGGTGGGGCTAGGGGTTAAAATCTAGAACACCTCTGTAAAACTGTGTTAAAGTTTTTGAATTGCTTATATCTCAACAGATACTCATCACAAAGGATTCATATTTTACAAGTTGGATATCCGGGCGTGTCTTCTGAGATTCCAAGACAACACATCACTGGGTTCATGCCTGGGAGGATGGATGGGGTGGGGCTAGGGGTAAAATCTAGGGCACCTTTGTAATTTGTTATATATGTTTCCAAAAGGTCAGGTGGTTTTTCGCCGGGTACTCCGGTTTTCGCCCACCTTTGATTAACGATCGGCTCGATATGAGTGAAATAATCTTGAAAGGGCCGTAAAACCCAAAAAAAAAAAAAAAAAAAAAAAATATATGTTTCCAATATGCAAACAAGTTATAAACACAATTGGTTATATATCAGCCAATCATGTGACATTGGTTCAAGTGTAAAAGGGTGAAGGTCATGGTGACCTACATTTCACGGTCCAGTGATTTTGCCTTATATCTTGAAGACTATTTGTTGGAGAAATGTCATACCTGGGATATTAGTACCATGTGACCCCATGATTGACCTCGAAATATATCTAGGTCACTGTGACCTATATTTCATGGTCCAGTGATTTTGCCTTATATTTTGAAGATTATTTGTTGGAGAAATGTCATACCTGGGATATTAGTACCATGTGACCCCATGATAGACCTCAAAATATATCTAGGTCACTGTGACCTATATTTCATGGTTCAGTGATTTTGCCTTATATCTTGAAGACTATTTGTTGGAGAAATGTCATACCTTGGATATTAGTGCCATGTGATCCCATGATTGACCTCAAAATATATCAAGGTCACCGTGACCTATATTTCATGGTTCAGTGACTTTGCCTATTATCTTGAATACTATTCGAAGTCGAAATGTCATACCTGGGATATTAGTACCATGTGACCCCATGATTGACCTCGAAATATATCTAGGTCATTGTGACCTATATTTCATGGTCCAGTGATTTTGCCTTATATTTTGAAGATTATTTGTTGGAGAAATGTCATACCTGGGATATTAGTACCATGTGACCCCATGATTGACCTCAAAATATATCTAGGTCACTGTGACCTATATTTCATGGTTCAGTGATTTTGCATTTTATCTTGAAGACTATTTGTTGGAGAAATGTCAAACCTTGGATATTAGTGCCATGTGATCACATGATTGACCTCAAAATATATCTAGGTCACTGTGACCTATATTTCATGGTTCAGTGACTTTGCCTTTTATCTTGAATACTATTTGAAGCAGAAATGTCAAACCTGGATTATTAGATCCATGTGACCCGATAATTGACCACCAAATATATCTAAGTCACTGTGACCTATATTTCATGGTTCAGTGATTTTGCCTATTATCTTGAATACTATTTGATGGAAAAAATTGCATACCTGGATTATTAGTTCCATGTGACCCCATGATTGACCTCAAAAGATATCTAGGTCAGTGTGACCTATATTTCATGATTCACTGATTTTGCCTATTATCTTGAATATTATTTGATATTTAAATGTCATACTTTGATTATTAGTTCCATGTGACCTGCTGATTGACCACAAAATATATCTAGGTCAGTGTGACCTATATTTCATGGCTCAGTGATTTTGCCTATTATCTTGAATAATATTTTGATAACAAAATGTTATACCAGGAATATTACTTCAATGCAACCAGATGATTCACCTCAAATATATCTAGGTCAGTGTGACCTTTTTACATGGTTCAATGACTTTGACTTATATCTTGAATATTATTGGATGGAGAAACTTCATATCTGAATATTTAATTCTATGTGACCAGATGATTGACATATAAAAATATCTAGGTCAGTGTGACCTATTTTCAAGGTTTAATGATTATAATTCAGACACAATTTGATTCTGAAATGTAATATCTGGAATATATGTTGCATGTGACCTGATGATTGACCTTAAAATATATGTAGGTCAGTGTGATCTATATTTCATGGTTCAATAGTTTCACCTTATATCTTGAAGGCGCGAAACAGGCGAGCTATGCTGTCATGCGACAGCTCTTGTTGTTTGTTGTTTTACTAACACCTGACACACCTGACGAATAGTCTGGGATTTGAATAATTAATATGTTTTTGTTTGTTTGTTTTTTGCCTTGTAACAGCTGGCTGCTACATTTTGCTAAATTTACCCTGCATTCTGAGCAAAATACATCAGGGATATCAAGTCTTTGCCTGTCCATCAACATATTTTGACAGGCAAGTCTGTTTAGTGAAAATCTACATTGCAAAATTTAATAGGTACTTAGACACGTTGTTTAATGGTAAAAATGCAGGATATATATTATTAAACGATTGTGGTTGTGCAACATTTGTTACCAAATACGGTTTTTAGAAGCTAAATATAGGTATCAATGAACGCAACTTATAATTTGCTGCGACGCGTGAGAAGATAACTTCGAGCGCGTGCGTACAGCGAAGACTCAGAATTGCGCAGACTGATCAGAGTCTTCGCAGCGCACTATATCGATGCCCGGTGATCAAAGGCTTCTTCCGGCAGCACCGGAAAGTTTGCTGTTTTGCTTGTTTGTTTGATTCGAGGTTTAACGTCCCCGTCAAAACTGTATAGGTCATTTTGGAGACGTTGCTTTCAATTGTGTGGGACTTTTCCCCGACATTGAGATGAAATTACACCTCAAGCCCTGCCGCCTAATGAAACCCAAAGGCTCTATATATATATATATATGGACGATCTGACTCGTGAGGCTTAAAGCTTCTAAGAGTTTCAGATCTGTGTGAAAGCACCTTGCAGCCCAGTCGATTTCTCGAAGCCCGATAGGCGGGAGCGTGAAAATTTGTTTTTTTTAACGGAGTGATTATCCAGACTGACTTGATTCTTCGCTGAGCTCGCTTGCGCGAAGGTATCTTGTAGTGACCTACTTGATAGTCTCATTGATTTTGTGTTCAGACCAGCTTTACAGCGGATACGCTGAGCGCATACGTACATGTTCATGTAAGTCAAAGTTTCTAATATATATATGTATATAATTTGTTTGTTTGATTTGAGGTTTATCGTCGCCGTCAACACTGTAAAGGTCATTTTGGAGACGTTGCTTCCAATTGTGTGGGACGTTTACCCGACATTGAGATGAAATGCCATCTCAAGCCCTGTCGCCCAATGAAACTAATATGGTTTATATGCACGCACCGCTTTGCCTGGGCAGGCTTAGATGATCCGAGCGGTTTGCCATAACTCCTGTGCGGGTCGGTTTCAGCTCTGCGTAGAAGCATCATGCAGCCCTAGTATTTCTTCAAGCTCCGATGGGCGGGGTTCAAATTTTGATAAGTATACTGTAATTTCTTTTTGAAATAATCGTCTCTTGTTTATAGAGCCTGGGAATCTGCTGGGACGAATATACATGTACTTTGATTTCAGTTGCAAAAGTTATACAGTCACAATTCGATAATTTGAAAAAGAGCCATGACATCACGAAAACACGCCTACATGTATATAATTTTTACCCCCTTTGAACCCCACTTTTATAAAGTAAAACTGGGGTTTACAGGGCTATACCTTATTTTATTTTTATTTCTGCTCTAAAATATAGACAGTAATACTGCTTCATTTAATATATTACGTTATGTGCCAACCCCTCCAGATAGCCCATACAGGTTTGTCCGTTATTTCCAGTAGATTTTCCTATCATTTTTATCAATAATATAAAGGTAGTCATCGAACGCCAGTTGTGGCTTTCCTTTCTGCGTGGTCAAAATTTCCATTTCGAATTGAAAATAACGGGCTGCATCAAAAGCATGGAAAAATAAACGTGAACACAATTTGTTTAATACATTTCATTTTCAAATGAAATACAAAAGAAGTACAACAATGGCCCCGTAAAGAGTCATCAAAATTTTCTCGATCGGTGCTTAACTGTAACAATTGTTTGTCAACTTACTGATCGGTAGACTTGATCGAGTGAGCGAATGTTCAATGACGTGTAGCAATTACCGAGCGGTCAGGTAATTATCGTTCACACTAGTTGTTCTATTATTAGTCGTTCTATTATATGTCGATCTATTAAAAGTCGCGTCTATGTTTTGACTTATCTATTTTGTGTCGCTTCTCTCTTTTGTCTTTCTATGTTTTGTCGTACAGCGTAACAAGTACCCACAATCTATATTTTGAGTAGAAATAAGCCAAAAAAAATCACAATTTTTCATCTTAATATTTTCGTTTTTCGGCGGTAAAATTACAATGTATTTGTATTGGCGTGTTGTCTTAACGAGGTATAATGGTGATGACTTATGGATATTTTGATTTTCTATGCAATAAAGGAATGTTGTCTGTACTCATTAGAATCGCCACAATGAGGCGATTCTAATGAGTACAAACAACATTCACTTTCAAAATAAAATCAGAAATACCTCCCTAATTAATGCTCCCGAATGTATGGAATCAGAAGCTCTTTGGGAAGGATTGCATAAGGAAGTAGTTCGAATTTGAAATAGACATGGTAACCTAACTGTCTATGTTTGAGTTATTGAGGTGCCACTGTGTATAGACATTAAACATTAAGTTTGCCTGAGTAGTCGGGGATTTGAAATTCGTAGCATGCGTATTTAAGGAGTTTAATGCACCTTACTTTCTCACACTTAACTATGATACGAATTTATTTATAGGTCTCTCAGCATCTTGAAAATGGAGTTAGAAAATGAAAAAAAGTGGGGAAAAAGACATAAAAAGGGGAGATAAATGTTCCTACCCTCTTTTCTCATTTAAGCATCCAAACAATTCCAAACGACATCTCTTCTGAAACTACAAGGCCAACTGGAACCAAATTATATGTGAAGCCGCCATGGGGTGGAAGAAAAAACATATATTCTGAATATCTGGGTCACATGACCAAAATGTCCGCCATGCCCATATATGGTAAAAACCTTTGAAAATCGCCTTCTCAGGGACCAAATGACCGATGACCTTGAAACTTGGTATACAATATATGGGACCCGGGCCCTATCGAATTTGTTCAAATGATGATATTTCGTTGACCTTAACCTTTCTTACACCAAGGTCACATTCGGTCACTTAGGATTTTGTATGGAAAAGACAGGGTTTTCTGGTTCTGTTGCAGCTTATGACATCATAGTTGATATTTGCAATCAGCTTAATGATCCTGGGGTCATAAGATTAAATAGTTTTTAATTTTTCTAAAACTACTGGGCTAACTGATATCAAATTACATATACTGCATCAGTGTGGTCGAGAAATCCAAGTTTGTTAGAGGGATCTGTGATCGTCATACCAATAAACCTCAAAAGTGATTTTAAATTCTGCATCTCAAGAAATACAAGACCTTGGTATGCAGCATTTTGGACTCTAGCCTTAAGATGGTTCAAAGCTGACTATAATGTATGCGACGGCAACAAAAGAAAACAATGGTTGATTTTAAAATAATTTGGCATCAATGGTCCTGGGATTGGCCTCTACTAAACCATTATGGTTTGTTAAAATAGATGGCCACCACGGGTGTGTGTTTCTTGGGGGGGGGGGGGGGATTTATGCCCACTTGAGCTCTGGTGAGCGTAGTTTTTCATCGGCCGCTTGTTTACATATCTAATTGGCGTTGTCATGATACAGCAGCCACAGTTTTCTGCTTTACTGATTGCGCTTGTTTGGTTTTCTTTTGTTGCTTAGCTTCATAAACAATTAATTGGTGACGAGTGGTAGTTTGGTATGAAGTTACAATGACAGCAATGCCTCTGAAAGACGACAATGTTCAGTGAAGATAACAGCGCGGCCCTATTTCAGTTTTGTTTTTTCAAAGGGTTGGCAGATTTGTGTTCAGTATTTCATAATTGAAGGAAAGTCGTGTTTTAATGAGTTTACGCCTCTGAACAATCAAGCCTCCTTTTGACTGAAGGTGTGCGGAATTTTACTGCGAACAAAAAAGAAACATTATACAGTGTTTGGTGGACCGATTTTACTTAAATGTTTTAGAGGTTTATTGTTTTGGTTTTTAACATTAATTTGCTGCAAAAAAGATACTCTACTTAATTTAAATATCGGCATCTAATTCTCCAGCTGCGGAGTTGATATACTCCAACTTATTTGCTGATTGAATGACTCTGGTTTTGGTCGATCTTTTGGCAAACATGCGCAAATTGAGGTCACCAAGTTACATGAAGATGCAGAAAAGTTCAGTCGAGGGTCGGTGTTGAACCCTATGTTCCCACCCGTCTTGACAAAGGTGAAGAGAAGAAGCTTGATTTACGTAAGAATCGCACATTTATTATGCCAAACATCGTCCCTGTTCACTGTTCAATATATCTGACATATTAGGTTTCAACCTCAAGTAAATTAACCCGCCCGCCTAGTTCCTTTCTTATGTACGAACGCATTACCATCACAACGCCTGAAAGTAGGAGTCTGATGCTCTGTCTCTGGTAGGGTTAACCGGAACCTAATTGTTTGGTTTCCTTTGCTGCCGAATTCTAGCTATTTCGTGCTGTCGAGTCCTCATCGTTCTTTCATCTTTTTAGTCGTTTGATTTTCTGTTTTAGGAGATTTTGCACTGATGAGCTAGAACTCCATCATGTAGAGTGAACAATTTATCGGTTTTAACCACGACAATCAAGGGCGAGTAGTGTAACCATCTAAAATCTATTAAAGTGTCCAACCCCACCCCCGCCCCCGTAAAACTTCTTACTGACCCCGTCGTCGATCCTTTTTTGTTGTTTATTACTTTCATGGTTAGTCCTTAAGATGTATGCATTGCTAATGCCTTTTTTATTTTGGATAGCCGTTCGGTCATGTGGGGAGTTAACTGTCATTCTGGCTTTCTATCCATGACGTTTTCATTTTGGTGTTTTGAATGGGAGGTGCGAGATATTTTGTATAGATTTCTGATCACTGCATACACTCTGTTTTTCAAACGTGATAACTCCTGATGGCTTGTCATAGAAGGCTTTTTTGGCCAATCTATATGGGACAATTGGGGTAGTTGGGTGAGGCAAAGGTGACGTGTATCTTGCGTCAATAGGGCGTCCAGCTGATAGTGGCTTACAGCTGGACAAGACCTGCTGTTCTTCCAGCAGTTATGGGTAGAGGGGGAAAACAGTTATTTCTTCTGTTTCTGCTTTTCCATTTTCCCATTTCTCCTCTGCCCCTTACTTTCATCTGCTCAACTATCTCTTCTGTCGCGTTTCTCCCTTTCTCTGGAGAGAGGACAAAAATGACCAACAAGGGGTGACGTGCCTTTAAACCCAAAACAATCAATATATGGGACAAATGTCAGAAAAATGAAGTAGTAATAAAGGAGATGAAGAACAGATTAATCAGTGTGTGACAAGAGACACAGGATGATTAAGAGCTAATGGTGAATAGAGGGATAAGCCTATCGTAGACAGGTTTCCCAACAAAATGGTAGAAAGCAAGTGCAGGTGACATCTTAAGATGCATGTTTACAGGTTATACCACAACTCTGGGAAAAGGGAAGATAGAAGAATGTTTAAGGGATGGCTTTTAACCTCGGCTACAATTTGTTTTTAATCGTGCGACTTAACAGAAAATAAGGTACCCAGTAAGATTTCAAGTGGCCAGTAACATTTACGTGTTTAAAATATAATAATGTCGATGTTACTTGGGGAGCCTTCCGCACAAACCGGAAACTTTGGATAATGATTCTTGACATATACAATGTATTCATTAAATGTTGATTGTTTCAAGTCACCAGTTTAGAGAATCACTTGCCAATTCACCCGCTGACAAATATGCTTGGTGATGTATTTTCCCCTCACTAAATATAAACCGGAAGGAAATTGCCATCAGTAACTTTTCAAAAATATATCTATCGGTCCCTGTTATGATACATCTCTGACCAGCCAGTAAAATAATTTAGTTTATGTTGGTGTTAATATAAATTTTTATCACGATCTGTGACACAACAGGAAAAATGGTACAATGGTCCATAGGTATCGGAGTCCTTTGTTCATGCCCGGATTGAAACAGAGTCATCAAGTTTCACATGCCGGTGCAAAAATAACCGTCCTTCATACTGACGAAAAAGAAATTGTTTCAAAAAGTACTAAAAATTATTTAGCGCGAAAATAGTGTAAAGTTTACCAAATTTTTGGGGTCAAATTTCAATGGTCAAAATTTATGGTAACACCGGATGTAATTACGTCATATCATGAATTTTGGTGTCTTCGAGTATTGACAAATATTTTGGCTGATGCAATAAATCAACATTCATATGTAAACGCAAGCTACACATAACTAAACTCAATTCATATATACCATCCGCATGGGGGTGGGTGTAAACTCATAGAATTTTCAACCCCTTTTCCCCACAAGATTTGCTAAATAATCACATGTCATATAGGTTAGCCTCCTATCTCAATGAAACGGCACAAATAAAGTGTGAGAATTTTGGGTGCATTAAATTTTTCGAAATCTGGTCTCAAATCCCGGACTAGAGTGCATTGATCACCTTTTGCATGTATGGCAGGTATTCGGTGTTCTTGTTTGGAGTTTAACGACCCAGCTACCATTATTTCGGTCGGCCCCCGCCCATCGGGGCTTGAAGAAAAAGATGGGCTGCATTATGATTCCACGCAGAGCTAAACCGACTCGCACACGGGTACTGGAAAACCACTTAGAGGATGTAAGCCTGCCCAGGCAAAGTGGTGCGAGTCTGACCGTCAATGCTTGTAAACCCTAGTGGTTTCATTGTGCGGCAGGGCTTGGGAAGCCATTTCATCTCAATGTCGGTTAAAAGTCCGACAAAATTGGAAGCGACGTCTCGAAAATGACCTTTATAGTGTTTTGGCTGGGACGTTAAACCTCAAATCAAACAAACAAACAAAACCACTATTTCGGTCATATATATAGTCTTTCAAAACGCAGTAAGACGTGACTGCACTAGTCCGTGTTTTATGTAAGTCGCCTTCAGTTGGGATTTCACATTGGGAGATATAGTTTTGCTGAGATTCGCACTAACCATTTGGCCACGACTTCGAAATAATGGCATTATCGAAAAACTTATTTTTAATTTTAAAATCCTATGACAAAAAAACGAAACCTGGTTCCCCTAAAACAGGTCTAAGTAAAGACAGTCTGTAAATTTAAAGACTGTCTGTTAATTTAAAGAGATTTAAAGACGCACACAACAGTGCACAAGGAAAATCATGAAAATTATGAAACACGAAAAAATCGCATTCTCATACGCAGCCTCATTAAAAAATAAAGAGTTGCTGAAGGCTGCATGTATTTTATTGTCTGTAAATATCATTTTAATGATAGAAAATATGTGGACATAAAACAACACAGTTCCTTCCCTTAGACTACAAATGTTGTGAAACACGACAGAAAGGGAGGAAATATCTGTCAAAGGTCGAACATAAAATTAGTTTCCTACTGTGGTCGTTTCGTCTTCGGACATTTTACTGTCTGAAACTTTCATCAATTTTAGTTTCAGAAAAACTGTCTGTCGATGCGAGTGGTCAGTATGCTGACAAATTGATTAAAGCGTTACACGCCTTCATTGCTTAGCTCATTTTACATATGAATCTCTTTCTTTACAAACTTTTTTTTTCTGAGAACTCTTTAATTATGGTTGAAGGAATTTAATTAAATAAAGACAACTAAATAATTTGCAGTTACACATAATTAAATATTCCACAGATAACGACCAGATTACTATAAATAGCAAAGTGCGATTTTTCCCTGTTACCCCTTTTTCATAATTTTATTTGTGTCAGTCTTTAAATTTACAGACTGTCTTTAAATAAAACAACTTTCCATGGAATAGTCTTGCCACGCTTGAACGTTGAACTCTCAAAGGTCGATAAACTATAGCCGGTCAGTTCACCTAATCGCACTTTTCCTGCATATATTCGGGCTTATACATTAAACGGTTAACCAGTACAGTGCCTATTATTTCGGCAGAAACTGACAACCAGCGGGACGGGTGTGTGTGTGCGTGTGTGTGTGTGTGGGGGGGGGGTCGACGTAGAATGTTTTACAATCATCTCTATGAAACAATATTGCTGACCCGTAGAAGCCTCTGTGGTGTAGTGGTTACGCTACTCGCCTTGTACACCAGGGGTTGGTTGATCGATCCCGGGCTTCTCCAGAATCTCGGATGAGTCTTTAAACCGAGGTCCCGTCTCTGTATGACCTTAGCTAAACTCAAACACTCACTCACTCATTGCTGACCCGGCAGGTATAGTAGTCGCAGATAAAATTGTCTTGGTGGCGCAATTAGGTGTTGTCAATATACATGTATGTCAAATTCGCTGAGTCCGTTCGGTAGAGTGCATTTCGCATGCTTTCTGCAAGCGGACCAAATGGCCATATACGCCACAGCTTTGTTTGTGTTACAGTTCAGTTCACAGCTTTACCTTTCCAAAGGCAGATGCAACTAGTCAAAATTTTATCTTCGACTACAACCTGACCATCAATCAGACGCTCATCCGAACGATCTACCGTATTAAGCATTGTTAAGATGTTAAGAGAGCAAAGCGAAGAAGAAAGAAAAGCACTGACACAAGCCTTTTAGTGTGGCGGATAAGTAGGAATTTTCATCAAAAAGTTCATTTTCTGATACAAGCATGGATTTTTTACCAAATCGTTATCAGGTTCAGTGAGTTAGAATAAGAAAGTTGGCCACCAGAAATGTGACCGTTTTGAAGATGGTCGCCTTATCAGGTACAGTGAGTTAGAATAAGACAGTTGGCCACCAGAAATGTGACCGTTTTGAAGATGGTCGCCTTTTCAGGTACAGTGAGTTAGAATAAGAAAAGTTGCCACCGGAAATGTGATAGTTTTTAAGATGGCCGCCATGTCCTTTTATTACACCCAATTTCAACGCTATTAATTTAAAAATACTACACCAACCTTGTTTCATTGATAGAACATGGCCCTGATATTCAGCCTCAGCTAGAACGTTAGTTTGATTTAAGGTTTAACGTCCCCGTCAACGCTGTAAAGGTCATTTTGGAGACGTTGCTTCCAATTTTGTTGGACTTTTAACCGACATTGAGATGAAAAGACATCTCATGCCCTGTCGCCCATTGAAACCAATAGGGTTTATAAGCATGGGCGGACCGTCTTGCACCGCTTTACCTGGGCAGGCTTAGATCCTCTAAGCGTTTACCAGTATTCGTGTGTGGCTGGTTTCAGCTCTGCGTTGAAGCATCATGCAGCCCATCTATTTCTTCAAACCCCGATCAGCTAAACGTGGCATTGTTAAGACAGACCTTGCAAGTGCACAGCTGCTTAATTTAATTCTCGTTGGAAGGTCGCCAATGAAAATGCATCCTGTGGAAGGCTTGCAGTTGAGCGATAACCACAATTTGCTTTATTATTAGCCTTTTTTATTTGCGATATCATTAATACGAAACACGCCGCGGCCGCGGCCCCGCCCAAAGGGGCTTGAAGAAATATATGGGCTGCATGATGCTTCCACGCAGAGCTGAATCCGGCCCGCACAATAGTACTGGTAAACCGCTTAGAGGATCTAAGCCTGTCCAGGAACCGCGGTGCGAGGCGGACCGTCCATGCTAATAAACCCTATTGATTTCATTGGGCGACAGGGCTGGAGATGTCTTTTCATCTCAGTGTCGGGTAAAAGTCCCATTAAATTGGAAGCAGCGTCTCCAAAAAGACCTTTACAGTGTTGATGGGGACGTAAAACCTCAAATCAAACAGACAAACAAACGAAAAACGCCTATACAAATACATCAAAAAATTTACCAACAAAAGAGAGAAAATTTTAAGATGAAAAATGGTGATATATTTCTTATTTCTGCTCAAAATATAGATTCTGGGTACATGTTAGAACCGCCTCATCGAGGCGGTTCTAACGGGTACCCACAATTTTAGAGCAGAAGTAAGAAAAAAAATTACCCTCCCTACCCTTAAGCCCAGTTTATTATATAAAATTGGGGTTTAAAGGGGTAAAAATTATATAGGCGTGTTTTCGTGATGTTCTTGGTACTATGTTTCAGTATGGCAAATGTATTTCACATGATAGAGTCCTTGCAATTCCATCTCAACTGGCCGATGCCGTTGTTTTGTTTTGTTTGATTTGATGTTTAACGTCCCCGTCGACACTGTCAGGCTATATAGGTCATTTTGGAGACGTTGCTTGCAATTTTGTGGGACTTTTACCCGACATTGTCTCAAGGCCTGTCGCCCAATGAAACCTATAGAGTTTATAAGCATGGATGGTCCGACTCGCACCGCTTTGCCTGGGCAGGCTTAGATCCTGTAAGTGTTTACCAGTACTCGAGTGCGGCCGGATTCATCTCTGCGTGGAAGCATCATGCAGCCCATTTATTATGCTCCCCGAAGAATTTCGGGGGAGCATATAGTCGCCGCTTCGTCCATGCGTCCGAACGTCCGTGCGTCCGTCCCGCTCTTGTCAACGCGAATTCTCAAAAACTTTTGGTCGGATTTCAATGAAACTTCATGAGAATATTATGTATCGAAGGGGGATGCGCATATCACCTGCGTGTTTCGGTTCGATGATTTTTCCAACAGTTATGGCCCTTTGATGAATTCGGCATGAATATATGGGGTACTGTTCGTGTCCACGCGAATTCTCAGTAACTGCTTGCAGAAATTCAACGAAACTTCAAAGGAATCTTAAGCAACAATAGCGGATGCGCATATTATCCGTGCTATCTGGTTAGATGATTTGTCACAGAGTCATGGTACTTTGTTTAAAGCTGCAATGTAAGGTCACTGTGGCTATTTTTAGGAAAACTTTGACATCACTCTGGTGCCTACATTTATTGATGGATTTAAGTATAACTTCACACAAATGTTAGGTATGATAATATCTTGAGCATGTTCAACTTTCAGGGTCCTGGGTTCAAGGTCAAGGTCACTGTGGCTATTTTTAGAAAATCATTGTTTTCGCTGTAGTGTCTACATTTATTGATGAATTATATATAGATTATTCATTCTCCTAGTTGAAATATGGGATTTATAAACCGAGGGAGGTAAAACAATCCGATAAAGAAACGAGTGCGAAGCACGAGTTTCTTTAACGGATTGTTTTACCTCCCGAGGTTTATAAATCCCATATTTCAAATAGGAGAAATGTATAATCTGTATATTACATGCACTTCCATAGACTTTTAGGAGAGTTTGGATCTTGAATTTTGAATCTGAATGCCCGTTCAGTTGACTGTTTACAGCTCATGTAAACGGTTCAATCAGCGAAGTGATACAGAATCTGGGTGGAAGAACAACTGGATGGGCGCCATTTTGAAAGCGCTTTCTACAGTTTTGAACAAAAATAGAAGAAACAAAGTGTTTCAGTGATAAAACAAGTAAAACGTTAGATTAAATAAAGCAAAACTTACATCCTAATCAATGGTCATATCCATGTTTTCTTTTGTTTCAGCGTTGCATCCGACTCAAACGTCACGCATTCCGAACGTCTGTTGATATTTCTTAGACGCCATTACAATGACGTCATGAATAACGTCGCCGTGATTGAAACTTTCCCGCGTTTGAATAGAACAATTTCACTGCAAAGCGGTATTTCGTATCTTGTACATAAAGTAGTTCCAACTGAAGGGATTTATTTCCCCGGCTAAGAGGAAATACCAAGTTTATGTCTGGTAGAAATCATGGTATTTCTCTGTAATGCATGTAATATAATATAATTTCACACAAATGTTGAGTATGGTATCTCGAACAAGTTCAACTTTCTGGGTCCTGGGCTCAAGGTCAAGGTCACTGCGGCTATTTTTAGAAAAAAAAAAACTTTGTCATCGCTCTAGCGTCGTCATTTGCTGACAGATTTTAATATAACTTCACACAAATATTGGGTATAATAATATCTCGAGCAAGTGCAACTTTCAAGATCCTGGGGTCAAGGTCACTCTGGTTATTTTTAGAAAAAATCTTTGTCATCGCTCTAGTGCCTACATTTATTGATGGATTTTAATATAATTTCACACAAATGTTGGGTATGATAATATCTCGAGCAAGTTTGACTTTCAGGGTCCTGGGCTCAAGGTCAATGTCACTGCGGCTATTTTTAGAAAAAAAAAATTGTCACCGCTCTAGCGTCATTTGCTGATGGATTTTAATATAACTACACACAGATGTTGGGTATAATAATATCTCGAGCAAATTCGACTATCAGGATCCTGGGCTCAAGGTAAAGGTTACTGTGGCTATGTGTAGAAAAAAACTCTCATCGCTCTAGTGCCTGCATTTATTGATGGATTTTAATGTAATTTCACACAAATGTTGGGTATGATAATATCTCGAGTAAGTTCGACTTCCAGGGTCCTGGGCTCAAGGTCAAGGTCACTGCGGCTATATTTAGAAAAAACTTTGTCATCGCTCTGGCGTCGTCATTTGCTGATGGATTTTAATATAACTTCACACAAATGTTGGGTATGATAATATCTCGAGCAAATTTGACTTTCAGGGTCCTGGGCTCAAGGTCAAGGTCACTGCAGCTATTTTAGAAAAGGAGGCAGAAATCTGTCCAACTGTAAACGGAGTTCCATTGCACACAGCCTTTCATTATCAACCTCTCATCATTCTGATATGATTGAAATACTGCTAAAAAGGATGTAAAATCGCAAGTCACCCATCTACATCAGAGCTGCAGATAAATTGGATCAAAGTGAAAGAAGCTAGTCTTGGCAGATGGTCAAAATGACCTTTTTTGACAGTCAAGGGGATAGGATCAGATCCCTTTTCGAACCCTTCTGATATTTTATATGCATGTAAAGGCACCTAAAACGGAACCATACCTGGAGACAGTCCTATGAGGATTGCCTCTGTGTACGATAGTAAGTTTTCAATAATTTGTATTAAACAGTTTTACCCAATTAATATAGCTAAACTACCACCCAGGATCTTGGGGTATGGTATCGTACCTGAAGACACTTCCTTTCATTATTCCGACTTTTTTGTTGCTGATGTTTGTATGATAGCTCCGTCAGGCAAGCTAATCTGTCCACTGACAGGTTTTGTTATACTCCATTTTGAAGTACGGTGAGTATACACAGTATACCGCTCTTTAACTAGGATAATGTTTCCTGTTCCGACTATTGCACCTTCGGGGAGCATCCATCGGTTTCGCCGATGTTCTTGTTTCTTCAAGCTCCAATGGGCGGGGGCCGAGATGATGCCGTTGTACAGTAGAACGTACAGGAATGTGTAGTTTGTCCGCCTATCCTGCGAAAGGGTGTATTCACATCCTCATACATGTAGACCACAACCCTTCAGCAACAACTGAAACGGTGTCATTTCATAGCACTGGAATCTCTTTATATCAACATCCCAGTCATTATCTCCCTTCCGCTGATTCAAGAAGGGCAGTTGTCAATTTCTGGCTAAAGTATCTGCACTGTACTGGTTAACTGCTTACGTATAAGCCTGCCCATGCAGGAGTGTGGATAGATAAACGGAACTGCTAAAAACACTGACCTAAATAGTGTTGACGGGGTCGTTAAACTCCAATACAAACAAACAAACAATTATCAACGTCCCAAGGCGAAGAGTTCTTGTGGGTGAAACCAAAATCGAAAATAGGTAACCTTGTGGGGTTAAAGTGGAAATCAGAAAAATAAAGTCTTATACATAACAGCATCCAATATGAAATCATTCTCGACGTTGGATTCAATGGTTGCAGTTCTTGCTTGATTTCTTGACGATGTGGTCACAGATATTTTGGGTCAGGCGATCGTTCTTGTCTAAACTGATCTTTTGGTTAGGTTGTTACTTTATTTAACAACATTACGATAAAACACCGTGGGAAATAGTGCATTTTTTCACATCTACAAACTGGCTATTTTTCTGATAAAAACCGTGTCTAATTTTCTGATAAAAACCGTGATATTTTTTCTTATTTTTACTGCAAACATAGGTTGTGGTTTATTTACATGATGTCTAGCCAAAAGATCGGTTTGGGCGAGAATATTGTTGCATTTTACTTTAACTGAACCGCAAATCAGTTTAGATTAAAATAGTAATTAAACTTCTGTTTCATCATCATGGCTCGGCCCCCGCCCATCGGGGCTTGAAGAAATAGATGGGCTGCATGGTGCTTCCACGCAGAGCTGAATCCAACCCACACACGGGTACTGGTAAACCGCTTAGAGGATCTAAGCCTGCCCAGGCAAAGCGGTGTGAGTCGGACGTCCATGCTGATAAACCCTATTGGGTTCATTTGGTGACAGGGCTTGAGATGTCATTTCATCTCGATGTCTGGTAAAAGCCCCACAAAATTGGAAGCAACGTCTCCAAAATGACCTATACAATGTTGACGGGGACGTTAAACCTCAAATCCAACAAACAAAAATCATTTCGGTATTTCGGTATGATACTAACTTTTCTAGATTCGAGTTCGATGCATGTATAAGCGCCTTATTTCATGATTTTGTTTGCATAAGTTCAAAATAGAATTCGGGCGTGGGTCGATTGTCTGTGAGTGTATGCTGGGAAAAAGTCCTACACAGACACTTACACTGTTTCGTTCATAGGGGCTTGAATCATTAAAAAAATCCATTTTTTTCCCATGATTCAAGCCCCTATGGTTTCGTTTAAGCCATATATGCCAGCATTGTATTTTCACCAACCGTCGTTGGTTTGTTGGTTGATTTTAGGTTCAAGCCCTGTTGCCCAACGAAACAAATAGGGTTTATAAGTGTAGACGGTCCGACTCGCACTGCTTTGCCTGGGCAGGCTTAGATCCATCTAGCACAGATCTTTCTCATTTTCAAATCCCGTTTCAGAATTGTATGAGCTGCTCCTAATGAGATGCCAACCATACTAGTTATTTGCCTAGTGGTGTATCGTGCATCGGTAGCAACTATTTCTTTCACTCTAGCAACCATCTTGGCAGATCTTGCTCTTTTCGGCCGACGATCATGTGGTGCATCTTCTGTTGAGCCTAGCCCACCGCTGAATTTCTTACACCAACGAAACACTGTCGGAAAAGACATTTCATTATGCCCTTAAACCGAACATATTTCATCAAAAATGTCTTTGCACCGTATACCAAGAATACAACGATTTTTAATATAGGACCGTATTTCAACGGCGTACTCTGACCTTCTTCCAACCATGTTTTGTATTAGTATACAAGAGTAGACAGTGTTTATCGAACGATATACATGACTAAAGTGCACGGATTTTAACAGGTTTGTTATCAATGTATAGCTAAAATGTTTTTCTACGCTGTGATATTTATTTCCAGGGGATTTTCGCATTAGTGCATGAGAAAACGTTCTACTTGCATTCATATTTGAACAGTCCTCGTATTAACATAATTTCACACCCAACTGAATACATGTATTTATCTTCGATAGCGATATTGTTCGCTTTTCACGAGATGCCGATATATGGGATGCTTTTCACGTGATGCCGACAATTCACGAGAAGTTTACGAAAGCCGACGTATAAGGCGATAGCATTTACTAGTTTATTCCAGTCTTAGTCAATTTGTTCGAACTATAACGCAGTAAACAGGTAAAGGCGTGTGGTGCATCGGTCTCGACGGAAAGCCAAAAAAATAAATAAATAAATAAATAAAAAATAAATTAAATAATAATAATAATAATAATAACAATTACATATAATAAACGCTAACTGGTTCACCACTGTGTTAAGGTAGGCGATGCAACCATCAGTGTTCACTAGACACGTGACTTGCGAGTTACAATAAATTTTCTTTTTATACCGTTATCTTACAAGGGATTTCTTCCTTTTCAGCGAATAAGAGCATATTATTGTTAGTTTTTATTGGAATATTATTACTTTTTGAAACATATTATGACGCTTTCAAAGACCAAAGGCTACTGCATTACATGGACAAGTGAGTTTGTTTATTTGTTTGGGAGTTTAACCCTTTTTGTACCAAATGGAATCTTCCTCCTTATATATAGCAGGGATCCATTTCAAAATTTAGGGGTGTCAGGTTGTGTTTTCTTCAAAATTTATTTGGAAAATGGCTGAACTTTTAGCAAACAGTGGAGGCCCTGGTCAGACGCCGCATTCTGCGGCCTCTGATCTGGGCCTGCACTGTTTGCCAGGGTACCCGTATTGGGGTTTCCGGTACCAAATGGGTAAACAACCCGGTCAACACTAGTTAGGTCATATTAAGCCGGTCAGTTTTTCTGTCCACACTAGACCTGCATTAACGGTTAACTAGTATAGCGCACATTCTCCAGTGAGTGAGTGAGGATAGACTTTAGAATCTGCCCGCCACTTTTTATTGAGTTTAGTATGTTAGGAGTAAGTCATTGATGGTAAAGCTTAGGAAAAGGTCACTGGTGGTTAGGGTTAGGTTATGGTTAGGTTAGGTTGGTCCGGTCATTGGGGGTGAGGGTTAGGATTAGGGTAATATGAAGTGGCGTGACAGTTTGGAGGTCAGTTGTAAAGTAGAAAATATCACTCGCGCTGCGTACTCGCGAGTTGATCTAATAACAACTGACCGATAAACTGTGATTTATTACACAAGAGCTCACTGCTAGAGCTGGTCTGGTCTATTTCGATTTTGACACACTGAAAATCGGCAATAATGTGGTTGTTTCCTTCAGGGTTATCCCAACCTTTCGCCATCAGGCCACTTCGTCGCTCTAAAATGAAATTGGGGTGTTTAGGCTTGTTTCTTGTTTCTGTGAGACAACTTTTCAAACTCCTGTGATCAGGCCATTGCTAGAGAAATCCGCCAAAATTTTTGACTGTAACACGTGCATAAATGTAATTTTGTTTGTTTGATTTGAGGGTTAACGTTCCCGTCAACACTGTATAGGTCATTTTCGAGACGTTGCTTCCAATTTTGTGGGACTTTTACCTGACATTTGAGATGAAATGACATCTCAAGCCCCGCCGCCCAATGAAACCTACAGGGTTTATAAGCATAGGTGTTCCGATTCGCACCGCTTTGCCTGCGCAGCCTTAGATCCTCTAAGTGGTTTATCAGTACTCGTGTGCGGGGTCGGCTTCTGCTCTGCATGGAAGCATCATGCAGCCCATCTATTTCTTCAAGCCCGATGGGCGGGGGCGTTCCCATTGTCTTTATAGGCGTGCTGTGTTAAAATTCATGTTGATTCTCATAATTTTTGTCTCTTTATTTGTACGCCTGGCACGATTAATCGTATATTCGATTAATCGATCGATGAATTCCACAAAAATAAATATCATTATTACTTGATGGCAATACCCAAAGGCGTGCCTGAAATAGCTGGATGAGTGGCAAACAGTGCAGACCCTGATGAGACGCCGCATGTTGCGGCGTCTCATCTGGGTCTACACTGTTTGCTCAGACCCGTCTGTTCAAACACATATAGCAAAGTGCAACATATGGTAAGTGTCATGCTCAGACAGTACGCCAGACAGGTAAAATTAGGATAAAATCTTCCGTGATTACTAATCGATTATCGACCACAATTTTAAGACTGATAATCGATTATCTTTTCTGCTCCGATTAGCTAGCCCTATTTATTTTTAGTTGTAGCCATGTTGGGTGTCGTCGTAATAATGTGTTCCGTGGTGATGGTAATATCAGAAGGCAAGGCCGAGGACTCCACAGGCGGATGTAACATTAGTGCGTATTTGGACAGAGATGCAGACAAACTGTGCGGCGGAGATGTAAGGGGGATAATTTCAGTGTCATACGACGGTTCTGCCGTACAATGCGATGCGTTGGTCCCGCAAGACGAGACAACAAGCAAACCAACGATAACCTGGAATGAGGCAAAACAGGTAATTGCGGTAGGGATTTTTAACCCATTGCATACTGGTGGACCCTTCCACTGGTACACCGTCACACAACGAGGAGGACTTTCAGACTCGTGTGCGGTCGGCTTCAGCTCTGCGTGGAAGCATCATGCAGCGACTGAAAGTCCTCCCTTCTTAAATTCCTCCTTGGAGGTTAAGAAGTATGGGCAGATAGATAGATATGTTGGACAAGTCCATTTGTCATACACGAATGGGCAGGCATATTTTTCATTTTAATTCTATTTTTGACGGAAAATTCTGTTAGCAAATAGTGCTGGCCCTGATCAGACGCCGCGTTCTGCGGCGTCTGATCTGGGCATACACTGTTTGCCAAGGTACTCATTTAGGGGTTTCCTGCATGTAATGGGTTAATCTGCATTCGGGATGATTCTCCTTTCGCACGGCCCTCCAGGTCAAAGGCGGCTGGCACGTACAGGTGTTTTTTAGCTCACCTGCACGTACTGACAAGGTGAGCTGAGCTTTTGTATTCACGTTTTGTCCGTCGTCCGTCGTGCGTGCGTCCGTGCGTGCGTCCGTAAACAATTTCAAATAAGTATATCTCCAATACCCCATGGCCAATCTTGATCAAATTTCATGAGAAGCATCATCAGGTAGGGGGAAAGGCTCCATAAGGTTTTTGGGCTGATCAGATTGGATGGAATTCTGGTTGCCATGGAAACAAAAAGGGTCCATAGACTTATAATGGGGAAAACGACGTCTCCACTTTTTCTCGACTATTTCTGATTTGATCTTCATCAAACTTGCAGATAACCAGGAGGGGCTTACAGTCTACGTCGAGTTCGAATTTGGGCTACACGGGACAAACAGCTTTGGAGTTCTCTGCCCTTGAGCATAAATATAAGTGAAAAATGGTGTCTCCAGCTTTTTTCAGCCGTTTTTGATCTGATCTTTTTGTAACTTTTCATAAACGAGAACAAGCATAAAATCTTGGACGAGTTCGAATTTGGCTTGAATCTGCCGAGCCTCGTTTTTTCAGTTACATCCCCTTAAGCGTGAAAAGTTTTTCCCATAGACTTACAATGGGGAAAAACGACGTGTCCACTTTTTCTCCGCCATTTCTGATCGGATCTTCATCAAACTTGCGGCCCCGCGCCAGCCCGGGGGGTAGAAATATGGCGGCTGCCTTCGGGAGTGTGGCAGAGTGGTAAGACCCCACCGAAAACAGTCCCATTGCCGAGACCACCCGGTGCCTCGAAATAGGTGGCTGCCTTCAGCTTCTGTGGCAGTTGGGTAAAAGCCTCCAACATACAGAACAATCGTCTGTTCGACCGGTATTATTTTGTAATTCAATTTATTCAAATGCATCTTACCAATTTTTTTACAATTCACTACGCGAGATCTATCCTTTTAAACCTTTCCTATCTCATGTTACTACCACGCTGCATTTGTACGTGTATCATCATTGCTGGTGGGTCGCGCACCGCAAAGAAGAAAATCACATCTGTATATGTTTGTACTGTGTATGTGTCACTTTTTCATGCTCCTTCACTCTGCACATCAATGAAAGATGCATTTTAAATACGTTATTAAATAAGTAACTTGTCATTTCATGTTACCCCAAAAGTATTTTGTTACATCAAGGTTAACAGAATCGGATACTTATCACTAAGTTCTGAAGTGTTCGTCATCATCTAACACAGCTTTATTCTTTATTAGTTTATAAAATACTTTGTTCTCTCTGAAACTTATCACCTCAATAATTTCTTACCATAATCGTGGATCTCATATTTAGCAAAGGATCTCCTGTTTTCAGAGCCAAGCTTTTATTTTAGGCAAACGTTTTCGGCCTCCCTTGTCTGTAGGGAATAAAATATACAGATCACTTTCCTTCTGTAGTGAATGTGGATGGAATTCCTTGTTGAAACAGGAGCCACTTGTTTGCCGTGGGTGGCGTCTCGTATGCTGGAAGAAGGGATCCTGATGATTGAGAAAAGCCCAGGGATCTCCAGCTTTTCAACACATCATTTTGGCCCATATTTCAGACAGACGAGGGGTTTGTGCTAGATCCGGCCTGAATCAATCGGCTCAGTCGTGCCAAGCTCTAGAATCGCACAGCTTGTCCTGATCTTCCTTCTTTCTTTTTTACGTATCTTTATGGTACAAACCGGGTGTAATTTTGTCTTATTCCTCTATCTTTGAGTGTTGTTTGATGGGCGGCGGCTGATGGATCAATCGGTGGGCTTGTACTGGGGAAATTAAGCAGAAACTTCTGTGAGGGAGAGAATATGGGTGGGGATGGGTCCCAACTGTTCATTTTTCTTTGAAATCTGGGTGCATAGTTGGGAATCATAAAACAGAAGTGGAGCGGAAGGACTGGTCCTGTCATCGAGTATAATAGCAATGTAGCCTTGGCGTTGGAAATAGGAGATCCATTTCCATTAAACGTCCCCTTGTAGGGCTCCAAGGAGGGTGGGGCGCATAGCTATCGAATCATTTATCACCATGGGATCCAGCACTAGGAAAAGAGCATTTTTAGACTTATCCGATGACGACCCTGGACCGGCTACATTCAATTTCAAAGCAAATGAAAATTTCGCAAGAGTTTTAGTGGTTTCGAGCAACGAAGAAAAGGCCGTAACTACACTCTCATCTTTTGTCATTGAAAAACAAATTGAAGCTTTAATTGGAACACCAAAAAAATGTTAAAAAATTGAAAAACGGAACTCTCCTTATTGAAACTAATCGTAAATCTCAAACCGAAAATCTTCTAAAAATAAACAAATTTTTCAACCTTAACGTCTCTGTCACGGAGCACAAAACATTAAATTCATGTAAAGGAATAATCCGTGACAGAATGCTTAAACAAGAATCTGAAGCCAGCATTGTCGACTATTTGAAAGAGCAAGGAGTTACGGCCTGCAAACGATTTAAAATTAAAAAAGACGGATATCTAATAGACACCAACACTCTACTGCTAACTTTCAACACAACTACGTTGCCGAAATCTCTAAAAATCTTCTACAGAATAATACCGGTCGAAATCTACGTGCCCAATCCTCTGCGATGTTTTAATTGTCAGAGGTTTGGGCATCATGAAAATGATTGTACTGTCCCTGATGGATCTGTGTGTGAGAAGTGTGGTGGTACCGATCACCACACTGTCAACTGCAAGAATTCTCCAAAGTGTGTGAACTGCGGAAAAAATCATCTATCCAAATCAAACGTCTGTGAAGTTTGGAAAACGGAAAAAGAAATTATGAAAATCAAAGTCACTCAAAACGTCACATATTTGGAAGCTAAGAAAATTCATCAAAATAAACCAGAAACCACATTCGCCAAAGTTGTTCAATCACTTACCAGCAAACCTGAAACCAAAGAAACATCAACACAATTCAACGAAAAAGATTTTGAAATTAAACCCCATTCTAAAGTTATTACCTCTTCTGTAAAACCCAAAACCACATCGTCACAACCTACATCTTCACAACCTACTACATCGTCACAACCGACTACATCTACTTATCATTCAAGAACAGAATCTAGACAAACTTCACAGACCAGTTCACAACCTAACGGCAAACATTCTAGCAGATCTCACTCCCGATCCACGTCGGGGACAGCAGATCAAAAAGAAAAAAAAAACGGCAAAGAAAAGCATAAAGGATCAAACCCAAACAGTAAAGGGGCGTCTGCTGATCCAGTAAAACTGGCTAATCAGTACGTCGCCCTTGAGGACATGGAGTTGGACGTTGATCCATCCACGTTCTCAAAGCCTAATAAAAGATAAAGGATTAAATTCCTTGTTTTAATCTTCTCTCCATTCAACCATGGATAAGAAGTCAATAATTCAATGGAATTGTCGAGGACCGAAAGCCAATTTTAACGAACTTTTAATTTTATCTACACTTTTTTCTCCTAATGTCATTTGTCTCCAAGAAATTTTTTGAAAACTACAGATAATATTAATTTCAAAGGTTATAGTATGTACAATCATATCACAACGGATAATCAGAAGGCATCAGGAGGTACATCAATCCTGATAAAATCTGACGTTCCTCATAGGAAAATAGATGTAAACACTAATTTACAAGCTGTTGCTGTAAACGTCACTTTATCCAAGTCCATAACGATTTGTTCTGTCTACCTTTCACCTCATTTTAATTTTACTAAACAAGATTTAGAAAATTTAACTAATCAATTACCTAGTCCTTATATATTATTAGGAGACTTTAATAGTCACAGCAAATTATGGGGTTGCTTGGATACAAATGACAAAGGAGAAATCATAGAAAATTTTATTGCTGAAAATGATTTATGTTTATTTAACGATAAACAACCAACATATCTTCATTCTCCCACAAGAAATTATTTTGCTTTAGACCTTTCAATTTGCTCTCCAAATATTTATCTAGATTTTGATTGGTCTGTTGTGGACGATCTCCATGGAAGCGATCATTTTCCGATAGTAATTGAAGAAATTGAATCGACCCATGAGGATCGTCACCCCAGATGGAATTTGAGTAAAGCAAATTGGGAAAATTTTAATCAATTATGTAATGAAAAACTCGACCCTGAACGTTTTAAAACTGCAAGTGATATACAAGATTTTACTGATCAATTGATTTGCTGAAAAATGTATTCCTAAATCCTCGACTTTTTAAAAAAGAAACAGACCTTGGTTTAATGATGAAGTTAAAACTTCAATCAATAAAAGAAAATCTGCATTACGAAAATTCAGTAAACAGCCAACAAAAGAAAATCTTATCCATGCCAAACACATGCGAGCTAAAGCTCGCAAAACGATAAAATCGGCCAAAAAAGCATCTTGGCAGCAATACGTCTCCAAACTGAATACCAGAACACCAACTAAGAAAATATGGGACATGATTCGAAAAATTAGTGGCAAAAACAAATCAAATAAACATGTCCATATCAAATCGAACGGAAATATATGTTCAACGGCTAAGGACATTTCCAATGCCTTGGGGGAAAATTTTCAAAAAAACTCCTCGAGCTCAAATTATTCTGAAAGCTTCCAAAATATTAAACAAGAACAAGAGAAAAAGAATTTAAATTTTTCATCATTAAATCATGAAAAATATAATTTACCTTTCACTACTAAAGAATTATTAGATGCTCTCCATAAATCTCATGATACTGCTGTTGGCCCCGACGACATACACTATCAAATTTTAAAACATTTACCCAACAAAGCATTGGAAACATTATTAAACATTTTGAATGATATTTGGATCACTGGAAAGTTCCCCGAAAACTGGAGAAAAGCTACCATTATTCCTATTCCGAAACCTAATAAAGACCATACTGAAGCCACTAATTACAGACCTATTGCTTTGACAAGTTGCTTATGTAAAACAATGGAGAGAATGATTAATGATAGGCTGGTTTGGTTCTTAGAATCAAACCAGCTTATCACTAAATTTCAAGCTGGTTTTAGAAAAAAACAGCTCTACTAATGATCATTTGATTCGCTTAGAATCATTTATACGTGATGCCTTTATTAAAAAAGAACATGTCGTAGCTGTATTCTTTGACCTAGAAAAGGCCTACGATACCACTTGGAAGTATGGCATCATGAAAGATTTACACACATTGGGCCTTAAAGGCCGATTACCACTTTTTGTTCAAAATTTCTTATCCGATCGAACATTTAACGTTCGCTTAGGAAATACATTATCGGACACATTTGATCAAGAACAAGGTGTACCACAAGGTAGTATTTTATCACCAACCTTGTTCAGCATAAAAATTGATAATATAGTTAAATGTGTAAAAGACCCAGATTGTTCGCTTTTTGTTGACGATTTTGGAATCTTTTATCGATCCAAAAATATGGAAACCATTGAATTTAAACTCCAAAGGTGTTTAAATAATATAGAAACTTGGGCAACAGAAAATGGTTTTAAGTTTTCAAAAACAAAAACTCAGTGTGTTCATTTCTGCCAAATTCGAAAGTTGCATTTAGATCCTGTTCTTACTATATACGGCAGTCCAATTCCAGTCGTCACTGAAGCGAAATTTTTGGGTCTTTTATTCGATAACAAATTGTCTTTTATTCCCCATATCAAAGCTTTGAAAGCTAAATGTTTAAAAGCTCTTGATATTCTTAAAGTCCTGTCCAGTTCCGACTGGGGAGGAGATCGCACCGTTCTTTTAAATCTTTATAGGTCTTTAATTCGTTCCAAATTGGACTATGGCTCCATAGTCTATGGATCTGCTAGGAAATCTTATTTAAAATCTTTGGATACTATACATCATCAAGGTTTACGTCTAGCACTAGGTGCCTTTCGCACCTCACCTGTAGAAAGTCTTTATGCTGAATCGAATGAACCATCACTGTATGTTAGAAGGGAGAAATTGTCTCTTCAATATGCTACAAAATTGGCCGCCAATCCACGAAATTCAACATATAACATTGTTTTTAATCCTAATTACGAACGATTCTACAACAACAAACCATCGGCTATTAAACCGCTTGGCCTAAGAATCAAGCCATTATTTATGGAGGCCAATATTAATATTAATAATATTCAATCTTTTACGTTACCATCAAAAGAGCCATGGACGATAAGTGCTCCAAAGATTTTTTTAGATTTAAATAAAAATAAGAAAACAGAAGTAGAATCTCATATTTTTAAAAACGAATTTTTATAAATCAAATCCAATTTTAAACGTCACATTTCCATTTACACTGACGGTTCGAAACAAGATGAGAAAGTTGCTTGTTCTGTCATTAGTCCGAATTTTACTGACAGCCTTAGATTACCCGATAATAGCTCTATTTTTACCGCTGAAGCGAAAGCAATTGATATAGCACTCTATCATATACGAGATCAATCCGAAAAACAATTTATCATTTATTCTGATTCCCTTTCTGTATTAAAAGCTCTGAAAGACCAATAGCACAGGAACCCCTTGATTCAACAAATTTTACGAAAATATCATTACCTTTCTGTCTGCAAGGAGATTATATTCTGCTGGCTTCCAAGTCATGTTAATATTCGTGGAAATGAATTGGCTGACTTGGAAGCCAAGTAGGCAGTATCGTTAACTATTACAAATTTAAAAATTCCTTTCTCTGATTTCAAATCAAACATCAATACATATATAAAGAAAAAATGTCAATCTATTTGGGACAATGAAACTAATAATAAATTAAATAAAATTCAACCTATTTTTTACAGTAAATGCCCATTTTTGAACTATAGCCGAAAAGATCAGACAAAAATTACGAGATGCCGTATTGGACACACACGACTCACACATTCCTACTTTTAAAAAAACGAACAAGCACCTTTCTGTATATCTTGTAACGAACCGTTCACTGTTAAACACTTTCTCATATCATGTATTGAATTTAATCATATACGTTCAAAATATTTTAACATTACTACAATGAAAGATCTTTTTAATAATGTTCCTTTTTACCAATTAATCAATTTTCTTAAAGAAATCGGTCTTTTTAACAAGCTGTAATTATTAAAATTTTAATTGTTTAATCTTGCACAATTTTATGTATAATATATAACTGTTATAGACGCTATATGCCCTATTAGGGTTGAGCGTCTTTAAATAAAACATCCATCCATCCATCCATCCATCCATCCATCCATCCATCATCAAACTTGCAGATAAACAGGAGGGCCTTACAGTCTACGTTGAGTCTAAATTTGGGCTGCACGGGACAAACAGCTTCTGTGTTACCTGCCCTTGAGCATAAATGTAAGTGAAAAATGGTGTCTCCAGCTTTTCTCATTCGTTTATGATTGGATCATTTTGTAACTTTTGGTAAAGAGGGCAAGCATAAAATCTCGTGCGAGTTCGAAGTTGACTTGAATCTGACCAGTGGTTTTCCAGTTACATCTCCTTGAGTGTGAAAGATTTTCCCATAGACTTACAATATGAAAACGACGTCTCCAACTTTTCTCGACCATTTCAAATCAGATCTTCATCAAACTTGCAGATAACCAGGAGGGGCATACAGGCTATGTTGAGTTTGAATTTGGGCCACGCAGGTCAAATAACTTCTGAGTTACCTGTCCATGAGCATAAACATTAGCGAAAAATGGTGGATCCAGCTTTCAGCAACCGTTTTTGATCTGATCTTTTTGTTACTTTTAGTAAACTAGGATAAGCATAAAATCTGTAATGAGTTCGATTTTGGCTTGGATCTGACCACCGGATTTCCAGTTACATGCCCTTGAGGGTGAAAAATTTTACCCATAGACTTACAATGGGAAAACGATGTCTCCAACTTTGCTTGGCTATTTCTTACCTGACCTTCACCAAACTTCCAGATAACCAGAAGGAGCTTAAAGTCTATGTTTAGTTCGAATTTGGGCCGCATAAGACAAAAGGCTTTCGAATTACCTGCCCTTGGGTGAAAATAGTGTCTCCACCTTTTCTCAGCCGTTTCCAATCTGATCTTTTTGAAACTTTCAGTAAAAGAGAAAAAGCATAAAACCTCAGATGAGTTTGAATTTGGCTTGAATCTGACATTCGGTTTTGCAGTTACAGCCCTTAGAGCTTTAAAAATCTTGTCTGAAACCTGAAGGCCCAGGTCTTTGATGCTTGGCGTGAAGCTTCATCTAGTGGACCTCTACTGAGATTGGTCAAATTATAGCCATGGCGCCAAAAATGCTCCCAAGCCAGAGCCCACTAATTTTACATGGGCTTATATAGGGAAAACCTTTAAAAACCTTATTTTCTGAAACCAGAAGGCATAGTTCTTTGATATTTGGTTTGAAGCTTCATCTAGTGGACCGCTACCAAGTTTATTCGAATCATAACCCTTGGGCCAAGAATGTACTAGAGACACTGAATCTCAGATGAGCGATTCAGGGCCCTCTGGGCTCTCTTGTTGCCAAAAATGACGAAAAAGTTTGTATAGGCTTGATATATATTGTATTTATTGACTCGTGTCTGCTATGTATTAACCCTTATTCCGCTGCATAATTAATTTAGCCACACCCATGTCTGACTTTGAACCAGTCATATTATTTGGGCCCCGTCAAGCGATTTTGGTACTTATCCCCTATGTGAGCAGCGATGGTTCAGGCGAGCCTGCGCATCCGCGCAGTCTCGCCAGAACCTTCGCTGCTCGCTCATACAAGCAGTGAATCAAGAGGAACCTTCAGACAGAAAGCCACATCCCTGGCCCCTCTGAATGGCTGGGCATGCGCAGTTAAAATTTGTCATGACGGAATGCTCGAAGACACAAATTCGCTTGGCGGGGCTCATTTGATGTAATTTAATCCTCCAATTCACAAAGTGGATGTCAAACAGTGTAGATCCTGATTTCAGAAGCCATCTGATCTGGATCTACACTGTTTGTAAAGATAGGAGTTTGTTGTGAACATTAGGATAAGGGTTACGTAGAAAACCTTCCCTTCCGCTAATTCAAGAAGGGCAGTTGTCAGTTTCTGGCGAAAGAACATGCACTGTACTGGTTAACCGCTTATGCATAAGCTGTGGATAGGTAAACTGAATGGCTCAAAAATAACTTAAATAGTCTTGACTGGGCCGTTAAACAAACAAACAAACATGTAGAAAACCAATCAGATATTTTGATGAAACTTCGCACAAACATAAAACGTTATAAGACCAGATGGAGAACCCCCAAAAAATCGTACCTGGTAAACATACTTTTGGAGTTATTGCCCTTTGAACATTAAAAATAGTGATTTTCTGTTATATATTTGTGTTCGTTCTGTAACATGAAAACTGTTTGAGATATTTTCTGGAAACTTTATGCAAATACATATCACTGCAGAACACAAGAACGATAACACTGAATTACCTGCTTTTGGACCCAGTCACATACTTGTAAAAACATTAACGAAAACACGCCCATATAATTTTGACCCCATTGAACCCCACTTTTATATAGTGAAACTGGGGTTTACAGGGGTAAACATTATTTTTCTTATTTCTGCTCTAAAATATAGATTGTGGGTACACGTTAGAACCGCCCCGATGAGGCGGTTCTAACGAGTACACACAATCTATATTTTGAGCAGAAATAAGAAAAATATCACAATTTTTCATCATAAAATTTTCATTTTTTCGGCGATAAAGGTGGCAATGTATTAGTATAGGCGTGTTTTCGTAATGAGTGAAGGTTTTCACCGTTTGCCAGGGTAGGCCTACGGTTTCCGGAATGTCCCGTATAAAATGTGTTGACGTCGTTTTTCAGGGTGAAAAATATATTATTGCGATGCTAGACCCTGATGCTCCCCACAGTAAAGAGGGTCGTAGATTCTATGTTCACTGGATTTTGACCGAGGTTTCGGTGAGTACACTAGACGCTGGTCAGGGTCAATTTGTCAAAAGAAATTTTGTGGCGATGTTTTTTTTTTTTTTTTTTTTTTTTTTCAGTATCTACGCCAGTGACTTATATAAAAGGCCAGATTCATCACGAAAACACGCATATATAATTCTGAACCCCTTGAACCCCACTTTTATACAGCCAAACCGGGTTTCACATAGGTAAACCTTATTTCTAGCTCGGCTTTTTTCGAAGAAAACGACGAGGTATTGTCATACCTCTGGTGTCGTCTGCGTCGTCGTCTGCGTCGTCGTGCAAAAACTTGGACATTTTGTAATATCTCTGTCATTACTGAACATATTTACTTAAAACTCGGACTAGTTGTTCATTATGAAAAGGGGAACTCATACCAATGTGTGAGGTAAGCCTCAAAATATTATTGGCACAGTTATGCCGCCTTTTCGACATAGAATTTTTGCAGCCGAGTGTTGGTATCCGCATGCGGTGCTCTTGTTCTTATTTCTGCTCAAAATATAGATGGTGGGTACTCCTTTGGACCGCCTCATCATTTCTGCCCTAAAATATAGATTGTGGGAACAGGTTAGAACCGCCTGGATGAGGCGGTTATAATGTGTATCCACAATCTATATTTTGAGCAGAAATAAGAAAAAGGTCAGAATTTTACATATTACATTTCTTCGTTTTTTCGGCAAAAAAAATTACAGTGTACATGTATTTGTATCGGCGTGTTTTCGTAATGACATGAAATAGTTGGTACAATGAACATACTTGTAAATCCAAGTTTACATAAAAAAGCGGGGTTTACAGTCATACATCATTTTCCTTATTTGGGCCCAAATCATGGAATATGGATACTCGTTAGAGCCGCGTCATTGAGGCGGTCGCCTAATTGAGGCGGTTCAACGAGCACCTGCAGTCTATGTTTGGAGGAGTAATAAGAAAACTGTCAACAAAAAATCATCTGAAAAAAAACAAAAAACATGCCCTTTTTTCAGATATTTAAGCAGCAGCATTTCTCACGTTTTCTGTATGTGTTACCGTATTGAACTTCGAAGTTTCCTCAGGACCAAATTCAACACCAAATACTTAGGGCCCTTCAATTTCTTTTGCGGGTGCCCTATCGTTATCACCCTATCTGTATGTCTGTCTGTCTGTCTGTCTAATAGTGTCTATCCGTTTGTCTGTCAACATTTTTCATATATATATATATTTTCAAATAACTAGAGAAAGCGACCAGTGGGTCACGTATACCCCCGGCCAGCGCCACCCTCTGATATATCTTTGGAGCTTGTATATAGTGTAAATGAAGAAGTTAAGAAGCTATAAGCATCTATAAATGTGCTTGTAAAAGCTAAACCAAACATAAAATTTCTAAATGGACCAAGGGAGTGAGGACATCAAAGTAACTGAATGGTTGGGGGCATCAATGAAACTGAAGCAGCAGGTAGGGGTATGCATCAACGAAATCTTTGGACTGGTATGAAACATCGATGCAAATATCAATTAAATTTGTAGTAGGGTTTAGAACATTTTGTTTGTTTGATTTGAGGTTTAACGTCCCCGTTAACACTGTAAAGGTCATTTTGGAGACGTTGCTTCCAATTTTGTGGGACTTTTACCTGACACTGAGATGAAATGACACCTCAAGCCCTGTCGCACAATGAAACCAATAGGGTTTATTAGCATGGACGGTCCGCCTCGCACCGCGGTTCCTGGACAGGCTTAGATCCTTTATTCCTTTAAGCGGTTTACCAGTACTAGTGTGCTGGCCGGATTCAGCTCTGCGTGGAAGCATCATGCAGTCCATATATTTCTTCAAGGCCCTATGGGCGGGGGCCAAGAGTTAAGAACATACTGCCATCTATAAACTTTGTCATAAAACTTTAACCAAATGTAAAATTTCTAAGTCCATGACCTTGAGGTCAAGGTCACCGCAGGTAGGGGAAGGGACATACATCATGAAATGTTTGGGCTGGTATGCAACAGTGATGCAAGTACAGTATCAACTGAATTTGTGCATACAGGCATCTATAAACTTTTTAATAAAACTTTAACCAAATGTGAAATTTCTAAGTCTGTGACCTTGACCTCAAGGTCACTTTTGGGGGTGGGACATGCATCAGTGAAATCTTTGGACCAGTATGTAAGTTCAGTGTAAGTATCAACTAAATCTATCAAAGGGTTCAGAAGATACAATCTCTTAGAAACTTTGACGCAAAACTTTAACCAAAATGTTGACGGACGGACAGACGGACGGACGAACGGCAGGACGAAAACTATTTAACCCCACATACTTCGTATACCGGGGGTATAATAAGGCCACAGCACTATGAAAACATGCCTATACTAATACATTGTAAATTTTACCGCCGAAAATCGAAAAATTGTAATCTTTTTCTTATTTCTGCTCAAAATTTAGATTAAGCGGCTCTAACGAGTACCCACAATCTATATTTTAGAACAGAAATAAGAAAAAATAAGGTTTACCCCTGCCAACACCAGTTTGTTTATATAAAAATGGGGTTCAAGGAGGTCAAAATTATATAGGCGTGTTTTCGTCATGGCAACAATAAACATATTTTACCAAGTAATGTTACACTAGCCACCATATTGTTATAGTTATGACGCTTTGTAAAATTCATATTTTCAGCATTTTCATCTCTTTTCTTCATTCCGTCTTCCGTCCGTTTGTCAGTCTGTCTGTCCGTCCACATTTTTCTTGTTTTTCTGAATAACTTGCAAACCGTTCAACGCATCAACTCCAAACATAGGCATCGGATGCTTATTAGAACCGCCTAATTGAGGCGGTTCTAACGAGTTCCCACAACCTATGTCTTGAAGATGAAATAATTAAAATAATGTTTATCCCCGTAATTTTGATTTGAGGTTTAACGTCCCCGTCAACACTGTGTAGGTCATTTTGGAGACGTTGCTTCCAAGTCTGTGGGACTTTTACCCGACATTAGGATGAAATGACATCCCAATCCCTGTCGCCCAATGAAACCAATAGGGTCTATAAGTATGGACGGTCTGACTCACACCGCTTTGCCTGGGCTGGCTTAAGATCTCTAAGCGGTTTACCAGTACTCGTGTGCGGTCGGTTTCAGCTCTGCGTGGAAGCATCATGCAGCCCATCTATTTCTTCAAGCCCCGGTGGGCGGTGACCTAGTTTTCTCTATATAAAGTGGGGTTTGAAGGGATGATCATTTCACGGACTTGTAAACCAGATACAGATCTTTATGCCTTGTCTAAGCGAAGAAAACGCATTACGAAAACATGCCTATATGAATACATTGTAAACTTTACCACAAAAAAAAAAAAAAAAAAAAAATGAAAATTTTAAGATGAAAAATTGGGATATCATTTTTATTTCTGCTCAAAATATAGATTGTGGGTACTCGTTAGAACCGCCTCAGCGGGGCGGATCTACCGAGTACCCACAATCTGTATTTCAGAACAGAAATAAGAAAAATAAGCTTTAGTCCTGTAAACCCCAGTTTTACTATATAAAAGTGGGGTTCGAGGGGTTATAATTATATAGGCGTGTTTTCGTGATGATTGCAAAGAATGCCATCAGGCTAACAAGTCCGTTAAATGAAGATCCCTCTAAACCCCACTTTATATAATGAAAAGTTGGGTTTACTTATTTCTTATTTTCCTTATTTTTGCTGAGAGACATAGAGTTTGAGTAGTCTTTAGAATCGCCTCATTCAGGCGGTCCTAACGAGTACTCACAATCTAATTTTGGACTAGATATAAGTAAAATATCGATTTTCATTTGGAAAATGTTAGTTGTAGAAATAAGAAAGACGCAATTTTAGCGCATTGGGTGTTTATTTACATGGCGACGGTTAATATCCCGGTTGGATAGGTTAGGTTAGTTTAACAATTTCCGTCCTATATGCCGGTTATCCATGCCCGGTATGAATATCATTTTGAAAACACGTTTATTCAAATATATTGAAAATTTTACCACCAAAAATGAAAAGTATCAAATAAAAAAATCTTAGCTCTGCGCGGAAGTACCTCGATCTGGCGGCTCTAACAGGGAGCCACTATCTATGTTTTTGAATAGAAATAAGAAAAAATAAAGTATATTCCTGTAAACCTCAGCTTTACTATATAAAAGTTGGGTTAATGGGGGCCAAAATTATATAGGTATGTTTAACTCCAAAACAAGTAATGTCCTTAAGAAATCCTTGATACGTTCCGAGCTTTCACTAAGGGAGCTCGTTTTACTGCCGAAATAATACGTTTCTTAAGAACTATTATGAAATGTTTTACGAGAACACACACAAGCACGCACACGCACGCACGCACGCACGCACGTACGCACGCACGCACGCACACACACACACACACACACACACACACACACACACACACACACACACACACACACACACACACACACACATACACACACACACTTCAATCGGGGCTTCCAAGGTATTCGGCTCCATGGTGCGCCCGCGCAATGCTGAAACCGCCGACCGAATTTTAGTACTGGTAAACCGCCCATACACAAACAGGGTTTTAAGGAGCTGTCCTATTCGCATCAGGCTCAGACCTTAGCGTGTTACCAGAACTCAAGATTGGATCAGTGTTAGCTTTGCGCGATAGGTCCATCCGTCCTAATCTGTTTATCAGTGTCCCAATGGGCTGGGTACCAAAGTTCGCCTGTCATCTGAACAGAGAATTACCTGATGAACTGGCAGACGGGTTCGCTAGAAGAAGTTTAGACCATTCTCAGTTAATGCCTCTGTGAGGTGAATGTAGTTTATAAGCAGAAACGGTCGCACTCGCACCACTAAGCCTGCCCGGAAAAGTGACGAGAGTCAGACCGTTCCTGTATATAAACCCTATTGATTTGTTTGGGTGGTAGGGCTTGAGAAATCATTTCATCCTAATGTCGGGTTAAGTCCCATAAAATGTGAAGTAGCGTTTACGAAATGACCTAAATGGTGCTGACAGGGAGATTTAACTGACAGTTCAAAGCGACACACAAGTACAAACAATCTATGTGTATTTTGGGAGCAGGTTTAATAAGAACAAACAATTAATACTCTTACAAACCCGACTTCCCTCTGTCGGCCCTGGTAGCTCAGTCAGATGGGCATCTGACTTGTGATCAGGTTCGGGCCTAACAGTGGAGACTGATCGTGAAATCTTATCATTTGTCATTCTCTGTCTTCAGCAGCAGACCGGCCCCGATAGCTCAGTTGGTAGAGTGTCCGCTCCGGGGAACGGGAGGTCACGGGTTCGATCCCGGGCCGCGATATACCAAAGTCGTTAAAAATGGTACTAGCTGCTCCTCGCTTGGCACTCAGATTTACGGGGTAGAGCTAGGACTGGTCGACCCAGTGTCAGGATAATGTGACTGGGTGTGGTATCATGTAATGTGTCTGGGACATGATACTTCAGTGAGGCAGCACTATAAAAGTGAGCATTGAGCTCCCTGTCGCAACCAGACACCGTCGTGATATGACTGAAAAATTGTTGAAAGCGACGTTAAACCCGAATTCACACACACACACACACACACACACACACACACACACACACACACACACACACACACACACACACACACACACACACACACACACACACACACACACACACACATACACACACACACACACACACACAGCAGCTACAAGAACGATAGTTGGTAATCTCTGACGAACATGTGCACTGTGAAAACGGCCCCTGCCAATTGGGGCTTGTAGAAATAGATTGGGTCGCATGATCCTTAAGCACATGAGTACTGGTAAACCCCTTAGAGTGTCTTAACCTGAGCCCTGCCAAGCGAATTTGTGTCTTCGAGCATTCCGTCATTACCAATTTTAACTGCGCATGCCCAGCCATTCAAAGGGCCAGTGATATGGCTTTCTGTCTGAGGGTTCCTCTTGATTCACTGTTTGTATGAGCGAGCAGCGAAGGTTCCGGCGAGACTGCGCGGATGCGCAGGCTCGCCTGAACCTTCACTGCTCGCACAGGCGATAAGTACCAAAATGGCTTGACGGGGCCCACCTGCCCAGGCAAAGTGGTGCCAGTTGGACTATTCTTGCATATAATTCCAAACAAACCCTTTTGGTTTGTTTGGGCGGCAGGGTTCGAGATGTCATTGCATGTCAATGTCGGGTAAAAGTCCCACAAAATAGGAAGCAAAATCTCCAAAATGATATAAATAGTGTTGACTGGGTGTGTGTCTAGGAAACCTGTGGTATGGTAAAATGGTCGACTCACTATTACCTAAAAGTGCTGAGTGGGCCTTTAAATTACATACAAACAAACAGTTTAATGGACTTGTTAATTTGATGTTATCCCTTTCTGCTCTTCCTGTCATTTTAGGGACGGGCACTCCAAACTGGTGAGCTGGATGGAGACGAGGAAGAACTTTTCAGTGAGTAACGTATACTACAGAAAAATAAAGACCGTAACACTAAAGCAATTACTTATATTAGCGATTCGCTAAGCAATTAATTATTATTGTGTGCTAATCATTCTGTGTCAGGTCAGAGGACATAATAGGTAATGTATGGATCATCCATCACAGAAACACGACTATATAATTCTGATCCCCTTGAACCCCACTTGTATATAGCAAAACTGGGGTTTACAGGGGTAAACCTTATTTTTCTTATTCCTGCTGTAAAGTATAGATTGTTGGTACTCGTTTGAACCGCCTCAATGAAGGCGGTTCTAACGTGTACCCGCAATCTATATTTTGAGCAGAAATATGAAAAATATCACACTTTTTCCTCTTAAAATTTTCGTTTTTGGGCGGAAAAACTTACAATGTATTTGTATAGGCGTGTTTTCGTAATGAATGAAATAAGCGTACTAGCCCAGCAGCAAAATGTATGGCGCTGATCAGACTTCGCTTATGCGCAGATTGTTCTGCAACTTTGTCGTTCGCAAAATTTGAAATGAATAAAGACGCGATTCACAGACTGTTATCTTTTTTAACTTAGTCATGTTATTGCATATTCTAACATTTGAAAAACAATCCTTAATGGTTCCTCGTGTCATCTTTTTAAATATGTGCTATGGAAAAGTAATCCTTTGGAAGCAAAGATAACGACACAGAACTGACAATTGTCTAGTGGATTTAATTTTTCGGTTCCAGACTAGCTAGTTTCGTGACCCTCAGATATTTTCAAAATCCCGTGGGTCAAGCTGTCAACCATACCTGTGATAATTTTTGAGGGGGATTGCCATTGTGTTGATGGAGATGTAAAGAATATATAGGGAAATTCACAGTTCAAATGAGGGAGACTCCAAACTTTTACTAAAATTTAGCATAAATTGGGCAAAAACTAGCATCAAAATGTGGGAGTCTCCCTCCTGATTAGGGAGCTATTAAAGGTAAGGTCTACGTATACGACCACCCTAACTTCCACTCTAATGTTCAAGTTCATTCTCAGGAAGTATTAGTTTCATTAATGATACTTGTTACAAACTTGCATCTAGGAATGGCAACTTTAATGCCAGCATCCGTATTTGAACTTGACCTCCAGTTCATGGATCACTGTCTTTTGTGAACAATTGTGTCAACCCTAGATTTCACCCGGTTTTTTCAAGTCATTTTTTCAAGAACTACATGTATAAGTAGAAGTACAACAAAGATCAGGAATCGATACAATTAACTTACTCCACCCAACAAAGACACCAAATGGAAAGAAACACAAACATTAGGCGACCAGACCATAATGGAAACCTAAACAAAGGAAGGCCATAAGGACAGTTACTTTCCCACAAAATGGCCATATGGCCATCCAAAATAAAAAGACACAAGTGATACACACAGTAAGTAACAAACAACACCATAAATAAACCGCCACAGAAGAACCGCCTTGGAACGGTCAGTAGAATGATTTCCATTGGGGGCGGGGGGGGGGGCTTAAATCGATTTTACGTGGCCACAATCCTCGCCCTTACTTCCGTTGCGATTTAGACAAATAATTTGTTCAGTCCGCATAAAGGCCTCCTAACTCATCAGTGCAACATCTCCGTGAACACAAAAATTAAAGAACCACAGAGGTGAGACAACGGTGAGGACTCGACAGCAAGAAACCACTGAAATGCTGGAGCAAAAGAAAACCAACAGTTAGACTCCGATGGGCCCGACCAGAGACAGAGCATCAGAGCTTCTTTAATTTACTTTTCTGGGGATGGCAATTTTATACAAGCATCCATTACGCAAACACGCCTATACAAATACATTGCTAACTTTATCGCCGAAAAAATGAAAATTTTAAGATGAAAAATTGTGATATTTTTCTTATTTCTGCTCAAAATATAGATTGTGGGCACTCGTTAGAACCGCCTCATCGAGGCGGTTCTCACGAGTACCCACAATCTATATTTTAGAGCAGAAATAAGAAAAATAAGATATACTCCCGGAAACCCCAATTTTACAATATAAAAGTGGGGTTCAAGGGGGTCAAAATTATATAGGCGTGTTTTCGTGATGTTTTCAAGCCATTTTTTCAAGAACTACATGTATAAGAGCTTCTTTAATTTACTTTTCTGGGGATGGAAATTTTATACAAGCATCCATATTTGACCTTGAACTATATATCGCGGTTCACTGTTTGGGAACTACATATTGTGAGCACTAACTTTCACCATATTGTTCAAGTTAGTAAGAACTTCATTTAATGATACTTGGTGCAAACTTGAATCGAGGGATGGCAACTTTAATGCAAACATACATACATGTATTTGACTTTGACCAACTGGTTCACTGACTTTGAGAAAGTTTTGCTCCCACAGGCACGCATAGGCGTCAGCAATTCTTGTTTCTGATGTTTATTAAATAAGACCTTAGAACAGTAATTTTTTGTTGGCAAAGTATACATGAACCCTTGCGGGGGTTCATGCACGTAACTCAATGTTGTTAATAAACTTTGTAAAATTATAATCATTTCATTTTAATTTTATAAGACTTTATTGATAATAATGGGTTTAGACACAAGTATTTAGTTTACATATCCTTCTTGTAAGGTTGTTCTTAGTTTAAACCAGTGCTTCAGCTGAAGTGCACGACCCGCCGGATGCTTTTAGCTTTATGAGTGTTACCATATATGGGTATGGCGGCCATTTTGGTCATGTGACCTGGACCTAAAACGGTTCCCCCAATAAATGGGCCTTATCGTAAGAAGCAAAAATATATCTTATACTTTAGTACTGTATTCTGAATCGTTTGCAGGATAAATTGCATTCTCACTTTTCCAATACAAAAGCATATGTGTCAAAGTTTGACCTAGGCGCAAAGAAGGTCAAGGTCAACCCAGGGTCACCATTTTAGCAATTTATGATGGGCCTACGTCCCAGATGCTATTTATCAAGTTTAGTGGAAATCTGCCCAGTGGTTCTGGAGACGACTATTTTTGAAGGGTTTTTACCATATATGGCTTGGTGGCCATTTTGGTCATGTGACCTGGACCCCATGAGCAAATTTTGGTTTCCCCCATCCCATAGAGGCTCCATATGAAAGGACGGGTTAGTTTTCTATTGCAAAGTGCCTACTGAAAGAGCGAATTCTTGAAGTCAACAAAAACTGATCAAAATACACTCATAAGGTGACCAAATATACTACTCAAAGTTTGATAGGGATCACTTTTTTAATACAAAATAAATTTTGGAAGAATTAATCACTTTAATCGAAATTCGATACATAATGATAGAAAACGTATCCTTCACAAAACCTAGTGATTAATTTTGACAACTGGTACTGCATTCAAGCGTGACAACAGCAACCGTCTTGGCACCCCCCAAATTTGCCGTAACACGAAGGGATTTGGACAACTGTTTTTTCCCAAATTTCCAAATTTGTTTTGACAAACGTGCCTAATAACGTGTATGGCTTTTACGGGTATCAATTACAGTAGGACATCGCCTGCGCATGCTCGTAATCCGAGTCTGTTTCCGGTTTTGTGGAATCAGCTTTCATTCAGGAACCAATGCATTTTTGAGCTCCTGTAACGTCCTCAGATGCACAGGTCGGGCTGAAACAGCACGCTGTAGCATGTCCTGCGCATGCTCAATCGGATTTAAGTCCGGTGACCGAGCAGACTAGTCCATACGAACGATTGTCTCACGTTCCAGATAGCAATCAGTGACGTTGGCACTGTTGGGACGGGCATTATCGTCCATCAGAATAAAGTCCGGGCCGATAGCATCTGCATATGGTCTTACAAACTCATCAAGAATATCATTACAGTACCTCAATGCCATTAACGTTCCGTTTTCAACGACGTACAATAAAAATCAAAAATGAGTCAGTTTTACCGTTCACGCTTATGCCAGCCCAAACCATGACTGACCCTTTTCCATAGCGATCATGCTCTGCCACATTCAAGTCATCGAATCGCTCTTTAGACATTTGCCGCACTAACTGACGTTTACAAGTGAAGTCTAGACAGAATCTGGACTCCTCAGTAAACAGTACTGGCGTCAAGTCACGAACCGTCCAACCGGTCTAGCACGTGCTGTCTCGTCAAAGGAACACGTACAGCAGGCCTCGTGGCATTAATTCCGTACTCGTGGAGCCCGTTTCTGACAGTTTGTGTAGAAATTCGTACTCCAGTTCCGTTCCTAAGCTCGTTATGCAAACGCGTAGCGTTCAGGAACCGTTGACGTCGAGACTGAATCAACAAGAAACGGCCCTGATGTTGAGTTGTAGCCCTTTCTCGACTCCGCCGTGTCTGTGTGAAGGATTTCCGTGGGTAAGGTGCCGACTCCACATTCGGGAAACCACGCTCTGAGACACATTCAGAATGCCAGCAACACGACGTTGAGAGACGCCAGATTCCAACATTCCGACGCCACGATTCATTTCTTCGGGGCTCAGACGGTTCCTTAATTGTCGCCTAGACATTTTAGTTTTTCCCAAACCAAATGAAGTCCATTTTTACGCATGGTAAAGGAACAATTGGAATAATTAGGAATACCCTGGATGAGTTGTTTAGCTATTTATCTTAACTTAACTTATTTATTGTCCTGAGTCTTCTTTTTCAGCTCTAGCTTTTTTGTTTGGTGAATTGTAAAGTGCGTAGCCCGGTCATTTTTGTAGTGGTAATTTTCTACCCTGCACCGGTCACCGGAACTTAATTTAGTTCCGGTTCGCGGATTGGACACAAATAGGTAAACAACAACATAATGAAAATATAGAATAAAAGTTATTCATTCTGATATTGCCCACCAGAGGAGATTTTCCAAGACACACACAGTAACTTTTGCCGTTCATACCTCAGGAAGTCGGTACTCAAAACATCCATGATGTGTCATTTTGTATTTGACATCCTATTTGGAGTGTGTTGCTTGCTGTTGGCAACACGTTTTGTTTCACTTTTTAACTGCAGTGGACAAGACCTACAGGAAATTCCAATTGACTTCTACCCTGTTTACACTGACTCTAGAGGTACAACAGCTAATCAGCATAACCTTTCGTTTCATGTACCCCAGTTGTGCACGGTATCAATTCTAAAGAAATCTTTTAGGTTTAAGGAATTTCCTGGCTCAAATAAACTTTGTTATTTATACATATTTACAGTGATGATAGGAAATGCTTGGGATGTTGAAACTAATCCTGGTCCAGAATCCCGAAGTAACAGTACACATTTCCCATGTGGGGTCTGTACTGAAAGTGTTGGTTGGGATGACCGAGGAATTTGTTGTGATACTTGTGATGTCTGGTATCATATAGGCTTGTCAAGGCATGTATTCAACCATGTATAGCATTTATACTAGTCCATTGAGTACAAGCATGGCATGGGATTGCTTGAAATGTGGAATGCCTAACTTTTCCACATCGCTATTTGGTGATTCAGCAACTTTAGATACTCATAATAGATTTGATCCATTATCATCCCTGTCCGAGCCTGATAGTCCGATACCAGACAATATTGGCCCACCTACTGCAGCTTCTTCACCCATTGTGCAGCAACCAAGAGGAGCTAAACCGAGGACCAAAAAAGCGGTCCTCAACCACCCCCTCAGAATCTTGATTATGAATTGTCAGTCAATTAAGAATAAAAAGGCTGAAATTCACACAATTATCGACTCGGCTAAACCGGACATCATTTTGGGGAATGAGTCTTGGTTAACCCCAGATATCAAAAACTCGGAGATTTTTCCAGATTCATTTGAGGCCATCCGGAAAGACAGAGTTGGAGATGCCCATGGTGGTGTCTTTGTGGCATTTAAAATAGACCTGCTCTGCACAGAAACTCCGGAGTTGGACACCGACTGTGAAATAGTTTGGTGTAAGTTGAACATTATTGGGTGTAGGACTCTGTACCTTGGATCTTTTTATCGTCCACCAGATCAGATTGACCCAGATTATCTTGAGGCTTTCAATACATCCTTGGCTAGGATAATGTCAAATGGAAATGCCCACATATTGGTAGGAGGGGACTTCAGTTGTGGTGATATTGAATGGAGCAACCAGCAGGTACCCCATGGGGTGTCGAAAAGGCAAACACAACAACAGCTTTTGGATATAGTAAAAGACTATTGCCTCTCTCAAGTCGTAAATATACCCACCCGGCAAGAAAAAACCCTAGATTTGCTATTTACAAATTCTCCATCCCCCGTTAGTCGTGTCAAAGGGATGCCCCCGATCGGCAAGGCCGATCATGATATAGTTTATATTGAGTATGACATAAAAGCAAAGCGAATCAGACAGGTCCCGCGTAAAATATATTTATTTAAGCGTGCGGATATGGATGGTCTGCGAGACCATATGGCGCGATTTAAGGATTCCTTCCTTTCCTCTGACCTCTCTCGCATGTCAGTAAATGACTTGTGGTTCAGTTTTAAGACCGAACTTACGACGGCCATGGAAAGGTACATCCCAATAAAAATGACCAAAACAAAGCAGTGTACCATGGATCGATAACACGATCAAACACCTAATCAGAAGACGTGACAGAATGTACTTTCGTGCTCGTAAGTCTAGCAATCCCGACGTGAAGAACCATTACAAAAGGTTCAGAGCACATGTACAAAAGGTAATTAGAGATGCATATTGGAAGCATGTTTCCAGCATCTTTACCTTTGATGATGAAAATATTGATCCCGAGGGCCCCTAGAAGAATGGAAAAGTTAAGAAAGTTTGGTCATTTGTAAAGTCCCTGAAAAAAGAATCATTTGGGATCACTTCACTTAGGGAAAATGGAATTTTGAAAACTGAATCGCGCGAAAAGGCAAATATATGTAATAAGCAGTTTCAATCGGCGTTTACACGTGAAGCTGACGGTGAGCTACCATCAAAAGGTACAAGTCCGTTCCCCTCTATGGGGGACATAACAGTTGACCCCAAAGGGGTCGCAAAACTGTTGGACAAGCTCAACATACATAAGGCATCTGGGCCTGACGGTCTGCATGCCAGGGTGCTTAAGGAATGTAGTGCTGAAATATCTCCCCTGCTGGCCTTTATTTTCAATGAATCACTTGCTCGGGGCACTGTACCAGATGACTGGCGACAAGCAAACGTAACCCCGGTCTTTAAGAAAGGAGAAAAATATGATGCTGCGAATTACAGACCGGTGTCGCTCACATGCATCTGTTGCAAAACCCTGGAGCATATATTAGTCAGCAACATTAACAAGCACCTAGCCTCTGAAAGCATTCTTGCTGACTGCCAGCATGGTTTCCGAAGTCGAAGGTCTTGTGAAACTCAAATAGTTCAGTTCTACCATGACATAGTGAGCAATCTGGATGGGGCCATTAATCGTGGCCACAAACAGACTGACCTGATTATCATGGATTTTGCCAAGGCCTTCGACAAGGTACCTCACAGGAGGCTATTGTACAAACTAGATCATTATGGGATAAGAGGATCCACACTTAAGTGGGTTAGCTCATGGCTCTCTGGACGCACACAACAAGTTGTACTTGACGGCCAAGCGTCGGATCCAGTCCCTGTTTTGTCCGGTGTCCCACAAGGTTCGATACTTGGACCGGTCCTTTTCTTGATATTTATTAACGATCTTCCTGATAATATCAGGTCATCTGTTCGCTTGTTTGCTGATGATTGTGTTTTGTATAGGAACATATATACTACTTCTGACTGTCTTATCTTACAAGATGACCTGGATAGCCTAGCACGTTGGGAGGCCGATTGGCAAATGAAGTTCAATGTGGCCAAATGTCATTCAATGAGGGTGTCACGGCACCCTCCAGACAAGCAGATTAAATTCAACTACTCATTACATCAGCATACTTTGGAACATGTCCCATCCGCAAAATATCTTGGTATCACCATTACTGATAATCTTGATTGGGGTCAACATATTTCTGAGATTACCTCTAAAGCAACTAGGACATTAGGGTTTCTTAGGCGTAATTTGGCTTTTGCACCTAGGCAGACAAAGGGTGTTGCCTACAAAACCTTGGTTAGACCTCAATTAGAGTATGCATCACCTGTTTGGCATCCCCATGTTAAAACTCAGGTTCAACAGGTTGAGAAGGTTCAGAGGACGGCTGCCCGATGGACCTGCAGGCGATGGCGGAACAGAAGCAGTGTTGGTGAAATGCTCGATGAGCTGGAGTGGCCATCGTTGTAGGCCCGTCGCGAGCAGTCCTCTTTAACCTTCTTTTATAAGATTCACTCTCACACGGTGTCTCTTAAAAAAGATAAATACTTGACCCCTGTGACTACTTCAACTCGAACAAGGGCATCAAAACTAAACAACAGTCAATATCGTAGGTACCAGGCCTATAGTGATGCCATGAAGAATTCTTTCTTCCCTAGAACTATTCCTCAGTGGAATAGTCTTCCCTCCTCTGTGGTAAATGCCAAAACTGGAGAGGAGTTCAAAGCCCGCATGGTGTAGATTGGGATCCAGAGGTGTGCGTTTTAGTACACCTCTGAAAGCAGATTGTAAATAGTTTTAAGAACTCATCCAGTGGGTGTGTGTTTTTTTTTTTTTTTTTTTTTTTGCTAAATTCTAAATTTAGCGCACCACCCAACTGAGGTAATGGCCAAGTTTGACCGACTCAGTATATGAAGATAGATAGATAGAACACTGACAATTTGATTGGTCTGTTGGAAAGCAGTGCTACGCAAGATTTTGGGGGTGCATTTGCGAAATGTGAGAAGTGTGCACTTTTATGAGTACTGAACTGCACACGAGTTTCTGCTTAAGATATTTATCAATATACCGAGTACAAATTCTGTCAAGAAATTTTAAATTTTCAGTGCAAAATTTTGTATATAAAAAGTGATCCCTATCAAACTTTGAGTAGTATATCTCTGGTTTGTTGGACATATATTTACTTTTTCATCCGCATGCGTTCTCGTAACAAAATTTCCGGTTGAATACATGCACTACTGGTCATGTGTAACATTGCGCCTATGGAAAAAGTGAAGACCCCTGTGGTGTTCAAAGGAAAATTGCATGGTCGTCCACATCGTTAACCAGAGAAAACTACACACCACTTTATTTCAGAAACAATAATGCTTTCAAAATTGCTGATGTTTTGGCGGTTAACGATGTGGAGGATGTTGAAAAATAAACTTTTATCAATAAAATAAGGTGAGAAAAGCAATGTAATCAAAGTACTGTGCATACTCGCACGGGAAAAAGTCAATATAATCTTCATATACAGAAGGACAGCGGCTGGCCATCTGTATGAGCACGACCGTCATTCCTTGCTGGGCAAACGGGAATGCTATTCATTGATGAAATAAAGGACTATCATGTCACTGCTGTCACATGCTGTGCATGTTACTTGTATGACATACATTCATGTTTACCTTCCATTACCAGTTTCTGTCTTATATTGTTTACAGGGTATGTAACATTTCATATTTTCTGCAGATGTACCCTGAATGCTGGTATAAATAAAAATGTTTTCAGAGGAAAACAATGTCACCTCACCATAAATGTATCTTAAACACCCATTTGACTTTAATATCCAGATTAACGTCAACAAAATGTAAGCTGCAAACCAGCCATTTTTGGCCAAAAGCTGACAGTTTTTGTGGGAGCCTATGACCTTAAAAAACAAAGCCATTAAAAAGCTTAGATCACCAGCCAAATTTGGTATACTGCAATTAAATATTGTACCGATTTTGACCAACATTCATGAATTCTTAAATGATATAGGTTACAGATAAGCTATTATTGGCCCTAAAAGAACAAGTTTCGGGAGACCTTGGACTTAGAGTGCAGACAATAAGTTGCAGATAGGGTTATCCTTTGGAAGCAAGGAATACACAACAGAATTGGAAAATATGGAGTGTACATGTTTTCTGGGTCACACTAGCTAGTTTTGGCCAATTGGGCTTCATGAGTGACCCTAAAATATTTTCAAAATTCAACAATGGAATCAGTGATCCCAAAAGGACCAGAAAATGTAAACTACACTATGATGTAGGACAGGGAGACTTTTACGGCCGCCACACATTCCGAGAAACCAGCTGCAGTGACGTTGAATAAATTGTAGAAAGGGTTATCCTTAGCCATTTTTGCCCAAAGTTGACTGTTTTTTTTTGTTTTTTTTTTTGGGTGGGGGGGGGTGGCTGTGACCTTGAAAAAAGTCAAGGTCACCAAAATCTAATCAAATCCGAGGTATGTTGTAATGGTATATTATACCAAGTTTGAATGCAATTAATCAATTTGTTTATGAGAAATTGTGCAGTCAAGCCTTTTTTTTTGTCCCAAAATCATCTGTTTTTGGGAGCCTGTGACCTTGAAAAAAAGGTCAAGGTCGACAAAATATAATCAAATCTGCGTCATGTTGTAATGTTATGTTGTACTGAGTTTGACTAAAATTAAGCGATTTATTAATGAGATAGAGTGCAGACAAGCCATTTTTGGCCCAAAATTGATTGTCTTTGAGGGCCTGTGAAAAAGGTCAAGGTCACCAAAATCTAACCCGATCTGTGGTATGTTTTATTGTTATATTGTACCATGTTTGACGAAAATTGGTCATTCTTTAATGAGATAGTGCAGACAAGCCTTTGTTGGCCCAAAATTGACTGTTTTGGGGGGCCTTTGACCTTGGGAAAATGTCAAGGTCACCAAAATCTAATCAAATTCCCGGTATGTTGTAATGATATATTGTTCCAAGTTTGATTAAAATTAATCAATTCGTTATTGAGATAGAGTACAGACAAGCCATTTTTGACCTAAAAATGACTGTTTTGGGGTTGCTGTGACCTTGAAAAATGAGGTCAAGGTCACCAAAATCCAATCAAATCTGTTGTATGTTGTTATAATATATTGTACATTTTAAATATATATTTCAGAATCGAAAATACATTCCGTATTATTAAGCACTTCTAACATATTACATTAAATACATATAACTTCAAAACAATATAAATTTCTTATGCACATACTGTACATAATATTGTGTCACGGGATACAAGAAACATAGATTATGATATGGACATGTAAATTAACACGCTTTAATGCGGTTAATTGTTAAAAAATGTCATATTACTTTGGCAAATCACCAAATACTAACAATTACCCCACTTGTAGAAAAACGGAAGTCACATGACTGCACATGTCATGGTTAATTAATTATTGTTGTCATATGAACGCGCATATGTTGGACTATATTGCATATAAGTTTCATCCAGATCCATCGTAGGCACAAATATGGCTAAACTGTAACCCGTCCTTTGACTTCAATCGGCCCAACGGTTTCCGAGGAGAAGCAGTTCGAAAATTTTCACATTTTTCGCCTCGGCGAGGCTATACTAAATGGAATGTAATGTTTCGCAAGTTCATTGGTTAGATCTCATTGATATCTATCAGTATGCCAAAAATTGTTTAAATATTCCAAGCGGTTAAGTCACTATCACCAATTTTCACAAACGGGTTACGGACGGACAGACTGACAGAATGACACGGTGATTTTAGAGCACTCTTAGAAAATCAACCGACTTCAGTCGGTCGCTTTTTCTGCGGGTCGTGCAATTGACATTTTTCAAATGAGACTTGGTATTTTTTGCTTACGAGGACTGTTCAAATATGAATGCAACTAAGCACATAAAAATGATTCCGTGATAGATTTCGATGAAAAAATTATTTTGTCCCCTCAAAGTATTCCCCCTTTAACAGATATACAAACTTTCAGTCTTCTGATCCAATCATTGAATGCATTTTGGTAGTCTTTTCGAGGTATACTATGAAGGCACTGGAATATTGCAGAACCGAGGTGTTTGCGCTGTACAAATATTCCACCAGAAAGGTATTTTTTCAGCCGCGGGAACAAAAATGTCACACGGGGCAAGGTCAGGGGAATACGGGGGGGGGGGGGGGGGGGGGGGAGTTCAACAACCTTTTCCTGCTTCAGATAGTCTTGCACAATGAACTCCTTGTGGGATGACGCATTGTCATGTAGCAATCTGACATTGGCCAAACCAGTTGCGGGTCTTCGTTCTTTGAAATATTTCTTCAATTTTCTAAGAACTTTATTCTTGTAAAACTTCGTATTTACAGATTTGCATGTAGGCACAGAAACCTGAATAGCAGGGCCCTGATTTGAAAAGAATATGGCATACAATACCTTCTTGGCGTTCATGGTCCGCTTTGCAATGCATGGTCTTTTGCAATACTTTGTTGCCAATATTTTGTTCCGAAACTTTCGTTTTGGCTCAAAAAAGTGAACCCATGTCTCGTCACCTGTGACGACATTAGCGAAAGACCGTGCATTGTAATTTGGAAACTTTTAAGCAACTTCTTGGCGCACTGAATGCGTGTCTTTTTCTGCTCATCTGTCAACAGATGGGGAATCCATCTAGCACATATCTTTCTCATTTTCAAATCCCGTTTCAGAATTGTATGAGCTGCTCCTAATGAGATGCCAACTATACTAGGTATTTGCCTAGTGGTGTATCGTGCATCGGTAGCAACTATTTCTTTTACTTAAACAACCATCTTGGCAGATGTTGCTCTTTTCGGCCGACGATCATGTGGTGCATCTTCTGTTGAGCCTAGCCCACAGCTGAATTTCTTACACAAACGAAAAACTGTCGGAAAAGACATTTCATTATGCCCATAAACCGAACATATTTCATCAAAAATGTCTTTGCACCGTATACCAAGAATACAACAATTCTTAATATAGAACCGTATTTCCACGGCGTACTCTGACCTTCTTCCAACCATGTTTTGTATTAGTATACAAGAGTAGACAGTGTTTATCGAACGATATTCATGGCTAAAGTGAACGGATTTTAACAGATTTGGTATCAATGTATAGGTAAAATGTTTTTCTACGCTGTGATATTTATTTCCAGGTGATTTTCGCACTAGTGCATGAGAAAACGTTCCACTTGCATTCATATTTGAACAGTCCTCGTATTTATGCATAATATATAGATCTTTTGTTTTTGCTCATTGGAACTGCCACATCGAGATCATACCAATATCATATATTATTCAATGAAGACAAAAGAAAAAAATCTTTATCACAAAATCATCACGATAACAAGTCCGTTCAAACCCCAATCTGGGGTTAAAGGGGGTATACATTATGTTTCTCGTATTTTTGCTCCAAGATATAGGTTGTTGGTACTCGTTATATAGAACCGCCTCATTGAGGCGGTTCTTACGAGTACCAACATCCTATGTTTGGAGCAGATTTGTTTGTACTGGAGTTTAATCTAATATTTTAGGTCATGTTTGAGCCGGTCATTTTACCTATCCACACTTTTACTGGGCAGGCTGTAACCAGTACAGTGCACATTCTTTCGTCAGAAACTGACAACTGTCCTTCTTGAATCAGCAAAAGGGAGAGAATGACCATAGGAAAGATTTCATGATCAGTTTCCACGAAAGAACGTTGCAGGCCCAGGCAGGTATCGAAGCCGCAACCTCCTGTTCACCATTCAGACGCGCATCCGAGGGAGGTATCGAGTCCGGCATGTTTGGAGTAGAAATAAGGAAACAAAGCCCGTTTTTGAGAAATGAAAGAATACATTACCTCAAATGGATACGTTATCGCAATGTTGTCCTCATCACTATATTGGGGCTTTGCCGAGACATGTTAGATTGAGATATGGCGGGTTCGATACTTACCGTGTCAGCAACATTCTTTTGTGGAGATTGATCTTGAAGTCTCCATATTCTCCTTAGCACTGATTAAGAAGGGCAGTTGTCAGTTTCTGACCAAAGAATATATATACATCATACTGGATAAATCCTCATTACGAAACGCGCCTATACAAATACAGTATAATTCCTATATTAAGACCACCTTTAGGACTGTTCAGAAGTGGTCTTTAAGACCATCAGAAGTGGTATTTAAGACCACTTTTGAACACCCCCAATGGGGGTGTCTGACCATATGACACTGTATGCCAAAAACACGAAGAAGAATAACTGCAGCTTCCTAAATAAGCTTTTTAAAGCAGAATAGGCTTAATTTTAGGTGGTCTTAATAGCAGAATAGGCTTAATTTTAGGTGGTCTTAATAGCGCAATTTCACTGTACATTGTAAATTTTACCGGCACAATACAAACGGAAAATTTTAGATGAAAAATTGTGATATTTTTCTTTTCCCTGTTCAAAACAAAGATGGTGGAAAGTCGTTAGAACCGCCTCGGTGAGCCTGTTTTAACGAGTACCCACATTCTATGTTTTTGAGCAGACATATGAAAAATAGTGTTTGCCCCTGTATACCCCAGTTTTACAATAATTATAAAAGTGGGGTTCAATGGGGTCAGAATTATGTATGTGTGTTTTGAGTTTCGTGATGTTATGTATTAACACGTCCAGTTTTTTGTTTGTTTGATTTTAGGTTTAACGTCCCCGTCAACACTGTAAAGGTCATTTTGGAGACGTTGCTTCCAATTTTGTGGGACTTTTACCCGACATTGAGATGCAATGACATCTCAAGCCCTGTCGCCCAATGAAACCAATAGGGTGTTTTAGCATCGACGGTCCGCCTCGCACCGCGGTCCCTGGACAGGCTTAGATCCTCTAAGCTGTTTACCAGTACTAGTGTGCGGGCCGGATTCAGCTCTGCGTGGAAGCACACGTCCAGTAAAAGTACATATAGTAAGGTAATCTGTCTGGCTCGGTATTACCTAAATAGTGTTGACTGGGCCATTAAACTACAAACTAACAAAAAAAAAATATATATTTTCCTCTTCCCACTTTCATTTGCAGGTTATGCACCTCCTACTCCGCCCTCTGGAACTCATAAATACCAGTTCTTCATCTTCGTGTCAACGGAAAAGGTGAAAACCACTCAGCAAAAGCGTCATGATTTCTCATTGGTCGATTTTGTTCAAGAAAATGACTTCTGTGATCCTGTTGGACGATTCCAATACAAAGTGGAATCCGAGCACTCCTAAGTTGCCGGAAAGTCACAGGGTCATTCTTTGGCTTCAAAAAGGGGAAATGCTTATTCGGACGCGTGCACCTGGCAAAGATTCCGTGCACATGACGACAACATATCCGTGTGATATAGTGCATTTTTCAAACCTTAAAAAAGGTAATTTTTCTGATGAAAATTTGTGATATTTTTCTTATTTTTTACTTCAAACATAGGTTTTGGATGCTCGTTAGAAACGCCTCATTGAGGCGGTTCCAACGAGTACACACAACCTATGTCTTGGAGAAGAAATAAGGAAAATAATGTTTACCCCCTAAACCCCAGTTTTCTCTATATAAGGTGGGGTTTAGGGGTGGGGTCCGTTTTATTTCACGGACTTGTTCACGTGATGAATGTGCCTGCAGCAATGACTCATATCAGACCGTACAAAACATGCCGTCTGATCTGTTAAGAAAACACGCTTATTCAAATATATTGCTAAAATTTTACCACCAAAAATGTTTTTTTTTTTTCAGATACAAGCCTGAATATTTTCCATATGTCTGCTCAAAACATCAACACACCCGTGCGATAAAGTGCATTTTTTTCACATCTGCAAAATGTCTACTTTCCTGATGAAAATCTATGACGTTTTTCTTATTTATACTGCAAACATAGGTTGTGGATGCCCGATAGCGGTTCTAACGAGTACCCACAACCCATGTCTTGGAGCAGAAATAAGAAAAATAATGAATCCCCCTTTGAACCTCAGTTTTCTCTATTTAGAGGGGTGTTGATTTCAGACTTGTTCACGTGATGTACGTGCAGCAATGACACGGATTTTACAGCACAAATGTGCAGTCTAATCTGGGTATTTGTTAGGCACTATAAGGATAGATATTGAGCTGAACTTCTTGAAGTAGAGAAAGACATGCGGAAATGATATTGAGCACACTTTAATTTTTGTGCTTATGGTCCCGTACGTTCGAAGGTGCATTTTTTGCTCGTTGTGGCTTATTTTCTTGAATGTCTTTTGATTGGACTGTGTTGCTCTTTGAAAAGAACTTTTACAATACATGTGCTATTTATTTATTTATTTTCCATTGTTGTGTTGGTCATATGATTGATTGATTGATTGATTGATTGATTTACTTGTTTTTTTATCATTGTTAGGTTCGTCGCATGATACATACTTTATTAACATGATACATGCTTGATTAATTTATTCATTCATTTTTTTTTTCATTAGTGTGTCGGACACATGATACATTTATTTATTTATTTATTGTTCGGATTGTCACAGTTTATCAAACCACAAGTGTTTCATTTATTCATTTATTTATATATCTATCATTGTTGTGTTGCTCAAATGATACATACTGAATTTATTTATTTATTTATTTATTATTTACTGTTAAGTTTGTCGTACGACTGAGCTACCATCTGATGTGAGACATTAATTATACCCCCATGGCATACGCAGTATGCCATGGGGGTATATAGTTTTCGTATTTTCTCTGTGTGTGTGTGTGTGTGTGTGTTAACATTTTCGTGTCCGCTCCATAACTTTCCAACCGCTTGATATATTTTCATGAAACTTCACATAAATGTTAAACACCATGAGACGACGTGCAAAACACATGAATCGTAACTCTTGCTTTTCTACTTTCAGAGTTATTGCCCTTTGTATGTTTTAATTTGCATTTTCGTGTCCGCTCCATAACTTTTCAACCGCTTGATATATTTTCATGAAACTTCACATAAATGTTAAACACCATGAGACGACATGCAGAACACATGAATCGTAACTCTTGCTTTTCTACTTTCAGGGTTATTGCCCTTTGTATGTTTAACTTGCAATTTTTACCATACACTTGTGTCCGCTCTGTAACTTTCAAACCGTTTGAGATAATTTCATGAAACTTCAAACAAATGCAAAGCACAATAATAGAATGGGCGAGTTCGACTTTCAAGGTCATGACCTCAAGGTCAAGGTCACTGTGGCTATTTTTAGTAAAACTTTGTTATCGCACCAGCGCCTACATTTCTTCACCAATTTCAATATTACTTCACACAAATGTTCCTTATGACAATATTTCGAGCGAGTTTTACTTTCAAGGTCATGACCTCAAGGTCAAGGTCACTGTGGCTATTTTTAGAAAAAATTGTCATCGCTCTAGCGCCCACATTTCTTCACCAATTTTAATATAACCTCACACAAATGTTCCTTATGATACTATCTCGAGCGAGTTTCACTTTCATGCTCATGATCTCAAGGTCAAGGTCACTATGGCTATTTTTAGAAAAAAACGTCATCGCTATAGTGCCTTTATTTCTTCACCAATTTCAATATAACTTCAAACAAATATTACTTATGACAATATCTCTAGCGAATTCGACTTTCAAGGTCGTGACCTCACTGTCAAGGTCACTGTCGCTATTTTTAGAAAAACTTTGTCTTTGTCATGGCTCTAGCGCCTACATTTCTTCACCAATTTCAAAATAACTTCACACAAATGTTCCTTATGGCATTATCAAGGTCACTGTGGCTATTTTTTGGAAAAACGTTGACAATTTTCAGTTTTCTTCATTTCTGCTCAAAAGACGGTTGTATGAACTCGACTGTTTGTTTCTTTGGCTCATGTTTTACTGATGGCTGTAGCCGGGGGTATCAGTGAGCATATGCTCACTTGATTGTCTAGTTTGTTGTTTGTTTGTTTGAATTCAGGTTTACCGTCCCTGTCAAAACACTATTTGGGTCATTTTGGAGACGTTTCTTCCAATTTTGTGGGACTTTAACCCGACAATGAGATGAAATGACATCTCCAGCCCTGCCGCCCAATGAAACCAAATGGCTTATATGCATTGGACGGTCTGACTCATATCATTTTGCCTTGGCAGGCTTAGTTCTTCTAAGCCTGGTATAAACTATTATATAAGATATATAAAACCATAAGGTATTATGTAAGAAAATACCCCGGCCAGTGCCATCGCCTCTGCTGGAAATGGCAATATCGATAGCTTCTCCCCTATACAGGTCATTGATTTTGTTTGATGTAAGGTTTAACGCCCCCGTCAATACTGTAAAGGTCATTTTGGAGACGTTGCTTCCAATTTTGTGGGACTTTTACCCGACACTGAGATGAAATGACTTCTCAAGCCCTGTCGCCAAATGAAACCAACAGGGTTTATATGCATGGACGGTCCGACTCGCATCACTTTGCCTGCGCAGGCTTAGATCCTCTAAGCGGATTACCAGTACTCGTGTGCGGGTCGGTTTCAGCTCTGTGTTGAAGCATCATGCAGCATGTCTATTTCTTCATTATGTTGACTTGTAAACGTAATTGTATCAGTTTTCTGATTTAACAAGTTGTTAATCGGTTGTTGTTCTTTATTTCAATCTGGCAAATAAATTTTGGACCCAGAACTCCATGTACATGTAGTTACTAGTAAATCGTAAATTAAAAATGGTAAGGATAACTGGCTGCCTGACATGGCCATAGCCGTTTATTGGGACGTAAATTAATAAGAAAATGTGAAATGTTACATGCACCAAAAGTTACATTCTGTGTGATTGATGACAAAGCAATATCACCATAAAATTGATTATTGGATTGTATAAACGTTAAAACCCAACTGATAAAACTTTGTTGTGTCTTTACCAAACGTACCATGTCAGTAACTCCACGAAGTGCAAATGCTTAACGTTATCTTTGGTGTACATTATTCAAGAAATAGATCAGCTCTAGCAGTGATTTATTGAGTGATATATCACCGCTAGGAGGTCAGTTGTAATGTAGATCAAATCACGAGCGCGTAGCCGATTGACTAACACTTGACCAAAAACTGCCCTTGCCCTGGGGCTTTTGGAGAAAGAGGATATTGTGAACACGCAAGTAAGTCTAGCACCCTTAACTGGCATGTTCACTGGAACGGGGTTCTTCAGTCTTTATTATACAGTAAAATTCCGCTATTAAGACCACCTATAATTATGACTAATTCTGCTTTAAAAAGCTTATTTAGTAGGTTGTTATTCTTTCTTTGTGTTTTCTGCATAAAGTGTCCTCTTGTCAGAGACCACCTTTGGAACTGTGCAAAAGTGGCCTTAAAGACCACTTTTGAACAGTATCAAAGGTGGTCTTAATATAGGAACTTAACTGTACTTGGACTGTGGTCAGGCTATTCACTGTAGTCTCCAGTTCACATGCGGGGTGCCAAATACTACAAATGAAGGGCCCGGTATTTTATGCCGGGAATCCCAGTTTTCTCCTACCTCTGATTAACGATTGCTCGATATTAGTGAAAGAAGTGTGAGACATGCCTTATCCAGCGTATTAAGCTGAAAGACGATTCGTTCATATGTTAAAAAAACGGGTCCAAAGTCCAAACAAAATTGGTGCCTTAGAGGTGACGTTCTAAGCATTATCAGATGTCGATGGATCTCTCAGGCGGTGCCTCAGTCTGTCCCCCAAATACCACGTCGAGCATTGTTACAACGCATAATGTAGTAATGTAGTAATTTCTTCATTTTGAAATTTTTACTACATTATGCGTTGGCATAGTCGACGCGAAATGAAATAAAATGTCGTTTTTACTTCATTATGCGTCGATACTAAGAGGTTTGAGCAAAATGAAAGAATTATTTCATTTTGCGGCGATGGGTGGCATACTTAATTTTACTTCATTATGCGTCAACAGTTTGTTTGTTTGATTTGAGGTTTAACGTTCCCGTCAAGACTATTTAGGTCATTTTGGAGACATTGCTTCAAATTTTATGGGACTTTTACCCGATATTGAGATGAAATGACATCTCAATCGCTGCCGTCCAATTAAAAGCAATAGGGTTTATATGCATGGATGGGCCGACTCGCAGCAGTTTTCCTGGACAGGCTTAGACCTTCTAAGCAGATTACGAGGACTCATGTACGGGCGGTATCAGCTCTGCGTGGAAGCATCGTGCAGCCCATCTATTTATACCCCCGGCATACGAAGTATGCAAGGGGGTATATATTTTTTGTCCATTCTGTCTGTCTGTCTGTCTGTCTGTCTGTCTGTCTGCCTGCCTGTCTGCCTGTCTGTCTGTCTGTCTTTTGTTTGATTTGTTTGATTTGAGGTTTAACGTCCCCGTCAACACTATTTAGGTCATTTTGGAGACGTTGCTTCCAATTTCGCGTACGATTTTAATTCTACTGGCTTAATCAAATACAATGAAATTCCACTATTAAGACCACCTAAAATTAATACAAATTTTGTTTTTAAAGCATATTTGGAAGGTTAAAGCTACATTTTCTTTGTGATTTTGACCTTCAGTGTGCTTTTGTGGAAGACCGTCTTTTGGACTGTTCAACTGTGGTCTTAAAGACCACTTTTGAACCGTCTCAAATGTGGTCTAAATTGTAGGAATTTAACTGTATTGCTTCCTAAGTCTTTTCGAAGACAGCTATGTTCTACCATCATTACTTCATTATGCGTCGATATGGTGCATATCAACGCGAAATGAAATAATTTTTTTACTTCATTTCGCGTCGACTATGCCAACGCATAATGTAGTAAAAAAAATCAAAATGAAGAAATTACTACATTACTACATTATGCGTTGTAACAGAGCATGCCTCAGTGTCTTAACGAGACCATAATCTTGTGAGAAGAATTATTCTTTACATTACGAAAACACACCTATTCAAATATATTGAAAATTTTACCAGACAAAAAAAAAAAAAAATGAAAATTTTCAGATGAAAAAGTCTGATAGTTTTCATATTTCTGCTCAAAATATGGTTTGTGGGTGCTCGTTAGAACCGTCTTGGTAAATAATATTTACCTCGGTAAACCCCAGGTTTCCGGTCATAATTAGACATGTTTGCGTGAATTTCTATGCGTGATGTTTGTATGCTTAAAATCATTATGATAACAAATTGCATTCTTTCAAATATCCAAAAAGTTTAGGTTTCAGGAAAAAAAAAAAAAAAAACAGATATTTTTATGTCCCCGGTAACTATGTCGGGGACATTATAATTGAAGGGGTTAGTGCAAGAAGGGGCCCAAGTCCATTTTTGGAAAAATCTGGGATATTTTCATTTTCAAATACATCATATCAAGACCTTCAATCTGATATATAGTTTGTTATACCTTATTTCTTTACTGGCACTAAAAATGACGGTTAATAAAAATTTTGGTAGGGTCCAAAGTCCAATGTCGTATTGTTGGTGCAAGAAGGGGTCTAAGTCTGTTTTACCACATAAAGCTTTTAGTTTCCATTGTATGTAGAAATATGGCGGCTGCCTTCGGGAGTGTGGCAGAGTGGTAAGACCCCACCGAAAACAGTCCCATTGCCGAGACCACCCGGTGCCTCGAAATAGGTGGCTGCCTTCAGCTTCTGTGGCAGTTGGGTAAAAGCCTCCAACATACAGAACAATCGTCCGTTCGACCGGTATTATTTTGTAATTCATTTTATTCAAATGCATCTTACCAAATTTTTTATACAATTTACTACGCGAGATCTATCCTTTTAAACCTTTCCTATCTCATGTTACTACCACGCTGCATTTGTACGTGTATCATCATTGTTGGTGGGTCGCGCACCACAAAGAAGAAACCTCATCTGTATATGTTTGTACTGTGTATGTGTCACTTTTTCATGCTCCTTCACTCTGCACATCAATGAAAGATGCATTTTAAATACGTTATTAGATAAGTAACTTGTCGTTTCATGTTACCTCAAATTTATTTCATGTTATTCCAAAGTTAACAGAATCAGATACTTATCACTAAATTCTGAAGTGTACGTTATCATCTAACACAGCTTTATTCTTTATTAGTTTATAAAATAATTTCTCTCTGAAACTTATCACCTCAATAATTTCATACCATAATCGTGGATCTCATATTTAGAAAAGGATCTCCTGTTTTCAGAGCCAAGCTTTTATTTAAGCAAACGTTTTCGGCCTCCCTTGTCTGTAGGGAATAAAATATACAGGTCACTTTCCTTCTGTAGTGAATGGGGATGAAATTCCTTGTTGAAACAGGAGCCACTTGTTTGCCGTGAGTGGCGTCTCGTATGCTGGAAGAAGGGATCCTGATGATTGAGAAAAGCCCAGGGATCTCCAGCTTTTCAACACATCATTTTGGCCCATATTTCAGATAGAAGAGGGGTTTGGGCTAGATCCGGCCTGAATCAATCGGCTCAGTCGTGCCAAGCTCTAGAATCTCACAGCTTGTTCTTTACTTCCTTCTATCTTTCTTACGTATCTTTATGGTACAAACCGGGTGTAATTTTTTCTTATTCCTCTATCTTTGAGTGTTATTTGATGGGCGGCGGCTGATGGATCAATCGGTGGGCTTGTACTGGGGAAATTCAGCAGAAACTTCTGTGAGGGAGAGAATATGGGTGGGGATGGGTCCCAACTGTTCCTCATTTTTTCATTGAAATCTGGGTGCATAGTTGGGAATCATAAAGCAGAAGTGGAGCGGAAGGACTCTGGTCCTGTCATCGAGTATAATAGCCATGTAGCCTTGGCGTTGGAAATAGGAGATCCATTTCCATTAAACGTCCCCTTGTAGGGCTCCAAGGAGGGTGGGGCGCATAGCTATCGAAACATAAATTTCAACCATGGGATCCAACACTAGAAAAGGAGCTTTTTTAGACTTATCTGATGACGACCCGGAACCGACAACCTTCACTTTCAAAGCAAACGAAAATTTTGCTAGATTCTTAGTGATTTCGAGTAACGAAGGCAAGGCTGTTACCACTCTATCACCGTTTGTCATAGAAAAACAAATAGAATCTCTTATCGGAACGCCAAAAAATGTCAAAAAATTAAAAAATGGAACTCTTTTGGTCGAAACAAACAGAAAATCTCAAACTGAAAATCTCTTGAAAATTAATAAATTCTTCAACCTTAACGTCTCTGTCACGGAGCACAAAACATTAAATTCATGTAAAGGAATACTCCGTGACAGAATGCTTAAACAAGAATCAGAAGCCAGTATCGTAGAATATTTAAAAGATCAAGGAGTAACAGCCTGCAAACGTTTCAAAATTAAAAAAGACGGCAATCTCATCGAAACAAATACTCTACTTTTAACCTTCAATACCACTACGTTGCCGAAATCACTAAGGATTTTTTACAGAATAATACCGGTTGAAATCTACGTGCCCAACCCTCTGCGATGTTTCAATTGTCAGAGGTTTGGGCACCACGAAAACGACTGTACTGTCCCTGACGGATCTGTTTGTGAGAAGTGTAGTGGCACTGATCATCACACTTCTAACTGCAAGAACTCTCCAAAATGTGTGAACTGTGGAAAAGATCATTTATCTAAATCCAATGTCTGTGACGTTTGGAAAACAGAAAAAGAAATCATGAAAATCAAAGTTACACAAAACGTCACTTATTTGGAAGCCAAAAAAATCCAACAAAACAAACCAGAAAACACATTCGCCAAAGTTGTTCAATCCCTTGCCAGCAAACCTGAAACAAAAGAAACCTCCACTCAATTTAATGAAAAAGATTTCGAAATTAAACCACATTCTCAAGTAATAACCTCTACTGTTAAACCAAAAACCACTTCACAACCTACATCGTCACAACCTACTACATCGTCACAACCTACATCTACTCATCAGTCAAGACAAACTTCACAGACCAGTTCACAACCGAACACCCATTCTAGCAGATCTCACTCTCGGTCCACGTCAGGGACAGCGGATCGAAAAGACAAAAAAGACAAAGAAAAGCATAAAGGATCAAACCCTAATAATAAAGGGGCGTCGGCTGATCCAGTAAAAATGGCTAATCAGTACGGCGCCCTTGAGGACATGGAGCTGGATGTTGATCCCTCCACTTTCTCGAAGCACAATAATAAAAGATAAAAGGATTAAATTCCTTGTTTTAATCTTCTCTCCATTTAATCATGGATAAGAAATCAATACTTCAATGGAATTGTCGAGGACTGAAAGCCAATTTTAACGAACTTTTAATTTTATCTACACTTTTTTCTCCTAATGTCATTTGTGTCCAAGAAACATTTTTGAAAACTACAGATAATATTAATTTCAAAGGTTACAGTATGTACAATCATATCACAACGGATAATCAGAAGGCATCAGGAGGTACATCAATCCTGGTAAAATCTGACGTTCCTCATAGGAAAATAGATATAAACACTAATTTACAAGCTGTTGCTGTAAACGTCACTTTATCCAAATCCATAACGATTTGTTCTGTTTACCTTCCACCACACTATAATTTTTCTAAGCAAGAATTAGAAAATTTAACAAATCAATTACCTAGTCCTTATATATTATTAGGAGATTTTAATAGTCACAGCAAATTATGGGGTTGCTCGGATACAAATGACAAAGGAGAAATCATAGAAAATTTTATTGCTGAAAATGATTTATGTTTATTTAACGATAAACAACCAACATATCTTCATTCTCCCACAAGAAATTATTTTGCTTTAGATCTTTCAATTTGCTCTCCAAATATTTATCTAGATTTTGATTGGTCTGTTGTGGACGATCTCCATGGGAGCGATCATTTTCCGATAGTAATTGAAGAAATTGCATCGACCCATGAGGATCGTCACCCCAGATGGAATTTGAGTAAAGCAAATAGGGAAAATTTTAATCAATTATGTGATGAAAAACTCGACCCTGAACTTTTTAAAACTGCAAGTGATATACAAGATTTTACTGATGAATTGATTGATATTGCTGAAAAATGTATTCCTAAATCCTCGACTTTTTCAAAAAGAAACAGACCTTGGTTTAATGACGAAGTTAAAACTTCAATCAATAAAAGAAAATCTGCATTACGAAAATTCAATAAACAACCAACAAAAGAAAATCTTATCCATGCCAAACACATGCGAGCTAAAGCTCGCAAAACAATAAAATCGGCCAAAAAAGCATCTTGGCAGCAATACGTCTCCAAACTGAATACCAGAACACCTACGAAGAAAATATGGGACATGATTAGAAAAATTAGTGGCAAAAACAAATCGAATAAACATGTTCATATCAAATCGAACGGAAATATATGTTCAACGGCTAAAGACATTTCCAATGCCTTAGGGGAAAATTTTCAGAAAAATTCCTCTAGCTCAAATTATTCAGAAAGTTTCCAAAATATTAAACAAGAACAAGAGAAAAAGAATTTAAATTTTTCCTCATTAAATCACGAAAAATATAATTTACCTTTCACCAATAAAGAGTTATTAGATGCTCTCCATAAATCTCATGATACTGCTGTTGGCCCTGATGACATACACTATCAAATTTTGAAACATTTACCCAACAAGGCATTGGAAACTTTATTAAATATTTTGAATGATATTTGGATCACTGGAAAGTTCCCCGAAAACTGGAGAAAAGCTACCATTATTCCTATTCCGAAACCTAATAAAGATCATACTGAAGCCACTAATTACAGACCCATTGCTTTGACAAGTTGTTTATGTAAAACAATGGAGAGAATGATTAATGATAGGCTGGTTTGGTTCTTAGAATCAAATCAGCTTATCACTAAATTTCAAGCTGGATTTAGAAAAAACAGCTCTACTAACGATCATTTGATTCGCTTAGAATCATTTATACGTGATGCCTTTGTAAAAAAAGAACATGTCGTAGCTGTATTCTTTGACCTAGAAAAGGCCTATGATACGACTTGGAAATATGGCATCATGAAAGATTTACACAACTTGGGCCTTAAAGGCCGATTGCCACTTTTTGTTCAAAATTTCCTGTCCGATCGAACATTTAATGTTCGCATAGGAAATACAGTATCGGACACATTTGATCAAGAACAAGGTGTACCACAAGGTAGTATTTTATCACCAACCTTGTTCAGCATAAAAATTAATAATATAGTTAAATGTGTAAAGGACCCAGATTGTTCGCTTTTTGTTGACGATTTTGGAATTTTTTATCGTTCCAAAAATATGGAAACCATTGAATTTAAACTCCAAAGGTGTTTAAATAATATAGAAACTTGGGCAACAGAAAACGGTTTTAAATTTTCTAAAACAAAAACTCAGTGTGTTCATTTCTGCCAAATTCGAAAGTTGCATTTAGATCCTGTTCTTACTATATACGGCAGTCCAATTCCAGTCGTCACTGAAGCGAAATTTTTGGGTCTCTTATTTGATAGCAAATTGTCTTTTATTCCTCATATCAAAGCTTTGAAAGCTAAATGTTTAAAAGCTCTTGATATTCTTAAAGTCCTGTCCAGTTCCGACTGGGGAGGAGATCGCACTGTTCTTTTAAATCTTTATAGATCTTTAATTCGTTCCAAATTGGACTATGGTTCCATAGTCTATGGATCTGCTAGGAAATCTTATTTAAAATCTTTGGATACTATACATCATCAAGGTTTACGTCTAGCACTAGGTGCATTTCGCACTTCACCTGTTGAAAGTCTTTATGCTGAATCAAATGAACCTTCACTTTACGTTAGAAGAGAGAAATTATCTCTTCAGTATGTTACAAAATTAGCCGCAAATCCACGTAATTCAGCATATGACTCTGTTTTTAACCCTAACTATGGAAGATTTTATAACAACAAACCATCAGCGATAAAACCTCTTGGCCTAAGAATTAAACCATTACTCGAAGAGGCCAATATTAATATAAACAATATTCAGTCTTTCTCTTTACCATCTAAACAACCATGGACGTTAAACTCCCCAAAGATAATTTTAGACTTAAACAAAAATAAGAAATCCGAAGTAGAATCACATATTTTTAAGGACGAATTTTTAGAAATCAAATCAAATTTTAAACATCATATATCCATTTACACTGACGGTTCGAAACAAGATGAGAAAGTTGCTTGTTCTGTCATTAGTCCAAATTTCACTGACAGCATTAGATTACCTGATAACAGCTCTATTTTTACTGCTGAAGCAAAAGCAATTGATATCGCACTTTATCACATTAGAGACCAACCTGAAAGGCATTTTATCATTTATTCAGATTCTCTTTCTGTATTGAAATCTCTCAAAGATCAACATCACAGAAACCCCTTGATTCAACAAATTTTAAGAAAATATCATTACCTTTCCGTCTCAAAGGAGATCGTATTCTGCTGGCTTCCCAGTCACGTAAATATCCGTGGAAATGAGTTAGCCGATTTAGAGGCCAAATCGGCATTGTCGTTAAATATAACTAATTTTAAAATTCCGCATTCAGATTTTAAATCCAACATAAATAAATATATAAATAACAAATGTCAATCTATTTGGGAAAAAGAAACCAATAATAAATTAAATAAAATACAACCAAATTTTCATAGCAAATGCTCTTTTTCGAATTATAGTAGGAAAGATCAGACGAAAATCACAAGATGCCGCATTGGCCACACACGGCTCACTCATTCCTTTATATTAAAAAACGAACAAGCACCTTTCTGCATATCTTGTAACGAACCGTTCACAGTTAAACACTTTCTCATTTCATGTATAGAATTTTATCATATACGCACAAAATATTTTAAGGTTTCAACAATGAAAGAGCTTTTTAACGATATACCATCTTATAAATTAATCCATTTTCTTAAAGAAATCGGCCTTTTTAACAAACTGTAATAGTAAATATTTTAACTTTTAAATGTCATAACAATTTTATATTTAATACCTTAATTATTTTTAGACGCTATATGCCCTATTAGGGTTGAGCGTCTTTAAACAAAACATCCATCCATCCATCCATTGTATGTATTGTTCATTTGTTTCAGATTTTTGTTATAATAAACTAATAAAGAGTCGTGATACGATAAAATATACATGTTCAACTAAATGACATAGGTTTCTGCTTTTAATAGAGAAAACTTTGTTGTATTTGTCTAGTGCGAGAAGGTGCCTAAGTCCAATAAATCCTGGACTTAGGCCCCTTCTTGCACTAAACCATTATTGTAACAACGAATATCTGCGATATACTCAGAACTATTTATGCGGTTTTTGCACCATTTCAGATGACTCGATAACACATCAGAAGAATTTATTTAAATTCAAGTATGAAAAATATGAAAATTTTGCAAAATATTTTGTTTTTGGCGTTTTTCTCGAAATTATAAAAATGTGACTTAGGCCCCTTCTTGCACTAACCCCTTCAATTGTTTTTTGCCCTGTCTGTTTGTTTGTTTGTTTGTTGGTTTATTTGTTGCTTGCTTGATTGGTTGGTTGGTTGATTGGTTGGTTGGTTGGACAACTTTAACAGTAATAATAACTTATGACCCGTTTGAAAAAGAGCCTTCATATTTGGAAAGTAGGTTGCTTGTTACAAAAGCTCATTCATACAAACGTTTTGACCTGTGACATTGACCTACTTTAAAGAAAAAAAGAATCGTAACTTTTGAACTATTCCAGATAGAGCCTTTATATTTGGCATGCAGGTTCCTTGTGACAAGGGCTTGCCACTCATATAAAAATATCGGACCCGTGCCCTTTACCTGTGACCTACTTTAAAGGGAAATTAACATTGGTCATAACTTAAGAACCATTTTGATAGGACCTTCATAGTTTGCATGAAGGTCCCTTGTGAGAAGGGCTTCTCACCCATGCAAAAAAATGACCTGTGACATTGACCTAGATATATTGAAAGTAAAAAGGTCATTGGTCATAACTTTTGAACCGTTTCAGATACATGTTCACATTTGGCATGACAAGGGCTTCCCACTCGTACAAAAATGACTTGTGACCTTGACTTGTAACCTACTTTGGTAACCGGTCATTTCGTACCCAAGTCATTTCGTACCCTAGTCATTTCGTACCATTTTGGTCATTTCGTACCCGTTTTTTGGTCATTTCGTACCCACTAACAACCATTTCGTACCCAAGTCATTTCGTAACCGTTTTGGTCATTTCGTACCCGGGTACAAATTGACCAAAAGGTACGAATTTACAAAAACGTCTACGAAATGACTTTAAAATAGTCAATGAGTGCCCCAAGTCATTTGGTCATTTCGTATCTGGGAAGGACCGACAGACTGAGGGTCTAATTTATTTATTCATCATATCTTATTCTTTCTTTCTTTCTTTACTTATTTATTAAAGAGAACTTTCCGATAAAAACTTGTGATATTTTTCATATTTCTGCTCTAAGCAAAGATTGTTGAAATTCGTTAAAGCCGCCTCGATATCAAAGATCTGGGCCTTTTGGTTTCAGAGATGAAGATTTTTAAAGGTTTTCCCTGTACGGGACGGGGCAATTTGTTGCTCCAGGGCTCTAATTTGAACAATCTTGGTAGATGTCCACTAGATGAAGCTTCATACCAAATATCAAAGAACTGGGCCTTCTGATTCAGAAAAGAAGATTTTTTAAAGGTTTTCCCTGTATAAGCCTATGTAAAACAGCTGGGCCACGGGGCGGGGCCATGTTTTGCCCAATGGCTCTAATTTTAACAATCTTGGTAGATGTCCACTAGATGAAGCTTCATACCAAACATCGAAGACCTTGGCCTTCTGGTTTCAGACAAGAAGATTGTTTAAAGTTTTTTTCTAGTTTTCCCCTTATTTGTTGCTGTGGCAACCACAGTTTTGCATGGAATGGAATTCTTTGAACATCTTTTAGAGCGGTCAAGCCACAGATCATTTTTCCAAGTTTCGTCAAAATCTGTTCAGTGGTTGAGAAGATGTCATTTAAAGAAAATGTGAAAGAACATACGGACGGACGACGACGACGGACGGTGACAAATCACAACAGCTCTCCCTGAGCCTTCGGCTCATGTGACCTACAGAAAAGCTTTAAAACAATACTTATCATACCAAAGTCATTTCGTACCTACGTTTGAAAAATTGGGTACGAAATAACCAAAAACGTTTTCCAGAAAAAATAAAAGTTGGTACGAAATTACTAAAGAGGGTACGAAATAACCAAAAACCTTTCCCAGAAAAAAAAATAAAAGTGGGTACGAAATGACCAAATAGGGTACGAACTGACCAAAGTGGGTACGAAATGACCAAATTGCAAAATAAAACGGGTACGAAATGACCAAAATGGTACGAAATGACTAGGGTACGAAATGACTTGGGTACGAAATGACTGGAAACCACTACTTTAAAGAAAACAATTATCATTGGTCAAAATTTTTGAACCGTTTCAGACAGGGCATTCATATTTGGCATGTAGATTTCCCGTAAATAGGACTTCCAACTCAAACAATAAATGGCCTGTTACATGTACCTTGACCTACCTTAAAGAAAAAATATCATCGGTCATAACTTTTGAACCGTTTCAGATAGAGGCTTCATATTTGGCATGACATGGGCTTCCCACTCATACAAAAATTTTTGACATGTGATTTTGGCCCGTGACCTACTTAAAGACAAACATAAACATTCGTCATAACTTAGATTCGTTTCATGGCGCCTTCATTTTTGCATGTAGGTTCCTTGTGACAAGGGCTTCCAACTCATACAAATAATTTGACCTGTGGCGTGGACCTTGACCTATGACCTTTAAAGACAAAATTATCATTGGTCAAAACTTTTGAACCATTTCAGATAGGGTCTTCATATCTGACATGTAGGTTTCTCGTGCTAAGGGCTTCCCACTCATACACTAAAATTTGACCTGTGACCTTGACCATGACCTGTGACCTACTTTAAAGACAACATGACCTTGGCCCGGGCACATATTCGTGTTTTACAAATTATTCCTTACTACTACTCCAAACGTTGAATGTGGGTGCTCTTTAGAACCGCGTTTTCACTTTGACATACGCACACTGTGTAGACCCATATCAGACGTCACAGGAATCGGTGTCTGATCAGCCTCACGATAACAAGTCCGTGAAACGAAATCCACTCTAGACCCCACTTTATATAGAGAAAACCGGCCCCGATAGCTCAGTTGGTAGAGTGTCCGCTCCGGGGAACGGGAGGTCTAGGGTTCGATCCCGGGCCGCGACATACCAAAGTCGTTAAAAATGGTACTAGCTGCTCCTCGCTTGGCACTCAGATTTACGGAGTAGAGCTAGGACTGGTCGATCCAGTGTCAGGATAATGTGACTGGGTGTGGTATCATGTAATGTGTCTGGGACATGATACTTCAGTGAGGCAGCACTATAAAAGTGAGCATTGAGCTCCCTGTCGCAACCAGACACCGTCGTGATATGACTGAAAAATTGTTGAAAGCGACGTTAAACCCGAATTCACACACACACATTATATAGAGAAAAGTGGGATGTAAGGGGGTAAACATCATCTGCCTTATTTTTGCTCAAAAACATAGATTGTGGGTACCCACGAGCACCCACAATCTATATTTAAAGCAAAAATAAGAACGATGTAACAATTTTTACCTGATATTTGTCATTTCTGACACCATGCTGGACGCCATTATTTCACACGGACATATTTTCCTGATCAGGGATTATACTGTTGTCTCTTAAAGTACAGGAGCCGAGCCTTCGTGGCCTATTGTATAAGATCGCTGGGTCTCTCACCGCTGCGGTTCTCGCTTAGCTCGGTCCCACATGCGAGACGTCAAGTTCTGCAAAGGAAGTTCGGGTGTGTTTTATTTCTCCGGGTACTCCGTTTTTCGCGTACCTCTGAATAACGATCGGCTATTAAACAATATGTGAAATAATATTGAAAAGGCTTAAACAAAAAATGCACAGGAATTTACGAGTGGGTCATTTTTCCAGCCTATACCATTACGTGTACAAGTCCGTGAAATGAACATCCACCTTAACCCCACTTTAATTTGTGAAAACTCTGGGCCGGGGGTTTACGGGGGTATACATTGTTTTCCTATTTCTGCTCCAAGACATAGGTTGTGGGTACTCTTTAGAACCGCCTCAATGAGGCGGTTCTAACGAGCACCCACAACCTATGTTTGCAGTGTAAATAAGAAAACAATCACAGATTTTCACTAGAAAAGTAGCCATTTTGGACATGGGAAAAAATGCACTGTGTGGTACGGGTGTTTTATCGTAATGCTCAGAGACCACCTCGAACAACCAGTGCTACCAATGCTTTGAATAAATAGGAACATCTGCCACGCACGAGCAAGTTTTGCTAATGTATGGTGTAGTTACTTTAGGTAAAACGACGCAATATGTATTCAATGACAATGACAGTCTATTCAGAAAATTAACAAAAGGATGCGAAAGTGGGTGATTCAAAAGCTAGTATTGAAACTATAAAATATATACGCCCTTATTTTCTCTTTAAAATTAACCAAGGCACGGAAAACGTACATGTACTTTCTAGGTTTATGAGCAAGCGCATGTATAATACAGATTGGTCTGCTCAGTCACACAGTCTTGTACTGACCGAGCAGCGGACACAAATGTGCTGATCAGACTGCGCATTCGCGCAGTCTTGATTTGCACATTTGTTGTTCGCATATGACCAAAACAGTTTTCTTAAAACGTTGCTGTATAGTACGTTATAAGCATGGCAGAGGGCGTTGAAGAGTTGACTGTACTTTTTGATTTGCGGATAGGCCGATACTTAAATTTAAGGGGAATTAATTCACCCTCAGGGGAGGCAGCTCATTCAAACAGATTTGTCCCTCATGATCAGGAAACTTCGCTCTTAAGGGCACATTTACAATTTCGTATATACACCATTTTTCGCCGGGGTCGGCAACATTCTTTCACGGAGATTGATCATGAAATCTTTTCTACAGTCATTCTCTCCCTTCGGATTTCAAGAAGGGCAGTTGTCAGTTTCTGGCGAAAAAATGTGTACTGTACTGGTTAACCGCGTACGTATACGCTTGCCCAGCCGAGACTTATACCATAAATATCAGCATTTGAAGCAAACAGTCAAGATCCTGAGCAGCCGGCTGAGCAGACGCCGCATTTGGGTATACAGCGTTTGGCAAACGCGACCAGCTGGCATATAATGTACATGTAACGTCGATAGAAAATGGCGTGACTATTTTCTGTTTATAACCACAGTCTTGGTTTCCTCAAATCACTGAGTTATATGGACAATAACACTAAATTCAGATTATGTCCTTAGTAACTTTGGGTCAATTGGAAAACCATCGACTCATAAAGGGGTCATTTTTATTATAGGAAAAACATGCACTATGCCTCACGGACATACCTGTGCAACTGTCGAAATGTCAGGTTCTTTAAAGAGAAAAAAATATTTAGGAGTTATATAACGAAGGAATAGAGTCTGCACCTGATTTATCTGAACGAACAAACTTTCCTCCTTAGAGCATAAGAAATGGACAGGTAGGCCGCGATTGCTGCATGTTGGTGTGTGTTTTGGTTTCAAAGAACGAAGTGGGGTAGACACACGTAAGGATATCGCACCCCGAACATCAAAACTATAAGATTTAAACTAGAAAATAAAACATGCATCTTTCTAAACGATTACATTCCATTAAAAGGGAAAAGTCCGTCACCTCTTCTGAAACCAGAAAATAATTATCGGCGTTTAGCCTGGTATCGTGACCATGTAGACTTCGATTGAAAGCCAATCTGTATAAGGATCTGGCCAAAACAAAAAATGATAGGGCCTAGGTACAGTCCCAAATTTTATGTTCGGATCCGATTCTGCTTTGTGTATTTGCGAGAAACATGACAAGTTATCATTATACTAGGTCACTTTCTCCCTACAGCACAGCTAGGGAGATCGTGGCTTGACGAAATCGATAGTGAAATTCCGCTATTAAGACCATCTAAAACTAAGACTAATTCTGCTTAAAAAGATTATTTTGAAGGCTGTGCTTAATCGTTCTAGTGTTTGCTGTCTGCGGTGGCCTCTGGTCAGGGACAACCTTTGAAACTGTTCAAAAGTGGTCTTAAAGACCACTTTTGAATCTAAGACCACTTTTGAACAGTCCCAACGTGGTCTTAATATAGGAATTTTACTGTATACGGGATTAATGAAGAAAAGTACAACATTGAAGACCTTGATTGATTGATTGATTTGAGGTTTAACGTCCCCGTCAACACTGTAAAGGTCATTTTGGAGACGTTGCTTCCAATTTTGTGGGATATTTACCCGACATTGAGATGAAATGACATCAGACTCCAGCCCTGTCGCCCAATGAAACCAAAAGGGTTTATTAGCCTTGCACCGCGGTTCCTGGACAGGCTTAGATCCTCAAAACGGTTAACCAGTACTAGTGTGCGGGCCAGAATCAGCTCTGCGTGGAAGCACCATGCAGCCCATATATTTCTTCAAGCCCCTATGGGCGGGGGCTTTCATTGAAGACATGAAAGCGCAGACCATCAATTACTGGGACTGTATGACCCATGATTAACTCATCACGAAAACACATCTATATGAGCCCCGCCAAGCGAATTTGTGTCTTCGAGCATTCCGTCATGACAAATTTTAACTGCGGATGCCCAGCCATTCAGAGGGGCCAGGGATATAGCTTTCTGTCTGAAGGTTCCTCTTGATTCTCTGCTTGTATGAGCGAGTAGCGAAGGTTCTGGCGAGACTGCGCGGATGCGCAGGCTCGCCTGAACCTTCGCTGCTCGCATAGGCGATAAGTACCAAAATCGCTTGACGGGCCCATATTATTCTGACCCCATTGAACCCCACTTTTACACAGTTAAACTGTGTTTACCGAGGTAAACCTTATTTTCTTATTTCTGCTCTAAATTATACATTGTGGGTACTCGTTAGAATCGCCTCGATGAGACGGTACTAACGTGTATCCACAATCTAAATTTAGAACAGAAATACGACAAATATCACAATTTTTCATCTCAAAAGTTTCGCTTTTCGGCGGTAAAATTTACACTACGTTTGTATAGGCGTGTTTTGGTAATGAACAGGACGTTTAGACGTATTGTGGTGCATCTATTTTTGTTTTATTAGCAAATTTTGATCCTATTAATTATTCTCAATAAGTTTGGGCCATACTATATGGGTATCTAGTGGCATGGTCTCTAGGGACTTCAGAACTTGTTCGAACTAGTTGTGGGCGAGCCACCCGTGTTCGAGCTATCGAAGATTCAGTGCATTATATGGGCGTTTATAATGCACCTTTAAGACATCATTATGAACTAATTTAATATCCCACCTGCTACTTGAGTTTAACTTGATTCGTTTACATGAAATGCGATATGAAACGTATTTTTCAGAAGAAAAAAAATGAATGAAATAAACGAAAAAAGAAAATGTCATATTGTTAACAAAAGGGATGCTTGAAATCAAATTTAAATAAACCCGTATTATATCAACAAGCGTAAGGTTTCCTGAAAGATATGATTTATAATTGTATATGGCCGGAACACAGAACGATTACCAAATGCTGTGTGCGACCAGCGATTACCTCAGTCCAACTTTGTAATCATAGTTATTGTGTTAAAAAAGATACATGCGCTTGCTTTACCGCAGGGCTACAGTCGAAGACTATGATCAGTCTGCTTGAATATGCCCCTGATTAGAACTTCTCTCGGTCTCGTGCATAGGTAATCTTGTAGGGTTTTCTTTTATCCGGCTCATGTGTGAGTCGCAACATTTGAAACAGAGTCTTATTCTGTGCGCGAATGCGCGATGACTCGGTTTCTTAGGTCACATCCCAGCTTGCAAAGAATGTCGGACCAACGTCGGACCGATATCGATACGATGTAGTTTCGTATCGTCATCGGCCCGACGCTGGCCCGCTGTTTTATGCTGGCTGGTACTATTCTTCGTGGTGCGGAAGGCCCAAAGTGTCCAAAAAGACATTGTTTTGTTGAGTATTATTCGTCCCCGTTAACACTATTTAGGTCATTTTGGATACGTTGCTTCCCATTTTATTGGACTTTTGTCCGACACTGAGATGAATGGACATCTCAAGCCCTACTACCAAAAGAAACAGCTAGGTTTTAAGGAGCGGTATGACTCGCACCACTTGTCCTGGGCAGGCTTCGACCCTCCAAGCGGTTTACCAGGACTCAAGTTCGGTCGGTTTCAGCTCTGTGTGGAAGCACCATGCAGCCCAATCTATTTCTCATGAGCGGGGCGCGGTAAACATATTGCAGAGTGTATTAAGTATCAGAATGAGTGGGTGCGAGCAGATTTGAATCAACGCCTTGTACGTAATTTGTCAGAAAGATGACGCAGCTTTGTCTATTTTTGAGCCACGTCATGAGAAAACCTCTTTTGCCATTGGCGAACGGCAAAGGTGCAGGTCAGACTGCCAAACTTAGCCAAACCCAATCCGTCTAATTTCTATATTTAAAAGTACAAGACTTAAATTACCCCCCCCCCCCCACGCCCATCGGGGCTTGGAGAAATAGACTGGGCTGCATGATGCCGGTGGTTCACAAGTTTATACCTTATTTTACTTGTTTCTGTTCTAAAATATAGATTGTGGGTACTCGTTAGAATCGCCACGAGGCGGTTCTAACGTGTACCCACCATCTATATTTTTTGAACCAAAAAAAAAAAAAAGAAAAATATACCAATTTTTCATCTGAAAATTTTCGATTTTTTCGGCAGTAAAATTTACAATGTATTTGTATAGGCGTGTTTTCGTAATGGTGAACATATAGCTGAGCAGACTGGTATGTGTCTTAATCCGAAGACATGTCTTCTCGTGGAAGGGCCCATTTTGAATATCCTTCTTTAGGTCAAGTGGTAATAAATATCCTGCCCTGAAACGTTTCAATAAATTTTGCATCAATTTTGACAATTAAATTTGAAAACATCTTTTATCAGATATTGTAGAATGTATAATTCTGAATAAGAATCATGTAAAATTGTGTGGGCTTCAGGGCATTTAAACAGACATGTTGAGGGACGAGTCGAATCAAAAAGTCTTATTTTCGTATATCTTTAATAAAGGTCACACGGAGAAAATTACGCCTTTTTGTTGTCGTTGTTGTTTTGTGATCAGACATTAGGCCGTTTGATCAGATTTACCTGTGTGTGAATTCTGATCTTGATTTGCATTTAAGCGTATGTTTAAGACATTTTGTGTTTCTCTGAGGACGCGGCTGGTGAAATAAATTTCTTCATTTAGAGAAAAAGGAATGAAGGAAAAAGGAAGAAGAATTTTATTTAGCCGTAAACTATAACAGTTTCTAGTCTATCAGCATGCATATTATATAGAGGATCTTACCTGACTGCTCATGTATTATTGAATTTATTAAACGAGTTGAGGAAAATGGATAAAATGCGAGGCTTTGTCGAGCATTTTATCCCTTTTCCTCAACGAGTTTAATAAATTCAATAATACATGAGCACGAATGCACGATTCTATTTATATTTTTCATATGACATTTAAAACGCATTTTATTCACGATTGTTTACAAAAATGTCAAAATTCCGCCATTAGTAAACGCGACGTCGTTAAGGACGTCGTACATGTAACGTTACGGGGCGTATCTAACTAATTTGCATATTTAATCCACTAGTGGATTATCGAAAATATTACATGGCGTTATTACACTCTCAGACGCGACGTCATATGATAAATAATATTATCACATGGTCACGATATAGTTATAGTTTACGTCTAAATAAAATTCTTCTTCCTTCATATAAAGAAAAAGGGTTATTTGAACAAAGTTTATTGAGCTTATACCTATGTTAATAAATATATGATTTTGAGTGCGAAAACAAACAATGTTGGACAAGTGATCTTGTTGTTTTATAGATTACTTTAAACAATAGGCCGTTCAGTATGAATTCCAGAAATAAATCTAAGTCGCTGGGATAACATATCTGTGCAATATAATGCCTGTTTCATGCATGTAACTAGGTGTAAAATGTTTGGATTACAGTTGATGGTCATTATGCTAGAAACAAAGATTTTGGGCACTCGTTACAACCGCCTCCATGAGGCGGTTGTAACGGGTACCCGAAATCTATGTTTCCTTGCAGAATGAAAACTAATCTAACCCATACTATACTATTTTTCACTGTTTTTGTTGTACTTGTACAAAGTAGGGTTTGGTTGTTGGGTTTGCAATGATTTGTTATCGCAGTGTGAAATTTCAGACTTTCATTAAATTGCCAGAATAAACAACATATGCGTATGATCGCCATTTTTCTCCGTTTATAGCTTTAAAGGAAAAATGTTTTGGCTTTTGATTGGAATAATTTCCGTCTGTTTCATCCTGATATTATGTTCGAGGAAAAAGTATTCGAACCTTCCACCAGGACCAACAAGATTGCCTTTCATAGGTATGTACAAACTATTTAAATATCTGTTATTTTATTCGGTAGATTGTTTATCAATCGGCCCAATGTTACTAAGCACAGAACCTCTTCAGTGCTGATGTCTAAGTGACTATCACTGGTTTGCAGGAAACGGTTATTTATAGAAACTTATCCGTGTGAGGTCAGCGTGTTGCGTAAGAGGGTTATTATTGTGTTTGTTTGTTTTGAGGTTTAACGTCCCCGTCAACACTGTAAAGGTCATTTTGGAGACGTTGCTTCCAATTTTGTGGGACTTTTACCCGACATTGAGATGAAATGACATCTCAAGCCCTGTCGCCCAATGAAACCAATAGGGTTTATTAGCATGGACGGTCCACCTCGCACCGCGGTTCCTGGGCAGGCTTAGATCCTCTAAGCGGTTTACCAGTACTTGTGTGCAGGCCGGATTCAGCTCTGCGTGGAAGCATCATGCAGCCCATATATTTCTACAAGCCCCTATGGGCGGGGCGGAAAGATGGTTATAATATATAGGATATGGACTGGAATCATGTGTTGGGTTTGGCAAACAGTGTGGGCGTAGAACGCGGTGTCTGATCAGGATCTACACTGTTTGCTTACAGTGCAGAAATTACAGTGTCAAGTGCCGCAGAACGCGGTGTCTGATCAGGCTCTACACTGTTTGCTTACAATGCAGAAATTTATTTAGCGTGAAGTTCCGCAGAACGCGGTGTCTGATCAGGGTCTATAATGTTTGCTTACAGTGCAGAAATTTAAGGGTCAAGTGCCGCAGAACACGATGTCTGATCAGGGTCTATACTTTTTGCTTACAGTGCAGAAATTTAAGGTCAGGTGCAAACATTGTGATATTTTTCTTATTTCTGCTCAAAAATACAGATTGTTGGTACACATTAGAACCGCCTCATCCAGGCGGTTCTAACGAGTACCCACAATCTATATTTTGGAGGCTCGACAAAGTTAGCAGGATGGCAGGACAGCAGGATGAAACATGTTAAGTTAGCAGGATGGCAGGACAGCAGTTCGAAACATTAAGTTTGCAGGATGGCAGGACAGCAGGACGAAACATTAAGTTAGCAGGACAGCAGGATGAAACATGTTAATGTAGCAGGATGACAGGACAGGAGGACGAAACATTAAGTTAGCAGGATGACAGGACAGCAGGACGAAACATTAAGTTTGCAGGATGGCAGGACAGCAGGATGAAACATGTTAATGTAGCAGGATGACAGGACAGGAGGACGAAACATTAAGTTAGCAGGATGACAGGACAGCAGGACGAAACATTAAGTTTGCAGGATGACAGGACAGCAGGACGAAACATTAAGTTAGCAGGACAGCAGGACGAAACATGTTAATGTAGCAGGATGACAGGACAGCAGGACGAAACATTAAGTTAGCAGGATGACAGGACAGCAGGACGAAACATTAAGTTAGCAGGACAGCAGGACGAAACATGTTAATGTAGCAGGATGACAGGACAGGAGGACGAAACCTTAAGCTATCAGGATGACAGGACAGCTGGACGAAACATTAAGTTAGCAGGATGGCAGGACAGCAGGATGAAATTTGTTAAGTTAGCAGGATGGCAGGACAGCAGGATGAAACATGTTAATGTAGCAGGATGACAGGACAGGAGGACGAAACCTTAAGTTATCAGGATGACAGGACAACAGGACGAAACCTTAAGTTATCAGGATGACAGGACAGCAGGATGAAACATTAAGTTAGCAGGATGGCAGGACAGCAGGATGAAACATTAAGTTAGCAGGATGGCAGGACAGCAGGATGAAACATTAAGTTAGCAGGATGGCAGGACAGCAGGATGAAACATTAAGTTAGCAGGATTGCAGAACAGCAGGACGAAACCTTAAGTTAGCAGGATGACAGGACAGCAGGACGAAACTTTAAGTTATCAGGATGACAGGACAGCAGGATGAAACATTAAGTTAGTAGGAGGGCAGGACAGCAGGATGAAACATTAAGTTAGCAGGATGGCAGAACAACAGGACGAAATCTAGTTAGCATGATGGCAGGACAGCAGGACGAAACATTAAGTTAGCAGGATGGCAGGACAGCAGGATAATAAGTGAGTAGTATGGCAGGACAGCAGGATGAAATATTAATCCAGCAGGATGGCATGACAGCAGGATGAAACTAATAAGTTAGCAGGATAGAAGAACAGCTGGATGAGAAATTGTTCTGAATTTCAAAATGTTTACCGCCATGTTGGTATCGCCTCCGCCCATCGGGGCTTGAAGAAATAGATGGGCTGAATGATGCTTTCACGCAGAGCTACACCCGATCGCACACGAGTACTGGTAAACAGCTTAGAGGATCTAAGCATGGCCAGGTAAAGCGGTGCGAATCAGTCCGGCCATGCTTATAAACCCCATTAGGTTCACTTGGCGACAGGGCATGAGATGTCATTTCATCTCAATATCGGAACCCAATTTTCGTGCTGCCATAAATACACCCAGATGAAAAATTGTTTCAAATCACAAAACTTTTACCATTATGTTGTAGGCAACTAAAATCTATGTAAGAAAGTAGAAATTAAATTTGGCCCCTATCAACGTTTAAAGCGTATACGGCTGTAAAAACTCATTGTTCATCCTAATGGAAATGCAACACAATGAAAAGTTGATCGGACTTTCAAAACTTTAGCCACTATCGGGTAGGCAACCAAAAAAAAAAAAAAAAAACAATTTTTCATCTGGGTGTATTTCTGGCAGGAAGAAAATTGGGTTTGGCGGCCGACGCTTTTAAGGCGGGAAAGGGCTGAATTTGATTTCTAGTTTCTTACATAGGTTTGAGGTGCCTACAACATGGTGGTGAATATTTGAAATTCAGAAGAATTTCTCATCCTGCTGTCCTGCCATGCTGCTAACTTGACAGGTTCCGCAGGATTAATTAATCGACCCCGCCCATCGGGACTTGAAGAAATAGATGGGCTGCATGATGCTTCCACGCAGAGCCGAAACCGACCCGCATACGAGTACTGGTAAACCGTTTAGAGGATCTAGGCCTGCCCAGGCAAACCGGTGCCAGTTGGACCCGTCCATGCTTATAAACCTTATTAGTTTCATTGGGCGGCAGGGCTTCAGACGTCAATTCGTCTCAATGTCGGGTAAAAGTCCCACAAAATTGGAATCAACGCCTCCAAAATGACGTTTACAGTGTTGACGGGGACGTTAAACCTCTAATCAGACAAACAAAATCCGCAGGATTAAAACTGATACTTTTGAGTACAACCTTTGAAAGAACGAACTGGGCCGCATTTGACTGCTACATTATCACAAGTTTAGTTGTTTGTTGCCTATCCGATATATAGTGGTGAACATTTTATAGTCTGATCAACTTTTCATTATGTTGCATTTCCAGCAGGATGAAAATTGAGTTTTTACAGCCGTTCGCTTTAAACGCTCATCCTGCTGTCCTGCCATCCTGATAACTTATTATGTTTCATCCTGCTGTCCTGCCATCCTGCTAACTTTTTTTACCATATTTAGGAGCAGAAATAACGAAATAATAAGGTTTATTTAATAAAACCCAGCTCTGAAATATAAAATTGGGGTTATAGGGCGTCAAAGTTATAAAGGCATGTCTTCGTGATGCTAACAAAGACAATAGACGCCCAGTGTAATTTCCAGCCTACTCTCAAAGACAAAAGACCCCCCCCCCCCACAGTGTAATTTCAGCGCTTTGATTTTTATATATGTATATGTCCCTTGCACCATGCATGGGTCCACACGTCAAAGTAAGGAACCGAATATCCGGCCTTATAATATCCCATTTTTCTCTATATAAATTGCGACTAGTATGGTATACTTTTTATGCTGGATTGGGCTAACGGTTACCCAAACTCTTTGTCAAATTGTTTATCAGAAAATAAATAAACAAATTAATAAAATTAAGCATTTCACAATCACAAACCATTTGCTGAAAAACAAAGATTGTGGGTACTCGTTAGAACCGCCTCAATGAGGATCCATAACCAAATGTTTGATTCAGACACAAGTTTTTCATCAGAACATAACGTGGGCGTTGGAGATGTGAAAGCATTCGTTGTGTGTGTGTGTGTGTGAGTTTTAGTTTTACGTCCCACAAACAGCTAAGGTCATACGGTTTAAAGACTCATCCGAAAGTCTGGAGAAGCCCGGGATCGATCCTGCGATCCCTGGTTTACAAGGCGAGTAGCGTAACCACTGCACCACGGAGGCTTCTACATTCGTTGTGTGTCACAAGGATCTGGGGTGCATTATTGAGCTACCGGGTCTCAAGTTTTTTTTCTGGTTTTTATCTTCAATGCATACTCCTTTGTCATGTGAACACTTTTGGAGCCAAATACAGCTTCAGAACTTTGTGAAAATGGTCGTTTTCATTCGTGTTTACCCTTCGCTCTGAACATGTGTTCGGAATTTCTGTTCTAAAAATAAATCTGTCACTTTACACATACATGGCGACAGTATCGTCTCTGAGTGTCGTTACTTATGGCATGGAATTCAGCGTCATATTTTTTTTCCGATTCAGGCATGGCCTAAGCAAATGAACGTCGCATAACGTCATATATGGGGATTCTAATTTTGTCACGAACTAAAAATAGATCTAACTAGTGTTCGAAACCTAGTTAGGGAATCCCTCTCAAACTCGTTTACCTGTCATCATGATTGTTCGCATTTTTGCATAAAATGCATTCATTTGTATTGTTTTAAAGAACAATACCGGCTATATGTATTTTATTTTTGGAAGCATTTTTTCAGATAGCTCAATAATGCACCTTTAAGACGAAATTGGAAGTAAAAAAGGAAGAAAGAAAGAAAGTTGTCAGTTTTTGGCGAAAAAATGTGCACTGTACCGGTAAACCGCTTAAGTATAAGCCTGCCCAGGAAAAGTGTGGATAGGTAAACTGACCGGCTCAAAATGACCTAAATGGTGTTGACTGGGTCTTCATGACAGCAAGTGTGCAGCTGCAGTAATACTCGTAATTTATCGAGTATTTCCCCTTGGTAGATATTTCACTGGTATTGTAGTAATGATATGACACATCTCGTTTCTTATCAAACTACTTCATTGCGATTCATTTCCTTATTAGAAATATTTAATTAAATATAAAAGAAAATACTGTTATAAATTTTGCTTCAAAATTATCATTAACCTTAATATATTAAGCACATTATGCGTCGGATTCAAACTCGAAATACTTTCAACTTTATTTAATACGTATTTTCAATGAAACACTAGGTTGGTAATATGTTGTAGGACTCGTTAGAAGCGCCCCCGGGCGAGTGACGCTCTACCGGGGGCGTAGCCTCTATCTTTTGAGGAGAATTGTTCGCAAGTCTCTACATAAAACCAAACATATGAGAAGAACAATAATCCATTCAACCCTTTATTTCCAAATTGCTGAACTTTTTGCAGACAGGGCAGGCCCTGATCAGACGTCGCAGAACGATTGCGGCGTCTGATCTGGGCCTGCCCTGTTTGTCAGGGTACCGGTTTGGGTAAAATAAATTCGCGTAACATCGGGCACACTCCATGACATTTATCGTCTATGTATAGCATCACGATAACAAGTCCGTGAAACGAAGACCCCCCTAAACCCCACTTTATATAGAGAAAAGTGGGGTTTACGGGGGTATACATTATTTTTCTTATTTTTGCTCCAAGACATAGGTTGTGGGTACTCGTTAGAACCGCCTCAATGAGGCGGTTCTAACGAGCACCCACAACCTATGTTTGCAGTATTTATAAGAAAAATATCAAGGATTTTCATTCGGAAAATGGCCATTTTGGAGATGTGAAAAATGCACTATGTCACACGGGTGTGTTATCGTAATGGTAACTGTTGACTCGTTATCTCAAACTACTGCTCAAGTCAAACTTAGTTTTGGGCACTGTTATTTAAGCACCTTACGTGTCCATTGGCTTTGATTTTCAACTCCTTTTATCTCAAACAGCTGTTACACTGTAACTAAACCAAATTTTCTGGTCACTTGAAGTTTGTGATAACTAATTATCACTGATTATACTTTCGTATCTTTCCAGTTCTTATACATGTACCTTCAATGCACAGTGTAGACCTAGAAAATAAAATCACTACCTTACACGACACGACATCGTTTCTAAGTGTAGACCCGGATCAGACGCTGCGTTATGCGGTATCTGATCTCGGTCTACACAGTGTTCCAATGCCCCGCTAATATGTAAATAGGCTTAGCCTAAGGGCGTAGGGCACCGTGTATTCTATGGAGTGGAGTCTTGGATTGGAGTTTGGAGGGAACTTTTTATCATTGCTCTTATTAGCCTATTGTGGTTGGTCTCAATGTCCGTTAGACGTCATCTGTCAGGTGCTAACCATCACGCAGCATCAATAAGTTGCTTTATCATATGACATCGCTGATAAGCAGTGGATAACGTCGTGTAATAAAAATCGTATGACCACACGTGTAATAACACTTTGGAGGGATTAAGTAACGTCATGACGACGTCCATGTCAACAATGCATTTTTCGTAGAAAAGTTGTCAAATTAAAATGCGATAAAATCCAATATAAAGTAGTCATATGATAAAGAGAATCCTACACTCGTGGTCATTTCATATGATATTTATGAAACTCGCCGAAGGCTCGTTTCATAAATATCATATGAAATGACCACTCGTGTAAGATCCTCTATTTAATGCCGACTCCTCTAAAGCTAGGGCCAATTTAATTGAAACATTACGGGAATTTTGCCCATGTGAATTCCTAGCATCTAGCTATAATTGTTCTGCTTAGATGTATAAGATTGCCGATCGTTCCGATTAGATGAACACGATGGCCAGCAGAGCTGAAAAAAAAATCCTTGATATCTCTGGGCCTGTTAGTTTAGTTTAATCATATTTTATTGCATATAATAATAAGCAACGGGGTTGGGCCACAAGTTCTCTCAACATTAGTTACGGCCCTTCCCCTACAGTTACATACACAGTTTCAATATGCATGTGCACGTGGTAATAGCAAACACACAATAAAGAAAAAACATATGTTGAAGTAAATACATAAATAGATAAACAAATAAATAGATAAATAAATAAAAAATGGTATTGTCGGGAGAATCTGTTAGTCGTGGTAGCCGTACATAAGAGGAAACAGGTAAACATCAACAGATGGATAATTTGATTACAATAAGAATTATTAAATCGTTTTGTGTCTTTAATGAACTTTTGGACAGCATTGAAAATAAGTGAATTTTCTAATCCGGTCAAAGATCCATCACCGTATAGAATTGTATTCAAGTTTAAAGGGTGAAAGGCCATTGTTGTCTGAAACATTATAACACGTTCTGTTTGAAAGTAAGGACATTTGAAAAAGAAGTGTTCAGCGTCTTCGGCAACTTCTGAGCAATTGCAGTAGTGAGTAAGACTAATGTGGTTCGAATATAAATCACCTTTAAGGTTACTACATTTATTCCTGATCAGAGCATGCATTATTGAAAAGAACCTTTCACCAGAAAGAAAATATACGGGAACTTTAGGATTTTGAAAGGCATTATGTTTAAGTTGTTGTTTAAAAGCGGAAACACTTCCAGCTGCACGAACATTGTTATCAAGAGAATTCCATAGAGAGATGGAAGACGGAATACAGGATTTTTTTTGGATATTTCAGTGCGAGTATATGGTACTGTGATATTGTTGATATTTCTTAATGGATAATTTGAACTTCTGTAACTAGTGGGTGAATAAGATCAGTTATATATGGAGGAACTGTATCGTTATAAACTTTGTACATGAAAACCATTTTCTGTTGCTTACGCCGATCAGACAAGGGTACCCAACCACATTCCCTATAAAGATTTACTAAAGACACTGACCTTGTAAGACCTGTTACAACCCTAACAGCTTCATTCTGTAATTTTTCTAAACTTTGCATGTCTTGAACAGAACAGCCATCCCATACTGTTGAGGAATATTCAAGAATAGGTAGTACGTACGAAATAAATCTCTGGTTTAAAGCAGATCTACTGAATTTATATTTAGTTTTCGCATAATCCCGATGACTTTGGATGCACTAGTTATTATATTTTCTACATGTGTGTGCCATTGGCCATTATTACTAAATGTTAAACCCAGATTTTTATGATTTTCTACGAACTTTATTGGGGTATTATCGAAGAGAATCTGGGGGTAATTTTCGAATTTTTTTTTAAAGTGAAAAATACTGCCTCGGTTTTTAGGGGATTGAAGGTGATCAACCATTGCTTGGCCCACGCAGAAAGAATAAGTAAGTCGTGATTTATGATTCCTTCTATATCAGCAATTGAGGATGCTGCACAAAATAGTGAGCTGTCATCAGCAAAGAGTCGCGTCAAACTTAACAGAGAGTCTGAAATATCATTTACATAGATAAGAAATAAAAGTGGCCCTAGCACGGAACCTTGAGGTACCCCGGCATGTATTCCTCTAGAACTTGAGGTACAAGACCTAATGACAACCTTTTGGCTTCTATTACTTAGATAGTCTTCAATCCAGTTGAGAAGAGAACCATTAATGCCGTGTTGTTTTAATTTAAAAATGAGCCCTTTATGCCACACCCTATCAAAGGCTTTTGATACATCACAAAATACCATACATGAAAACTGGTTATTATCAAACGTTTGACATATATGCTGGAAAATATCAATTAACTGAAAAGTAGTAGAGTGGTGTGGTGAAAATCCAGATTGGTATCTGTATAAGAGATTATTCTCATGTAAGAAATTGTACATGTTTTTATGTGCTATTCTTTCTTGAAGCTTCCCTACACCACTGAGAAGTGAAATTGGCCTGTAGTTGGATAACCCTTTTTATGTAGAGATAATACATTGGAAGTTTTCCATATATCCGCAAAATAACCTTCACTAAAAGATCTATTAAAAATAATTGATAATGGTATCGAAATTTCCCTGGCAACAGTCTTAAGCATCCTATTGCTTATAGCGTCTGGGCCTGTAGCTTTATTAGGATTCAGAATTAATAACAGGTCTCTTATTTCTTCAGGAGTACATATGATATTTGAGAGTGAATTATTGGTTAAGGTTCGAAAAACAGGCAGCTGTGCATTACCATCATCCAAGTCACAGATTGAACATAAATAATTGTTAAGACATTCAGCCTTTTCACTATCAGTAAAACAATAAACATTTTGGTCTTGGGTTGAATTCAGTAATGGGGGTATATTTCCAGAGTTGCTATTGTCCTTTATGAAATGGCGGATAACTTGCCAAAATTTTTTCTTATCATTATTTTGAAAATCAGATAAAGAAATTTCTAGACTGTTGTAAAATTTTTCTTTAGCATGCCTTTTTAGATTATTAACTTTGTTTCTCGTTTGATTAAATTTGTTCCAATCATTAATATTACCAGATTTAATTGATTTCTTCTTGAGTTTATCTCTGATGCGAGTGAAATGGCGAATTTCAGAGTCAAACCATGGTTTGTCATTGGGCCGAACTGTTACAAGTTTAGAAGGTATACATAATCTAACAAATTCAAGGAATTTATCAGTAAATTTACCACATGCATCATTTACAGAGCCCTCAGACAGAACACTCCAATCAAAGTTTGAATTAAAGCTTTCAACTGTTGAAAATCCGCATTTTTATATAGCCATACAAGTCTTTTATAAGTTGCCTGACAGTTGTACTGAAAACTAATTCTAATAAAAGTTGCTCTGTGGTCGCTTATGTTAGCGGGGGTTTCTAAAACGCCTGCATCTGGGCCTGTTAGGTGACCCATAACAAGCCTAGCTATATTTTAACAACAGTTCCATTCCGATTAACAAAATGGTTAACAAAATGGTCACCCTGAGTAGAGGCTGGAAATTAACCCTCTTTATGCAACAATCTGGTGTAAAAATGGCTCATGATGATTAATAAATGTTACCAGAATTAAGTGCAAACAATATTTGAATTCATGTGGACATTAGCAACATGATTAAATTTATCTAGTGAATGGTTCTGAACAAGGTCTTGTAATGTTTCGTCCTGTATTTTGGACAGTGTTTGTTTGTATGATTTAAGGTCTAATGTGCCCGTCAACACTGTATTGTTCATTTTGGAGACGTTGCTTCCAATTAAGTGGGATGAGATGAAATGACATCTCAAGCCGTATCGCCGAAAGAAAAAAAGCATGGAATCGCACCGCTTTGCCTGGGCAGGCTTAGATCATCTAAGCGGTTTACCACTACAAGTGTGGGGTCTGTTTCATCTCTGCGTGGTAGCATTATGCAGCTCGTCTATTTCTTCAAGCCCCGATGGCCGGGGCAGTGTACATGTTTGTACAGTGTTGGGCAATCCCTTTACACAATACCGCACTTTAAGCAAACATTGTAGAGTGAGATGAGATCAGATGCCACACATCATCTGATCGAGGTTTACGCTGCTTTCTAATGCCCAGTCCATGTCTTACCTCTAATCCACTTTACACAGCAAGGACAAAAATAGTATGGCTCAGCACAGATCATCGTGTAACTTTGAGTAGGTGAATAAACGTCGTTCGCGATACGCGTCGAGCTGCGCTCGCTATGAACTGTGGATATCTATCGCTATAAACTGTGGATACCTATTTTGATGCGATTTAAGCGTGTGTGTCGATTGACTCGTTCGCCTTGACTGGTTGAGTGACTGACTGAGTGAGGGAGTGACTGACTGAGTGAGGGAGTGACTCACTGACTCACTGACTGACTCACTGACATACTCACTCACTCACTCACTCACTCATTCACTCACTCACCCCGTGACTGGACTCCGTGACTGTCGGCCCCGCCCATCGGGGTTTGAAGAAATAAATGAGCTGCATGATGCTTCCACACATAGCTGAAATCGACCTTACACGAGTACCGCTAAACCACTTAAAGGATCTAATCCTGCCCAGGCAAACTGGTGCGAGTCGGACCGTCCATGCTTATACACCCTATTGGTTTCATTGTTCGACAGGGCTTGAAATGTCATTTTATCTCAGTGTCGGGTTAAAGTCCCGTAAAAATTGGAAGCAATGTCACCAAAAAGGACCTATACAGTGTTGACGGGGACGTTTAACCTCAAATCAAACACACTCCGTGACTGCACTGCACCGCGCCGCGCCGTAGCTGCTCACTTCTGTTACGAAACTCGCCTATACAAAATCATTGTAAACTTTACCACCTGAAAAACTAAAGTTTTAACCCTTCTCTTGCTGAATATTCATTTTAGCCACACCCATTTCTGACTTTGAACTAATCAAATTTTCTTGATGTAATTTATTCCTACAAATTCATAAAATGAATGTCAAACAGTATAGATCCTGATCAGATGGCTTCTTCAGAAGCCATCTGATCTGGATCTACACTGTTTCCAAATATATGGGTTGTTGTGAACAGCAGGATAAGAGTTAAGATGAAAAATTGTGATATTTTTCTTAATAATGCTAAAATATAGATTGTGGGTACTCGTTAGAACTGCCTCCTTGAGGCGGTTCTAAGAACTGCCTCCTTGAGGCGGTTCTAACAAGTATCCACAATCTATATTTTAGAGCAGAAATATGAAAAATAAGGTTTACCCCTGTAAACCCCAGTTTTACTATATTAAAGTGACAAAATTATATGATGATTTTAATTTACAGGTAATATAAAGGATATAGATACAGGCAACATACATCAGTGTTTGAACAGCCTCGCCGAAACATATGGGCCGATAATGCATATAAAACTATTCCAACGAAATATTGTGGTTCTAAGCAGTGGCGATGTTTTGAGAAAGGCATTCCGGAGTGCAGAATTCAGAGAACTTCTCAACGACAAACCGAAAGGTAGGGGCGACCCTTAGGATAATGTACTGTAAAATTCCGCTATTAAGACCACCTAAAATTAAGACTAAACCAGCTTCAAAAAGTTTATTTAGAAGGTTTCAGTTATCCTTTCTTTGTGTTTTCTACACCCAGTGTCTCCTAATAAGTGACCACCTTTGGGACTGTTCAAAAGTGGTCTTACAGACCACTTTTGAACAGTCCCAAAGGTGGTCTTAATACAGGAATTATTACTGTATATATAATATATAGCGGATACATATTTACTTGTTTGAGGTGAGTGACCAAAAAAAAAAAATGTTCAATCGTGTGTGTTGAAAACATCAGAATTTTCAGGAAAGCGAAGCACGAGAGAAAATTCTGATGTTTTAACACACGAGATGAAGTAGTACGGAACCCGGGAAGGGACATGATTTTTTATTTTTATTATGTTGTGCGAACAAGATAATATCTTGAGCGGACAAGATATTATCTTGTTCGGACAACTTATTATCTTGTGCGGACAAGATATTATCTTGTGCAGACAAGATATTATCTTGTTCGCGCAACATATTATCTTGTGCGAACAAGATAATATCTTGTCCGCACAAGATAATATCTTGTCCGCACAACATATTATCTTGTTTGCACAACATAGATCTTGGGAAGTTGTGCTAACAAGATATTATCTTGTGGGGACAAGATATTATCTTGTTCGGACAACATATTATCTTGTGCGCACAAGATATTATCTAGTGCGGACAAGATAATATCTTGTGCGCACAAGATAATAAGTTGTGCGAACAAGATAATATCTTGTCGGCACAAGATCTATGTTGTGCAGACAAGATATTATCTTGTGCGGACAAGATAATATCTTGTTCGCACAACTTAATATCTTGTGTGGACAAGATAATATCTTGTCTGCACAAGATAATATGTTGTCCGCACAAGATAATATCTTGTTTGCACAAGATAATATGTTGTCCGAACAAGATAATATCTTGTCCGCACAAGATATTATCTTGTGCGCACAACTTATAAAATAAAAAAAAAATCATGTCCCTTCCCGGGTTCTGTAGAAATGTGTTTGTTATTTATCGAAAAAAGGTAAATTGTCGTTTTATTTTTATACGGGAAAAACTATATAGGCGTATCCCAGAAGACACTCAACGTTGAACTCACGTTGAAACAACGTTGTAAACGTTGTTTCAACGTTAGTTCAACGTTGAGTCAACGTCTTATGCCTGCAGGGATATGACTTTTCACAGTGTATTTGTTTTAGATAAGCAATAATTTCACTGCTAAGTATAATTGAATAAAATGTCATCTTTTTATTGTTTATAGTTGACGATAAGGTTTTTTTTTCATATAACAAAATTATTTGTTCAACTAACATAATATTTATGCTGTATAATCTCACACTGGTAAAGGCAAGCGCGCAGGGTAAGGAACAAACACACCGGATAAGGAATTTTTTCCGCTCAGGATAAAAAAGAAAATGGCGGAATGGGTATCACATGTGCAGGTTTGTTATTGTTCTAGATCTCGTGTTATGGTTACTAATCAATACGGCTGCTCACATTAGCTTCACGGAAGATACATATTATTCACAAATTTATATTCGATGGTCCGAATTCGACAGTTACATCCAGTCAAACGGAGAACCGGACACAGTGGAGCTACTCCACCGCGAAATCTCATTATTTTACATGAAACGCTCTTCTGGGAAGATGGCGTGCACTTTTTTGTTGGTTGTAGACATATACATGATAACTCGGATTGTTGCAAATACGATTTAAGGAAAATTTGAAATTAGAAGGCCCACAGTGAGAAATCCTAGTTCAATTTTCAATACAACGCCCACGGGCAAGGAGATGGGTACAACGCATTTGATAAGACACAAACTTTTCCGAGGAAAATGGTTGTTGTATGGCTGTAGCACTAGTAAATTTCCATCTCAGATTAGGTTTTTCGATATTAATAATTAGTCCTACATAGTTTAAAGCACCAATTGTTACCTTTAGGAAACGTCCAAAGGATGTGTGCATTGTCTTGGCATGCGCATTGCTGTGGTTCTAGCAATATAATCATCCCCTATGGGGGATAGATGGATTGGGTTCATCGCGATCATGAATTAGAGAAATGATGTATTTGTCCATGCAGTATTTCTGGTAGAAAATTGTATGCTTGTTCTTTTGGCTAAAAATAAGGTAGATAACTTCGCCAAATTCGTGAGACATACCTATTACATGGTCATTAAAGGGCCTGATATGAATTGGCTTCTTTTTGACCCTCACTTAAATCCTCTTCAGTGTGCGACGTTTCACTTGCTAACAGGCGTCGTTAATGGAAACATACACAGAAACGAGTTGTTTCGTCTTCAAGTATTTTCAGAATAACTTGACGTTTGATGGGTCTCGTATTGGGTTAATAAATTGTGACGAAAATAGTAAGAAAAGTGTGATAAAAGTATACCCCTTCGAAAGAAAAAGACAATATAAAGTGCTCTTAGAAACCCGGTTTCAATTGGCGCATTAATATATCAGGGAGCACTGCTCATCGTTTGTACACTAAGTGAGTCGTATATTGTTACCCCATCCACTTAAGTTATCATAGAGATATACGAAAAATGAAAAAATAAGGATCAAAATGAAACAGGTATCAAATTATTCCTTGGTTTCTAACTAAGAAAATGAGTAATAACAACATATATTTAGCTTTACTATGAACGGAGTTATGGCAATTTTATGTTGACATTTCTGATACTGACCAAAAAATAATTTATGAAAAAAAATAAACACAGAGTTCACAGTTCATTTTTTTTTATAAATTTTCACCACATGTTAACATATCAAAACTGTATCTGTATACAAAATATAAAATATGTACAGGCAAGGCTAGGCTATTATATTTTGAAAGCCATAAAGGTGACAAATTTTGCAATTTTGGTCAAAATCAGCTGGGGGTATAGGGGTAAAAGCATGGTAAAAACATACCATATTTGTGAATGACCAAACATTTTATTGATTTGTTTTTCTTTGAAGCTGTATCTTTTCATGTAACTTCCTTTGGCTATCAATCACCATACAACATTTATGAAACAAATATTCCGGGGGGGGGGGGGGGGGGGGGGGGCAGATATTATTGGAGATCTTAATAGGCCCTTTGTACGCAGTTCGTCGTCGGATATAAGGCAAATATTGTTTGTTTGATTTGAGGTTTAACGTCCCCGTCAACACTGTAAAGGTCATTTTGGAGACGTTGCTTCCAATTTTGTGGGAATTTTACCCGACACTGAGATGAAACATCGCAAGCCCTGTCGCCCAATGAAACCAATAGGGTTTATAAGCATGGGCGGGTCGACTCGCACCGCTCTGCCTGGGCAGGCTTAGATCCTCTAAGCAGATTACCAGTACTCGTGTGTGGGTCGGTTTCAGATCTGCGTGGAAGCATCATACAGCCCATCTATTTCTTAAGCCCCGATGGGCAAGGCAAATATTAAAGTATGTACATGTATTGGTAACTGAATGATTATGCCGGCCTCGGTAGCTCAGTCGGATTCGCGTCTGCTGGTGATCAGGAGGGCACGGGTTCGACACCTGCCGGGGTCGGCAACATTCTTTTTTGGAGATTGATCGTGAAACCTTTTCTACATCATTCTCTCCCTTCCGCTGTTTCAAGAAGGGCAGTTGTCAGTTTCTGGCGAAAGAATGTACAGTGTACTGGTTGACCGCTTACGTATAAGCCTGCCCAGGAAAAGTGTGGATAGGTAAACTGACCGGCTCAAAATGACCTAAAATAGTGTTGACAGTGCCGTTAAACTAAAAAACAAACAAACAAACCAAGCGGCATTACTGAAAACATACTCAAAACATTTAAATGTCAATTTGCACAGAACATTATAATAGCCTTGCCAAGCTGTCCTACCCAATATATTTTTACGGACCACATTCTCCTTGGCCGACTTCTCCTAGGTCAAATCGTCGGGCCAAATCGTCCTAGATTCATAGTGTATGTGTATGTGTGTGTGTGTGTGGGGGGGGGGGGGTGGGTACATTGCTATAACCAGAGCAATGCACATGCCAAGACAATGCACAAAAACTTTAAACGTTTCCTAAAGATCACAATTGGTGCTTTAAACTATGTAGGACTAATTATTAATATCGGAAAACCTAATCTGATAGTTTAGTTTAATCGTATTTTATTGCAAAATAAACAAATGGGTCGGGCCACAAGTTCTCACAACATTAGTTACGACCCTCCCCGTATATGGTTGACACTAATACATTTACAACATATGAACATGGCTATTTTATAACAAAAAGGCACATACAGGCTTACTGCTTAAATCATAATATATATATATATATATACATATATACATATATATATGTATACATACATATACACACACATACACACATATACATATATATATACACATACACACATACACATACATATATATATCAGATAAATAAATCAGCAACTAAAATAAAGGAATAAGTCACTAATTGTTCGTCGTCAAGAAACCCAGCCGTTGAGGCATATAATAGTGTTTCAATATAAATTCAATTAAATTAAGCATTTTGGTTAAATCTATCAGTGCTTTTGATATACGTCTGCACTGCTTGAAATAGTATTCCATTTTCTTGAGATGATAATGCATCATCCCCAAAAAGAACCTTTTTTAAATTGAGAGGATGAAATGTCCGTGTCGATTGAAAGAATATAATTCTTTCTCTTGTAAAGTTGGAACAAGCAAAGAAGAAATGCTCAGCATCCTCGTTTACTTCCGAGCAATTGCAGTTCGGACTTAGAGCCAGGTGATTTATATACAGATCTTTTTTTAGGTTACTACAGTTATTTCTTATTCTGGCATGTAATACTGAATTGTACCTATCACCTTCCATGTAATAGGTAGGAACGTAAGTATTAGAAAAGTAAAAATTCTTAACTTGGTATTTAAAAGAATTAAGACTAGGTGCTCCTCGAAGGTTAATGTCAAGGGAGTTCCAAATCGAAATAGAAGATGGAATGCACGATCGCCGAGAAATTTCAGTTCGAGTGTGGGGAACCGTTATGTTATTATTATTTCTTAAAGGATACGGGGTTGCGTCTCTTACCAGAGGAGGAATTATGTCTAATATATATGATGGTACGTTTTCATGTACGACGTTATACATAAATGATAGCTTATGTTTGTGCCTCCTTTGCTTAAGAGGAATCCAGCCACATTCTTTATAAAGCTTATCTAGGGACACAGACCTAGTAAGACCCGTAACAATACGAGCTGCTTCATGTTGTAATTTTTCAAGAGACTGGCAGTCTTGGGCTGTACAACCATCCCAAACAATGCAAGAATATTCAAGGATGGGCAGTACATATGATAAATAAATTTGGTTCAAGGCAACCCTATGAAATGTATATTTAAGTTTACGCATTATACCAACTACTTTTGCTGCGCTTGAGATAATGTTTTCAATATGAGTTTTCCATTGACCATTACAGCTTAATGTTAGACCTAAATGTTTGTGCTCCGGGACAAATTTTATTGGGGTCCCGTCGAAAACTATATCCGGAAACTGCTCGAAAGGTTTTAATGTAAAAAGAACTGCTTCTGTCTTCAGTGAATTAAAAGTAACCAGCCATTGTTTCGCCCATGCCGATAAAACACAAAGATCGTGATTTATTATTCCCTGAATGTCGTTCAGTGATGAAGCTGAATAAAATAATGAACTATCATCGGCAAAAAGTCTGGTTAAGCTTAATAAAGAATCTGCAATATCGTTTACATAAACTAAGAACAATAGGGGTCCCAGAACAGAACCCTGGGGTACCCCGGCATTAGTATTCCTAGCAGTGGAAGTAGAAGATTTAATTATTACTTTCTGAGATCTGTTAGAAAGGTAATCTCTAATCCAGTTAAGTAAATGTCCGTTTATGCCGTGCTGTTTCAATTTGAAAATTAGGCCTTCATGCCAAACCCTATCAAATGCCTTAGAGACATCACAGAATATCATGCATGAATATTGATTATTATCAAACGTTTGACAGATATGTTGATAAATGTCAACAAGTTGGTAAGTAGTAGAATGATTGGGAAGAAAACCAGATTGGTATTTATATAAAAGATTGTTGGCGTGTAAAAAGTTGTATATGTTTTTACGAACTATTCGTTCTTGTAATTTACCTATTCCGCTAAGTAGTGATACCGGTCTGAAGTTTGTAACCTAATCTGATGGGGAAAATTTCCTAGAGCTACGACCATACAACAACCATTTTCCCCCGGAAAATTTTGTGTCTTATCATATGCGTTGTACCCATTTCCTTGCCCGTGGGCGTTGTATTGAAAATTGAACTAGGATTTCTCACTGCGGGTCTTCTAATTTCAAATTTTCCTTAAATCGTATTTGCAACAATCCGAGTTATCATGTGTATGTCTACAACCAACAAAAAAGTGCATGCCATCTTCCCAGAAGAGCGTTTCATGTAAAATAATGAGATTTCGCGGTGGAGTAGCTCCACTGTGTCCGGTTCTCCGTTTGACTGGATGTAACTGTCGAATTCGGACCATCGAATATAAATTTGTGAATAATATGTGTCTTCCGTGAAGCTAATGTGAGCAGCCGTATTGATAAGTAACCATAGCACGAGATCTAGAACAACAACAAACCTGCACATGTGATACCCATTCCGTCATTTTCTTTTTTATCTTGATCGGAAAAATTTCCTTATCCGGTGTGTTTGTTCCTTACCCTGCGCGCTTGCCTTTACCAGTGTGAATCTGGACATTACGAAATTGTGACCTATTTTTGGTTTGGTCACCATGAGGCGGGCAAACCGGGTCTAATGACCAGATTGTAACTGTTCCATGGAGGGGCACGTGACGCGATCAACCAATCAGTTTTAACGATGATGCAATACTATACTGCAATTACAGGAAACAGCCTGTCTGAATAGCGAAACAGACCGAAAAGCAAGCGTTTCAACACCAGCAATAAATATCTTAAGGGAAATGGATACACCTGGCAGGTGTGGCAGTTTGTCTACCATTTTTACCGTATTTCGAAACACACCTATACAAATACATTGTCATTTTTTGGTCAAAGAAAAAGAAATTTTAAAAAGAAAAATTGGAATATTTGCCTTTTTTGCTCAAAATATAGATTGCGGGGAGTCGACAGAAACGCCTCGACGAGGCGATTCTATCGAGTACCCACAATATAGTGTCTCAGAACATGAATACGGAAATTAATGTATACCCCTGCAAACCCGAGCTTTACTATATAAAAGTGTAGATTATATTTTCTTGTCCTTTGGGATCATTGATTCCATTGTGGAATTTTGAAAATATCTGAGGGTCACTGATGAGGCCTAATTATCCGAAACTAGCTATTCTGGCCCAGAAAACACTACACTCCATAACTACTACTACTCACAAAGTGTGGCTGGCTGCGGTAGCTCAGTCGGATGCAGTCTGACTGGTGATAAGGAAGACTGGGGTTCGATACCTACCGGGGTCGGCAACATTCTTTCGTGGAGATTGATTATGAAATCTTTTCTATGGTCATTCTCTCCCTTCCGCTGATTCAGGAAGGGCGGGGGTCAGTTTTTGGCGACAGAATGCGCACTGAACTGGTAAACCGCTTACGGATAAGCCTGCTCAGGAAAAGCGTGGATAGGTACACTGACAGGCCCAAACATGAACCAAAACAGTGTTGACTGGGCCGTTAAATACAAATAAACAAAACTTCCAAAGTTTACTTTTGGTCCTTTGAGATCAGTGTGAATATTTTGAGAAATCAGAAATAAATTTTGGTTTAGACTCATATTCTAGACAGGTTTTTAATTATTTGGACCCCATTTTGATTTATATCAGTCTTTGAATCGACTGCCTATTCGCAAAATTGCAGTATGTTTCCACTGGCTTTCGTTGTCGGATCATTACAGGGCCACCGATGAGGCTTTATTAGCCGAAACTACGTAGTATGACCCATCTTCTTTCGTATGAATGTTTTCATTGCTCTTAAAGGAACTCATTTTTGATTTTTATTTACTTCACACAGATAGGAACAGATTTATATATTCTGAACATCTTTCGGTATGCTGATAGCTCTAATAATACGTATATGTAAATGTTGGAGAACGTTATTTTTCCTCATTTATAAAGATCGCTGGGTGTAACGGGCCTCCGTGGCCTAGTGGAAAAGAGTGTTGACTCTTAATCATAAGGTCCCTCAACGCTGTAGGTTTGAGCATGGCTCAGATCACATAATGAGAACTTCTGCAACGGAAGGTCAGGAGGTTTTTCATCGGGTACTCCAGTTTTCGTTCACCTCTGATTAACAATCGGTTTGATGTGAGTGAAATAATCTTGAAAGGATCGTAAAACCAAACATAAAAAAGATCGCTGGGTGTGTAAAAACATTTTCATGTCTTTGCTACTAGAATAAACGTCAGTGCCAAGGTCGAAGGTTCTAACTCTTCCAAATATATAAAATATTTAAAGAGCGAAACGAAGTCATAACGTTGATGGGTCGTTGTTTATTGTTCTTGAGCCCAGCACAGATAGCAATAGTTTCTGTTCAAAAACTTCATGACTACTAAGTGACCTGCCACCAGTTACAGACTGAGTTGTTAAAAGACTTTTTGGCGCATTCGATGGGAGCTATTGTATCTGATAAGCCGAGAGTGGTGTTCTTTATTTCCACTCAATACTTGACGTTTTACTAATCAGTTTCTTTCACAATTAAATTGTGATCCAGAAAAATATACAAAAGGATTGCAAATTTCAGGTTTTTGCGGAGGTACCGCTCAAAGAAACTGTCGAAGTTTAAGATAGTCGGATTCGCAGCACTTTGTCTGGACAGGCTTAGATCTTCCTAGGCGGTTCAGCAATACTTCAAAGTTCGGTCGGTTTCAGCTCATGCAGTCCAATATATTGCCCCAAGTTCTGATCGGCCCCCGTCCATCGGGGATTGAAGAAATAGATTGGGCTGCATGATGCTTCCACGCAGAGCTGATACCGGCCGCGCATGAGTAGAGTTAAATCGCCTAGAAGTTCTAAGCCTGCCCAGGAAAAGTGGCTCGAGTCGGACCGTTCATGCATTTCAGCCATTTAGTTTCATTGGGCGACGGGCTTAAGAAGGAGTTTTATCTGCCCGTTTTATCTCAGTACTGAGTAAAAGTCCCAAAAATTTGGAAGCAATGTCTAAAAAAAAAAGACTCATAAAGTGTTAACAGGGACGTTAACAACAAATGAAATAGATAACCAAGGCCCTATAGAAGGCCTGATGACTTAGGAAAAATCTTTTTATATGCCCGTTTGAAAAACAAATAAAACAAACAAACAAAAAAAGGGTCATATTAAGTTATGGGCTTGGTGTCGGTCCGTCCGTTCGTAAACTTTTTTTTCGTTTCCGTATAACTCCTACTACACAGTTTTCATGCGATGAAGCCTAAAATGTGTATGTAGTAAGGCTAAGATGTGAAGATGTGCCTTAAGTTTCGAGAATTACTGTCCACCAAATATTACCAGAGTTATGACCCTTTGAAAAATTCGGTTTAGGTTTCCGTTTTGTGTGTAAACCATATTATGTAAGTTGCATTTAGTTTTTGCGTGATAGCTCAGTGCCTAGTGCACTTGTCTCTGATGCTAGAGGTTCCGGGTTCGATCCCCGGCAGCGGCGATAAAATTTCGGTGTCCGAACACGCGCCATTGGCATCATTTGCAGGGATGAATGTCATAAAGTGCACCGTCCTTCGGATCGGGACGTTAACTGGAGGCCCCCTGTGCAGGGAGAACCATCCCATATGCAGGTTAAAGATCCCTACCGTAATTACATGATTACTGTGTAGGCTTTCATCTGCAAAACCTGGAGTGTATGTAATATACACCTGCGGTAATGGTCAAATGTGACCGACGCAGTATCAGTAGATAGATAGATAGTTTAAACTTGCCGTGGCGTTAAACAATTTACCACAGAATACTCATCACTACCTACCCCTCCTGACACCAAGGTCACAGACTTCGAAATTTTATATACACGTTTTGTATTAAAGTTTATTATTTTCATTCAAAAAAATGCATTAAGTGGGATAATGGTATCAGCTGACTCAAATCAGAATGTAGACTGACAAGACCAAACCTATTGGATGCTTTTTGAAAGCAGCCAACTTGTTTTGTAGTATTACTGCATGAGGTGTACAGGGGTATACACTATTATTTTTCTAATTTCTGCTCAGACACTTAGATTAGATTATGGGTACTCGTTAGAACCGCCTCGTTGAGGTGGATCTAACGCGTACACAAAATCTATGTCTGAAGCAGAGATAAGATAAACAAAAAATCAGAATTTTATCTGGCCATTTTAATTTTTGGTGGTAAAGTTGTTAATTTTTAAATAGGCGTGTTTTCGTAATGCATATCGATAAGATCTGAACGAAAGCAAAGATAATTTCCCGAGAGTGATGTTCTGTGATTCATGCAATAACGGCAGCTTTCCAGAATATTCAAACTCATTAATATTCATAAGCTATTATAGAATTCTGATTGGTCGAGAGCATACCACGCACAGGACCATAAATTATCATATTCCCCACCAATATTCCCTCTGACGTCACTGCTAAAATGAAAAACTGCACTCACTGACAGAATTCGGTATAATAAATCATTTGTTGTCCTTGTGTGAGGGGAATATATGACGATTTGTTCACCCTCGACAGGTAAAATTGCCCTCGGGCTTCGCCCTTGAACACTATTACCTGCTGAAATTCAAGAAAAGGGAGTCGAAGCGACTTTGGCTTGTCTTCCAGCGAAGATTATTGCGGATTATATACATGTAGTAAAATTCCTACAATAAGCCCGCGTTTGTATCTGTTCAAATATGGTCTACAGTCAAAAGTGGTCTTAAAGACCGCGCTCGAACAATCCCAAAGGTTGTCTTATATCCCAATACACTTGCTTACGGGTACGTGTAGTCTGTGAATTGTGTTGTAGATTATAGATTTGATATTGCGTATTCGTGTCGATCGTGATAGCTGTTGGGCAGGCGCAAGTGAAATTTTAGGGGTGTCTGGTTTATTTTATTTTTTGTAAGTTACGAAACATCTCCAGTACTGGTAGTCAGAACATGCGGTGCATGAGTTGGATCTGCAGTTTGACCCGACCCATTTATGGGAAACTAGGCGTATATATGGACAGATAGGGGGTAGGTTATTGCCCTAATGGTCAGTTTTAATCAGTTAATCATAAAATAACACACAAATAAATTGTCAACATAATTACATAAACCGCTTAGAGGATCTAACCCTGCTCAAGCAAAGCGGTGCGAGTCGGACCGACCATCCTTATAAACCCTGGTTTCATTTGGCGACAGGGCTTGAGGTGTCATTTCATCTCCATGTCGGGTAAAAGTCCCACAAAATTGGAAGCGACGTCTCCAAAATAACCTATATAGTGTTGACGGGGACGTAACATGTAAACTTCAAATCAAACAAAACAAACAAACATAATGACAGTGAGACTTAACCGACTCAAATACGAATAACTCCAATTCGAACTGCCGAAACTGCTTCACATGGCTCCAAATACCCATATATTTTAGTATGATTTAGGTTTTTTTTTTTTTTTTTTCTAATTTTATTTTGACTGACTGACTGTTTAAGTTTTATGTCCCACCAACAACTAAATTCATACGGAGACGGGATCTCGGTTTAAAGACTCATCCGAAAGTCTGCAGAAGTCCAGGATCGAGCCTGCGACCCCTGGTTTACACGGCGAGTAGCGTAACCACAGCACCACGGAGGCTTCTAAATTTTATTTTGAAAAGGTAAGCTGTGTTTACATGTAGTCATTAGAATCGCCTCAATGAAAAATATTGCACAGTTTTTCTTTGAAACTGTGGTTTGCAGTTTTCAAACTCTAGTTTGCAAACTTCAAACTGGGGTTTCAAGTTCAAACCGTAATTTAAAGCATTATTGTGCATTCTGCTTGCTATAGAAGGATACCCACACGCATCCCAGTTCGGCACAATGTACACCAATATGAGCGCTGTGGTGCAGTGGTAAAGCATCGGATTTGAGATCGAGAGGTAGCCGGTTCGATCCTCGCAAGCGCCACGTGTTGTTTCCTTGAGCAACAAACTTTATCCACATTGCTTAGTACTGGTTCCTACCCAGGAGAAGAGGGCCACATTGAAGATAAGTACTAGTACTAAATGCGTTACCCTCTATAAATAAGGTCGAATATTATTATTATTACCAGTGCTTCAGCTGAAGTGCACGACCCGCCGGATGCTTTTAGCTTTATGAGTGTTACCATATATGGGTATGGCGGCCATTTTGGTCATGAAACCTGGACATAAAACGGTTCCCCCAATAAATGCGCCTTATCGTAAGGAGCAAAATTATATCTTATACGTTAGTACTGTATTCTGAATCGTTTGCAGGATAAAATGCATTCTCACTTTTCCAACACAAAAACATATGTGTCAAAGTTTGACCTAGGCACAAAGAAGGTCAAGGTCAACCCAGGGTCACCATTTTAGCAATTTATGATGGGCCTACGTTCCAGATGCTATTTATCAAGTTTCGTGGAAATCTGCACAGTGGTTCTGGAGAAGACTATTTTTGAAGGGTTTTTACCATATATTGCTTGGCAGCCATTTTGGTCATGTGACCTGGACCCCATGAGGAAATTTTGGTTTCCCCCATCCCGTAGAGGCTCCATATGAAATTTGACTTCAATCGGCCCAACGATTTCCGAGGAGAAGCAGTTCGAAAATGTTCACATTTTTCGCCTCGGCGAGGCTGTACTAAATGGAATGTAATATTTCGCAAGTTTGATAAGATCTCATTGTTATTTATCAGTATGCCAAAAAGTGTTTAAATATTCCAAGCGGTTAAGTCACAATCACCAATTTTCACAAACGGGTTACGGACGGACAGATAGACAGACCATATAATGGCTTGGCGGCCATTTTGGTCATGTGTCCTGGACCCCATGAGCAATTTTTGGTTTCCCCCATCCCATAGAGGCTCCATATGAAATTTGATTTCAATCAGCCCAACGGTTTCCGAGGAGAAGCAGTTCGAAAATTTTCACATTTTTCGCCTCGGCGAAGCTATACTAAATGGAATGTAATATTTCGCAAGTTCATTGGTTAGATCTCATTGATATCTATCAGTATGCCAAAAATTGTTTAAATATTCCAAGCGGTTAAGTCACTATCACCAATTTTCACAAACGGGTTACGGACGGACCCAAAGAAGGTCAAGGTCAACCCAGGGTCACCATTTTAGCAATTTATGATAGGCCTACATCCCAGATGCTATTTATCAAGTTTCGTGGAAATCTGCACAGTGGTTCTGGAGAAGACTATTTTTGAAGGGTTTTTACCATATATGGCTTGGCGGCCATTTTGGTCATGTGACCTGGACCCCATGAGCAAATTTTGGTTTCCCTATCCCATAGAGGCTCCATATGAAATTTGACTTCAATCGGCCCAACGGTTTCCGAGGAGAAGCAGTTCGAAAATTTTCACATTTTTCGCCTCGGCGAGGCTATACTAAATGGAATGAAATATTTCGCAAGTTCATTGGTTAGATCTCATTGATATCTATCAGTATGCCAAAAATTGTTTAAATATTCCAAGCGGTTAAGTCACTATCACCGATTTTCACTTACGGGTTACGGACGGACAGACAGACAAACCATATATGGCTTGGCGGCCATTTTGGTCATGTGACCTTGACCCCATGAGCAAATTTTGGTTTCCCCCATCCCATAGAGGCTCCATATGAAATTTGACTTCAATCGGCCCAACGGTTTCCGAGGAGAAGCAGTTCAAAAATGTTCGAAAATTTTCACATTTTTCGCCTCGGCGAGGCTATACTAAATGGATTGTAATATTTCGTAAGTTCATTGGTTAGATCTCATTGATATATATCAGTATGCCAAAAATTGTTTAAATATTCCAAGCGGTTAAGTCACTATCACCAATTTTCACAAACGGGTTACGGACGGACTGACAGACTGACAGAATGACAGAATGACAGAATGACACGGTGATTTTATGGCACTCTTAGAAATCAACCGACTTCAGTCGGTTGCTTTACTATCACCAATTTTCACAAACGGGTTACGGACGGACAGACAGACTGACAGAATGACAGACTGACAGACTGACAGAATGACAGAATGACACGGTGATTTTAGGGCACTCTTAGAAATCAACCGACTTCAGTCGGTTGCTTTTTCTGCGGGTCGTGCAATTACAATAACTGTAAAACATACATGTATTATATGGCTGTTTTATGAAATAGGTGAACCTTTTTCAGGCTTCTACGGAACATATTTAGTTTATGATCACCAAGATGTGTTACTAGGGCCATACAGTGACGTCACATTTAAACTGAAGTCAGTGATGCATAAAGGGATGCAGTCTGCTATGAATGCGGCGGTCATTGAAAAAGAGGTACAGGATCTTTTACAGAAGTTTGGGACCACCGGAGGGACGGACGTTGACCCGCAAGAAATCGTTAGAAAAGCTTTAGGAAATGTAATAGCTTTCGTGGTAAGTTTCTCACTAGGGTATTCTATAAGAATCTTACACGGGTGTGAGGGTTGGATTGAACAATTCTGTACCGAGGGTCAGTGTCCGGCATCACGAGGCTTGCCTAGTGATGCAAGACAGTGAGCCTGAGGGACGGATTATTCTATCCACCCCTCACACCCATGTATGATTCTTTTTCTTGCACACCTTCCATTTCTGGGCGTTGGTTTTTAATACTGCAGTCACTTCGGTTGCCGACGTCCGCCATATTGTGACGACACTGCAGTGATGTTTAGTGACTTCACGTAACGTGCTTTGAGGTCAACCTTTTAACAACGGTTCCTACGCGGTCCTATTCAACCAGTGCATTTATCAAACACACGAGAACATTTGTGTTTGGGTAAGAACACCAGGGTTAGAACAGATTTCTATCCTATGCTAACTATGGGTTTTCTTATCTGGTGTGCAAGAATATGTTAGTGGTTTATCAATAATCATAGTTTTAACAAGCCCGTGTATTGAACAGCCTGTAAACCCCACATTATATAGGGGCCCCGCCCATCGGGGCTTGAAGAAATAAATGGGCTGCATGATGCTTCCACGCAGAGCTGAAACCGACCGCAAAAGAGTACTGGTAAACCGCTTAGAGGATCTAAGCTTGCCCAGACAAAGCGGTGCGAGTCGGACCGTCCATGCTTTAACCCCCCCCCCCCCTATTGGTTTCATTGGACGGCTGGGCTTGAGAAGTCATGTCATATCAGTGTCGGGTAAAAGTCCCACAAAATTGGAAGCAACGTCTCCAAAATAACCTATACAGTGTTGATGGGGACGTTAAAGCTCAAATCAAACAAAAACAAACCACATTACCGTGTTCGCCCTAATTACCGCACCGTGCGCTTAGTTTTTTCAAAATCGTGTCATAAAATCATGGTGAAAAATCTACCTAATTAGTGCACACTTGCTACGAAAACAACAGCTTCCAAGATGATGCATACTGATATTTAATGGGAGGGAAAAGATACTTAAGCATTGCCTTCACTGTTGGAAGAAATAATGGTAAGTTTTTATAGATTTACTATGAAAGCTTCAAGGGGAGGTTACTCTAAAGTGGGCGCTTATGCATTTCCTTTTCAAAAATAGTTTGGTGTGCGCTTATAGGAGCATGTGCGGTAATTAGGGCGAATACGGTATATATAGAAAGCTGGAAGTTACACGGGTGCACATTATTTTCCTTATTTTGCTCGAACACACAGATTATGGGTACCTATTTAGAACCGCCTCAATGAGACGGTCGCAGTCTCTGTTTGCCTATGTTTGTAGCAAAAATAAGAACAATTTTTAAATGCTTTTGAATGAAATATAGTGGGTGAGGGGAGCCGGCCTCGGTAGCTCAGTCGGATGCGCGTCTGACTGCAGGGAATGTATTCATAGGAAAACTGATCGGCTCAAAAATTACCTGAATAGTGTTGACTGGGCCGTTAACCCCAAATGCAAACCAAAAAGTGGGTGGGTAGGTCGAATGATACTGCTGTCAGTATACCATTCAGTGGTATTCATTTTAGAGTTTGTGTGGTTGGAGCACTTAGAAACTGAAAAGAAAATTAACGCATTCTTCAGATAAAGAAACAAAGCTTCATATGGCGCGGACAAAGTAGGCTTCTAACATATGATTCTGAGTTCAATAAGGGGGTTTTAACTAGGGCTGGCTGATCGGAGCTGAAAAGATAATCGATTATCAGTCCTGTCATTGCGATCCATAATCGATTAGTAATCGCTAAGGTTTTTGTCATAATTTTACCTGTCTGGCTTTCTTCAGAGCATGACTCTTACCATATGTTGCACTTAACCATATGTATATTTGAACAGACAGGCCTGAGCAAACAGTGTAGACCCAGATGAGACGCCGCAGAATGCGGCGTCTCATCAGGGTCTGCACTGTTTGCCACTCATCCAGCTATTTTAGGCATAATTTTGGGTAGTAAATTGTACCTATCAAGTAATCGATTAAAATCAAATCAGAAATGATTATCATTTTTGTTGAATTTATCGATCGATTATACGATTAATCGTGTCAGCCTTAGTTCTAACGAGCACGCACAATTTATTGTTCTGAGCAAAAATAAGAAAATAATGCCTTCAGAAGCCTTGTAAACTCAACCTTTCTCTATTTGTTTATGACCAGTAATAAAGAAAATTATGTATTCTTGAGACGAAACAACAAACAACAACAAAAACTTCACGTTCGATTGTAAATGAAATGGGGTTTACAAAAATATTTATTGAAACAGAAATTACTGATGACACGTCAGAGCAGAAATATGACGGATCTTGTGACGTACGCTTATAACGAAAACATGTCTATATTCAAATATATTATTTAGAAGCACCCGTGGTGCAGTGGTTACGCTACTCGCCTTGTAAACCAGGGATTTCGGATATGCGACGTTAAATAAACCTTCTTTATCTTTATCTGTACCCCTATAAACCCCAGTTTTACTACATGAAAGTAGGGTTTAAGAGTGTGTGTTTGTGGGGGGGGGGGGGTGTTAATATTATATATGTGTGTTTTCGTGATGTTTCTGCCTCTTGTATACAACAGATAAGTGGACAGTCCAGTCCTGGTGATTCTGAACTTATGTGGGACTTCGTAGACACGTCAAATAACTTGCTTAACCCATCTGTTGAGACTGTGCTAAAGAACTTCCCCTCGCTGAGGCATCTTCCAGGAAAGTACGCCAAACTATACCGATCAGCCAGGGACAGCAGAGACGCCGTGATCAGACGGTTTCTAGAGGAATATAGAGTAAGACAAATTTTCTTTCTTTAAGGGCAATGGGACAATCTGACTGATTTGTCCGCCATTTTTCAAAGGGAGACAACTTTCGGGACTTCCTGTTCGCTTTTCTGTAAAACTTGTCCCATTGACAAAGGGGTCTACTCTTAAAGGACATAATTTGCTCCTCAGGAGCAAATACTTTATCTTAAGAGTTGACCCCGTTGACATTGGAGACAAAATCAATTTTGCAGGAAATGTCTCCCTTGAAGATGTTCCAATTCCCTTTAAGACCGCATATGTTTTGATATATGCGAATGCATAGACAAAGACCATCTCGTAAACAAGTGTGAAATGAACACCCCACAGCCCCCACTTTATATATATACTGGGTTTTATGGGACTATACACTATTTTTCTTTTTTCTGCTGCAAGACATAGATTGTGGGTATTCGTTAGAAACATGTATAATGTCGCACGGGTGTGTCGGATTTCTTTAACGTTGAATATTGTCAATGCATGAGTTTTACACTACTTATTTGACAAATAGAGAGGCATGCATTGTATGGTCATTAAAAAAGGATGTATGCATGGTGATAGACAAAGTTTTATCTATGGAAATCCTTTCAGGCGAAAAAGTCTGTGTAATTACATGTAACAGTAGGCCCGTACGCACACTTTGAAAAAGGCGGGTGGAGGGGGGGGGGGGGGGATTGGAAGGCGGGGTGAAGTTCAGGTACTTTGCAGAAAGGGATGCGAATCTTAAGAAAATCTTGATTTGGGGCCCAAAGTTAGGGATGTAAACTTGATTTCTGGATACTTGAAACTGCATTGATTTGATATACAGGAGTATGCATTATCTTCCTTATTTGTTTGCTCAAAAATTTAGATTGTGGGTGCTTGTTATTTACGCCTCATGCTTGCTATGTGTATTGGATATAAATTTCTGCCAGTTTCTGATTCTTTTTAAACTTTATTGGCGTTTTTTAATTTGGGCGGCTTTTTTCCATGACCGCCAATAGCGCCAAAATAAAGTGACCGCCAAATATAAGTGTTTTACAGCAACATAACGCTTTTAACGAGCATCCGCAATTTATGATTAGACTAGAATTGAGATGTAATGACTTCTCAAGCCCTGCCGCCCAATGAAACCAATAGGGTTTATAAGCATGGACGGGCCGACTCGCACCGCTTTGCCTGGGCAGGCTTAGATCCTCTAAGCGGTTTACCAGTACTCGTGTGCGGGCCGGTTTCAGCTCTGGGTGGAAGCATCATACAGCCCATCTATTTCTTCAAGCCAGATGACAATAGAATCTTCCACCTAGTACGATTGGAGTGGTCCATTTCCAATTATAGGGGTGTCAGGTTTGTTTTGATTTGGGCATATTTTACAAAAATGAATGTTCTTTAACAAACAATGTAGACCCAGATCTGACGCCGGTGTCAGTGTCAGTGTCCCAGAAAAGAGCCGCTAGACAAATATGCGCTAAACCATGGATGTTACATTACGAAAACATGCATTGTAAACTTTACCGCCAAAAGAACAACGAAAAAATCAAGGTGAAAACTTGTGATATTTTTCTTATATCTGCTCAAAATATAGATTGTGGGTACTCGTTAGAACCGGCTCATCGAGGCGGTTCTAACGAGTACCCACAATCTATATTTTTGAGAAGAAATAAGAAAAATGCATTTTACCCATGTAAACCTCAGTTGTACTTTATAAAAGTGGGGTTCAAGGGGGTCAAAAGTATATAGGCTTGTTTTCGTGATGTAAGTGACTTACATTGTACATGTATAAGGTGAGGTATATTAAAAATAAATAAAACAGTTTGAAAGATTGAAAGAAACATTATGTACATGTACCCTGGGTATTTGTAACAAGAAAATTAATTCAGGGCTTTTGCTCTTAAACTAACTGTGACAATCGCTTCCATGTATAACTGCCAAATGACGTCACCAGACGTAACGTCATGTGACTGCGATCTGGATCTACAGAGGAGAGGTGGTCACAGCTATTTTAGGTAGTAAACGCTTTGTAAAATCTGTCCCACAAAATCTTTCAAATCTTTGAATCTTAGAATATTCCTGCCAAGCACTATAACATGTTAATCAGTTAATGTCATCAAATGGACAGATAATATGCATATGTGTAAACGTAGATGTTTAGCTCACCTGAACCTTTATGCTCATCGGTGTAGTTGTAGAATAGGCACATTACGAAAACACGCCTATACAAATACATTGTAACATTTATCATCCAAAAAAATGAAAATTTGCAGTTGAAAAAATCTAATTTTTTTCTTATTTCTGCTCAAAATATAGATTGTGGATACTCGTTAGAGCCGCCTCACCGAGGAGGTTCTAACGAGTACCAACAATCTATATTTTAGAGCAGAAATATGAAAAATAATGATTGCCTCTGAAAACCTCAGTTTTACTATATAAAAGTGGGGTCAAATGGGTCAAAATTTTATAGGCGTAGTTTCTTGATGCCATGGTCGGTCGCCCATCCACCATCTTCAGAGACATTTTCCTCTGAAACCACTGACTGAAGTCGCATACCATGTGGAGTATCCATGGGATGAGGGTACGAAAGTTTATTGGTGGGGTCAAAGTCATGTGAGCAGGATGGCCACTATGCTCATATAAAATTAAATTAAAAAAAATCAATTAATATGTTTTTGGTCCCATGACCAATATTTCCGCCATACCGTATAAGGTAAAACCTCTTCAGAAATATTTTGCTCTGGAACCAGTGGGTCGATTTTCATGAAACTAGCATTGGGAACTTGAGCCAAGTATGGTTTGTTCAAATGATGACCCCAACATGATCTTGACCTATTTTAGGTTGAGGTCAACTTTGGTTACACTGGCTTTTGTATGAGAAAACTCATACCTGTGTATTTTTCAGAAACATCCAAAAAAGTGTACATGCAGTGGGCTAGCTACAGAGTATTCACGGTCAACTCCATTCATTGACCATGGCCCAGCCGGTCGCATGGTTCAATCGAATTTGAGTTATTTCTCAAGTTCATAAGCGATCGTGAAGCACGATTCACCTCGATGGAAACGCCTAACCTCTCGTGCATTACGATCGCTAAAGAGCTTGAAACAAATGAAAGATTTGATTGGACCATGTGTAGGGCTGGCTAATCGGAGCTGAAAAGATAATCGATTATCAGTCCTTACATTGTGGTCGATAATCGATTAGTAATCACTGAAGATTTGATCATAATTTTACATGTCTGGCTTTGTCTGAGCCTGACTCTCAGCATATGTTGTACTTTACCATAAGTATATTTGAACAGACAGGCCTGAGCAAACAGTGTAGTCCAAGATGAGACGCCGCAAAATGCGGCGTCTCATCAGGGTCTGCACTGATTGCCACTGATCCAGTTATTTTAGGCACAACTTTGAGAAGTAAAAAGTACTTATCAAATAATCGATTACAAGCAAATCAGTACTGATAATCATTCTTGTGGAATTTATCGATCGATTAATCAATTATCCGAATAATCGTGTCAGCCTTAACCATGTGACTGGCTATTACAAGAATATACCACACTCCTATATGGAACTGTGCGGAGATTGCACGAAACTTACCAGTCGAATGGAGCTAATGAGTCTCAAAACATCAGATTTCTATTTCAGGAATCATTTATACCTGGCTCCAGTCGTGGATTGGTAGACACATGCCTTAATTTACAGTTAGAAGAGACCGGCTCATGGTTATCAGATGATATGATAAGATCCTTAATATTGGATACAATAGGCGCTGGTACGAACATGAAGTGATTTCGTTTTGGCCCAGTTGCAGGTCCTCTGCCAATTGTATTGGCCATCGGCCTCCCCAGTTGCAGGTCCTCTGCCAACTGTATTGACCCTCGACCTCCCCAGTTACAGGTCCGAGATCACTTGTATATTAACTCGAGTCCGAAAACCGAGAGTCAGTAAGCTGGCCGAAGACCTTCAACTGGGTCTTTTACAAAAGACATTTTAATGGGCTCGGTTGTTTGTCAATCGATCCAAAATACATATATACAAGAGAACTTATACTGCTGATGTTTACGTGGCTATCACTGACCAATCAAGTTAAACCACGTGCAAATAGCTCTTTTCGATTTACAAGGTTACGGTTATTTAAACATGTTGCTGCGCTATTCTTAGCATTTTAATCTGCCAATGTGATGTCAGAGTGTTCAGCCATTGTTGTTGATTCGAAGTTTAACATCCCCGTCAACACTGCATATGTCATTTTGGAGACGTTGCTTCCAATTCTGTGGGACTTTTACCCGACATTGAGATGAAATGACAACTCAAACCCTGTCGCCCAAGGAAACCAAATTCAGGCATAAAGGTAGCAATAATGATTAAATAATATTATGTTATTAATCAAGTAATTTAGTAATGGCCCAATTACACGTTCGATGTCTGCTTTATTGGTCCGAAGCCGAAGGCCGAGGCCAATACAGCAGATCGAGGACCTGTAACTGGGCCGATACGGAATTACTTGATTAATGACAATTTTATTAATTGACACCATTGAAAACATGATTCTTGATTTTTTACCTCAATGTTAATAGGTATTGACAATACAGGATAGCCAATTAATGATAATAAATAAGAGCATCAAGGTGACAGCCATTTTCCGAACTAAACTCAGACACAATAGACCCATGAATGCTTTGATCATCTCTACATATATGCCTATACGCCTGTGCAATATTTCAGAACATGTTTTCGGGAACTGTACAGGCTAGAGTAGAAAGAAAAGAAGACCATCTAAAATTAAGGGGAATGGGAACACCTGGCAGATTTTTCTGCCATTTTTCAAAGGGAGACAACTTTTGGGACTTCCTAGTCGCTTTTCTATAAGCCTTGTCCCATTGAAAAAGGGGTCTACTCTTAAAGGAAAGAATTTGCTCCTCAGGAGCAAATTCTTTCCTTTAAGAGTTGACCCCTATTGACAAAGTAGACAGAAATACTTTTGCAGGAGTTGCCTCCCCTGAATGTGTTCCCATTCCCCTTAAGACAAATTATGTTTTTGCATGTAAAACCATATTCAGAAGATTCCAGGTACATTTTCGTTGTGTTTTCTACATCAAGTGTGCTCTTGTTGGAGAATCACCTTTGGGATTTTTCAAAAGTGGTCTTTTGAACAGTCTCAAAGGTGGTCTTTATATGGGAATTATACCGTTAGGTGTTCGGGAGAGGTGTGGTTAGGTGATCTGATTGGTTCGATATTACCTAAACAGCGTTGACTGGACCGTTAAGCTCAAAACACAAACACAATACCAAAGTAACTAGTGTAACCAAGAAGCTTCTTTATGATGAACCAACTGACCAATAAGTTGTTGCGTGCACGAATTGCGTTTGATCGAAATACACGTACACGTACACGTTACAATTGTTTTTCAGTTACTCCCTATATTAATTGCATTGTAATATCTTGACCTAAAATGATGTGCTATCTCAGGACAAATGAGCTTTATCTATTGTGAGGGTTATCTGTAAAACCATGACTGCATCACGAAAACAAGCCTATATAACTCTGCCCCCCCCCCCCCCCTGTACCCACTTTAAACAGTAAAACTTGAGTTTACATGGGTAAATCAAGTAAACCTTTTTTTGTCTTCCTTCTAGTCTAAAATATAAATTGTGGGTACTCCTTAGAACTAACGTGTACCCACAATCTATATTTTGAGCAGAAATAAGAAAAATATCACAATTTTTCATCTGAAAATTTTCGTTTTTTCGGCGTTAAATTTACAATGTATTTGTATAGGCATGTTTTCTTATTGGGAACCATATTCTCAGGATTCCGCTGTTTGCTTAAAATAAGCAAATTAAGGATTATTCAAAACAATAGAATCCACCAGTACTGTCAGTGGTACAAGCCATAAAGTGCCAATCACGAGTATTGCCGTCTGCTTTGCCGTAGGCCGGTTACCTTAAAAGTAGTTTAGTAGTTTTTGTTTTTGCAAACAGTGTGGACCCAGATCAGACTGCTCCTGCTGTGTATAGAAGGCTAACTGTAGGAGCAGTCTGATCTGAGCCCACACTGCAAAATACTTTTAAAACGTTTGCAAAAAACAACAGCAGACGCATAAGCAGACGACGTATTCAGATATAGTTTTTCTCGGCGTCTCAAGGGTTTTTATTGGTTTAGTTTTGTTCATTATGGTGCAATTGTTTTTTTTTATTTTATTTTCAGGTCTTATAGCTTCAACAAATACTGTTCTCGCAAGCATATTAGTGCTACTACATCACCAACAGATAATTATTAAAATGCGAAATGAAGTTCATCACGTGGTTGGCAAGGCCCGCCTACCTACAATCCAAGCCCAATCGGATTTGCCGTACTGTCATGCCGTCATACTTGAATTACTTCGATATTCAACTATAGTTCCCTTAGTAAACCATTTCTGGTAAGTGTTTGGGTAGGACACAAAGTTATATATTCAGTTACAGCTGTATTGCTTGGCTCCCGCTTATCGGCGCTTGAAGAAATGGATTTGGGTGCATGATGCTTCCACGCAGACCTGAAAGCGACCGCACTTGAATACTAGAAAACCGCTTTGAGGAGCTAGGCTTGCCCAGACAAAGTGGTAATGCGATCATTACTGACCATTACGAAAACACGCCTATTCAAATATACTGAAAATTTTCCCACCAAAAATGAAACTTTTTTTTTTTTATTTATATTTATTTCTGACACAAAGATAACATTATAAGCATTTACAAATAAAGATGATACGGTTTGTATGGGTTCAAGTATTCTATCCAAGCTAACAGCAGAAGTATTGTATCTGAAACAAGTATGTTAGCAATGAGCGAGAGCCACGACTGAACTTGACATATAGTAAATACATGGTTAGTGTCCCAACAACAAAAACGAATTAGCGAGCCTTAGACAATTCTACAGTGATGAGCTTCAGCATGCCACTATAAGATTGTCGAGACTAAACGAAAACACTACATAACTAAAGCCACCAATCGTGCACTTAGCGTATACTGCAATCAAGAAATGGCAATAATTCAACAAAGATTTCCTTAGGACTGCAGACGGTGCGACATGTTGTACAACATCCAGTGACATGGCGCGCACACGTAGCATAACGTGACATTAAAGACTACAACTTTTCTAATGTCACCACGCCACCGTCTCTATGTTAGGGAAAGCATTTCCATACTGCGACCTACAAGAACCTGTACTATTTATTGCAGATTCTTCCAGTGGCGCAGCGGGGAAAAACGATATTTTTACGCACAGCAAGGAAATTCTACATAAGAACGCTTTTTACACTCAAAGGAAGGAATTTGCTCCCAATGTGAGCAAATTCATTCCTTTCAGAGTGACCTGTTAATATTTACCAGGGGATAGCATGAATATTTTTATGCGATTTTACGCTGCTTAATATGCGTTATGAGCGTTACTCTTTTATTTTTTTTCCAATAATAAAAAAGCCGCGTTACCTTCATAACAACGGCAAGTCTCGCTCCGTTTACTTTGTTATAAGATTACTGCCAGTTAGGGTTAAGAAACTTATATTCTTATATTACATCATAGTGTAGATTATATTTTCTTGTCCTTTGGGATCATTGTGGAATTTTGAAAATAACTGAGGGTCACTGATGAGGCCTAATAGGCCGCAACTAGCTAGTCTGGCCCAGAAAACATGTACACTCCATATTTTTCACTTCTGTGTTGTATTCCTTGCTTCCAAAGGATAACCCTTTTAGAACATATTATACATGTAAATGTATATGATTATTTTCATTGAACCGTTACACAGTTTAACATTCTATATGTGTCCAGTTTTAAATATATAACCAAATATAAAGAACAAAAAGGTACAAGGAGTGCTATTAAAACGTAGTTGAACAAAGTTAATTTATTTTTCCTAAATCTGTCCGGGGCAAGATGAAGTAGGTCTGGCGATTCTTTGATTAAAGAGTGGTAGTATCCAAAATTCCTTTATATTTAAACCACATCTTTTCGAAACTAACTAAACCCACCTGGTTAATGTAAGAAAGTTTTTCAACTTTATAATAATTTGTAATAGTTTTCCTAAAAGCGATTATACATGGTCGTTTCCCTTCGAATTTCATTCTGTAGATAAACTGCTTTCCTAATAGTAATAGTAAGTTCAATGTTCTATCAAAAGTATCGTTTCCTAGCAAAATATCAGCTTTATTTAGATGTATGTTTTTGTAATTCACAGTTTACCTGTAATAAAGTTTTAAAACTTTCCCAAAATGTTGATATAAATTCGCATTCCCAAAATAAATGTAAAATAGTTTCTTGCCCAGAATGACAAAATGAACAATTTCCATTTGCTCTCATATTCATTTTATGCAGTAAATAGTTTTTTCCAATATTCTACGATTTATTCTAGACTGAAACCATTTTAAATTAGTATCTTTTGTGACTTTAAATGGTAGGCTAAGCGTTTTCTTCCAATCAAATCTTAATTCTAGGTTTAATTCATTTTGCCACTTTAACGCAGAAGTTGGCTGAATATCTTTCTTTATAAATCTATCATAAATGTTTCTTCAGCCCTTTATATCCTTAAGAGTATATTTAACTAACAGTGGAAATACAGGAGATTCACATTCCATGTTGGATAGTGCTGGAATGTACAATTATGTATGAACTCCCGTAGACTGGCGATTAATCCCTCAAATTCAAGAAAATTGGTCCTTATATTAAAATTCCTTACAAATACTTGAAAAGGTAGAAAATCTCCATTCCTGTCTAATAATTAATTTATAAAAAGAACCCCTTTTTCGATCCAGTGCTGATAAAAAAAATGCAGTTCCTCCGACCTTTATAAAATTATTATACCAGATAGGGACATTTAAACAATCAAACCAATTACTGGGCATCAAACATTCTGAAAAACATTTAGAACAATAGAAGACATCTACCAAAACTTATTGTCAATAGTTTGCTTTTCCTTGTCAAACACTTTGCTTCCAAATCGAAACATTTTTCTAAAATAGGGTACAATTCTTTAATCATGCAGTAGTATTTAGTATTTTTTATTACAATCCTTCTTAGCCATGTCAGTTTGAGAGACTTTAAAAATGTTTTGACTTCGATCATTCTCAGCCCCCCCCCCCCCCCCCACACACACACACACCCCTTTATCATAGTTTTGAATAATTACGCTTTGTTGATTTTATCCGGACCTTTCGCCCAGAGATATTCATAAAACATTTTTTTGTATATCTAACAAATTTTTTTCTGAAGGGTCGGGTAAAGCTAACATAAGATGGTTCACTTTTGCCATGGCTAGACTTTTTATAACCACTATTTTTCCTATTGGTGTAAGTATTCGTTTTGACCAGCTTGTAAAAATCCTTTTCATTTCTTCTATTTTTATTCTGTAGTTTACATCAGCAATGTTACTTAAATCATGAGTAAATTTTACCCCTAAAATTGTAAATTCATCATTTTACCCATAAAAGATTGTATTCCATGCAAAATCGTTCATTACTTCCCTTTTTGGAACCTATCCATACAACTTTTGTTTTATCTAAATTAATACAAAGGCCGGAGGCTTCTGCATAAAATTTTAATGTCTTTAGACAAGCTTTAAGCGATTGTTCTGAACCATCAAGAATGATGGATATATCATCTGCATACTGAGAAATTTTAACTTCGTAATTAGCGATATGTATTCCTTTTATAGCATTATTATTTCTTATAAGCACTGCCAGTAATTCTGCACAAAGTATAAAGTGATACGGAGACAGAGGGTCTCCTTGTCGACATCCTCTCTGCAAGTTAAACCAGTCTGACATGTGACCATTAACTATTACACAAGATTGGATATTTTTATAAAATAATTTTAACCCATCGTTTCAGGGACTCGCCAAAACCAAAATACTCTAACACGTTAAATAGAAATTCCCAAGATACCGAATCAAATGCTTTCTCGAAGTCAATTAGGAGTAGCATACCTGGCGCTTATTGTTTTTCAGTATGACTTATAACATCATAGAGCAATGTAATATTTTCCCCTATATATCTGTCTGTCAAAAATCCAGTTTGGTCTTCATTAAAAAGAATTGGTAATACCTTCTTAATTCGGTCAGATATACAAGCTGATCCCAATTTATAAGAAGTATTTAATAAAGCTATTGGTCTCCAATTTTTAATAAGCTGTTTATCTTAATTTCTTTTAGGGATACAGGTAATAACGCCGCGTTTCAACGAATCAGAGTGTTCACCATTTTTTAAACAGAAATTGATAGCTCTAAGCATAAAGTAGCCCAAATCTTTCCAGAAAAAAAAAAATAAAAAAATTCATATGTAAAACCATCGATTCCAGGGTAACAGGACACTTCGGCCCCAAAACCACCTCGGCCCCTAGACACTTCGGCCCCTAGACACCTCGGCCCCAAAACCACCTCGGCCCCACAAAAAATTGAAACCCTAGACGGGTCGGCCCCTGGACACCTCGGCCCCTAGACACGTCGGCCCCATATACCTAGACACTTCGGCCCCACTTTGCGTTTCACGGGGTTTCCACTTAAATAGGATATCGGGTTGGATGCCCGATGAGTTAATGTTTATTTTTATTTAGTGATTGGATTATTTTGATAGGGAGCCACGAATATTTGAACCTATAATATATATATTTATTATATAGTATAACGTTACTAAAAAAATCTATATTCTATATGTCCATTTACAGTGTTTAAGAAGAATGGAAGAAATATTTGAAAAATCCCCTCTTTTATTTCAATGTATAATTCTAATTGTATTGCGGCATGCTTTAGAGCAGGCTCTTTTCCCTACATTTCTGCTCTTTTGATCATTTATAGGCTTTTTTATTATCCGAAATAATTCCACACCGCTAAAATACTTTTTAAATTAATTTCAATAAGAACATGATACCTAATTATCCTAAATCTGGATGGATTGGTGGACGGGGCCGTAAAACCAAAAATAAAAATAAAAATAAATAACATTTCTCTGTTTCGTCAATCATGGTGATGATGGGGGATAATCTTATATTTGTTAACAAAATTATATATTTATTTATTAATTTATTTATTTTTTGGCCTCGGTAGCTAAGTCGGATGCGCGTCTGACTGGTGATCAGGAGGACGCGGGTTCGATACCTGCCGGGGTCGGCAACTTTATTTCGTGGAGATTGATTATGAAATTTTTTCTACGGTCATTCTCTCCCTTCTGCTGATTCAAGAAGGGCAGTTGTCATTTTCTGGCGAAAACAAGTGCACTGTATTGGTTAACCGCCTACGTATAAGCCTGTCCAGGATAAGTGTGGATAGGTAAACTGACCGTCTCGAAAATGAACTAAAATAGTGTTGACTGGGCCGTTAAACTCCAATACAAACAAACAATTTATTAATTTATCTATTAGGTAGTTAACAGTGTTTGGGTTCGCTGAACTAGAACTATCCTCGTAAGTAAACCAATTAATATAATGTATGCAAGCAATTCAAAAACTGCATGAAAAACGGTGCGATCCGGTTCAGAGGGCAGAAGCAATCTGATCAGGATCTACACTGTTTGCAAAGTTAAGGATTATCGTGTTCAGCGGGGTAAGGATTAATGAATTTCAGGTAAGTACACTATTTAGCAAAAAGTTTTACAAGAACAATTAATTATTGACATAAATTAGTAAAGTGTGAGGCTCAATAAACAACCAGGCGTTACTACATTTGTAATCCCTTTCCCCACTAAAGAGATCTTTGATGATAAACAGATCATTGTTATCAATTTTCACACATTTGATTGTCATTCTAGCTCATATTAAAGACGGACAGTAGCGAGTATATTGTATAATTTATTTATTTATTTATTTATTTATTTATTTATTTATTTATTAGTCACATTTCTGATTATCAGCCACTCAAATTACTTGATACATGTTATTTATTTATTTGATATTTATTTATTTATTTATTTATTTCTGACTATCAGACCCTCAAATTACTTGATGCATGTATATTGTAGTCATTTAAAATTCGCAAACTGAATGACACTGTAGATCCAGATCAGATGGATCTGGATGTGCACTGAGTGCAAAGTCTTCATGGCCCTATATATTTTGTAGAAAAGGCTCATTAACTATCAGTATCAAATATTCACAATTAGAACAACCCGCTAAACCCCACTTTTCGTGATGCTGACTCAAGGTCAACGTCACGATTGAAGGCGGCGGAGCATTAGCTGTCCCTAAGAGTCTAGTCCAAGTTAAATGTCGTGTATGCGTTGTTATATTTATTATAAACGTCTCCTTGGTTATTTGTTATTTTTTATATGAAATAAAAATAGCATAAAATAATTTGATCTTATTTCCTAACAACTTAATAGAAGATTCCGTAAAACCAAAATTATATAACGAACGGTTGATAAAATTATATTTCTTACTTCTGCTCAAAAACACAGATCTTTGGTACTGGTTCAATAATTCTCAAGGAGGTGGTTCCATCGCACATATGAAAGGGATCTAAGAAATGACTAGTTTGCATAAACACAGATTAATAGTAAACTAGTTGTGATTAAAGGTTGTCACAGACGCATTCTGATCAGTCCTGCACATTGAGATGGTTCTACCAGTACACACAACCTGTGTCCTGGAGCAGAAATAAGAATTACGAAAACATGCCTATACAAATGCAATGTAAACTTTACCGCCGAAAAAAAAAAACGAACATTATAAGAGGAAAAATTGTGATATTTTATTATTTCTGCTCAAATAAGAACAATAAGGTTTACCCCTATAACCTCAATTTTACTATATAAAAGTGGGGTTCAAGGGGGTCAAAATTACACATTACGAAAACACGCATATACAAATACATTGAAAACTTTACCGCCGAAAAAAGAAACTTTTAAGATGAAAACTTGTGACATTTTTCTTGTTTCTGCTCAAAATATAGATTGTGGGTACTCGTTAGAACCGCCCCATATTTTAGAACAGAAATACGAAAAAAAAGGTTTACCCCTGTATACCCCAGTTTTACTATATAAAAGTGGGATTCAAGGGGGTCAAAATTATATCGGCGTGTTTTCGCGATGAAGGCATGTCTTCGTGATGTAAATAATGTATGCCCCTATGAGCCCCAGTTTTCCTCATATAAACTGGGGTTGAGCGGGGTCTGCATTACACGAGCTTGTTAACATGATGTTTTGTTTGTTAGATTTGACATTTAACGCCCCAACCGACACTATCTCGGTCATTTTGGAGACGTTGCCTCCATTTTGTGGGAATTTTACCCGACATTGAGATGAAATGATATCTCAAGCCCTACAGCCCAATGAAACCAATAGGGTTTATAAGTATGAACGGTCCGACTCGCACCGCTTTTCCTGGCCATGCTTAAGACCTCTAAGCCGTTTTCCAGTACTCATGTCACAGGCTGTCGGTTTCTTGAAGTCCCGATGGGCGAGGCCGGTTTTAACATGATATAAATGCCCATACCCTAACAGTTATCAAAAGTGGGGCCGAGGTGTCTATGGGGCCGAGATGTCTAGGGGCCGAGGTGACAGTGGGGCCGAGGTGTCTAGGGCCGAGGTGACTAGGGCCGAGGTGTCTAGGGCCGACTTGGTTTTGGGCCGACCTGTCTAGGGGCCGAAGTGGTAGTGGGGCCGAAGTGTCTGGAAATCGATTCCAGGACTCGTGTTGTTTGATGCTTTCCTAAGACAGAATAAAAGTTCTTCGTATTTGATTTCACCTTCGAGTTTCAATCTTGGGTCATCATTTAGTTTTGGAACTTTGCTATTGCTTAAAAGATTAGGCAAATTAATACCTGTAACATGCCGTTCGGAATAAAGATGCTTGTAAAAGTTCATAGTTTCAGTTAAAATTCCTGTTTGACTTTTAACGATAGTACCATCATTTTTCTTTAAACTGTTCATACATTTACTTATAAAATTTCTATTTTCTAAATTGCAGAAATATTTTGTTACTTTTTCCCCTTCATCTACCAATTTGGCTTTCGAGCGGATCTTTTTACCCTCAAGTTTCTTTTGTCTAATCTCATATAATTCCTTCCTTTTGTTTTCTAACATTCCATGATTGATTACATTTTCTTTTTCATAACTGTCTATTTCTTCTAAAATCCTACGTTCTGTTTCTTCTTCTTGTCTTTTTTATAAGATGCATAAGATATTGTTTTCCCTCGAATCCCCATTAAATGAACATGATAGAAAAGCTGGTCATTTATAGAAAATTTTAAGTCATGTAAAGGTATAGAGTTAATATCAATTAGTACTGATTGTACATCTACGCAGTATAATTGCTTTGTTTCTAGTATTATCTTTTTAACTTCTTCAATATATCTAGAATCTTTCAATAAGGAATTATTAAATTTCCAGTATGAACTACCCTTCTGGAATTTATTAAAATCAAATTTGAGTAAAACTACAGAATGATCTGTTCTATACCCAGGTATAATTTTTTACTCTTCTGCATCAACAAACAGGTTTTCAGATAACAAGAAAAAGTCCAGCCTAGATTGTTTACTGGAGTTTTTCTTTCTCCATGTGTAACGGTATTTTTCTATGTTCATTTCTCGCCAAACATCAATGAGGTTACAATCTGTCATTAAGTTTAAAACCTGATCCCTAGCTTTTGGATTATATATTTTTTGATAATCAAGTGTGTCCTTGTCTGGATCCAAAACTAAATTAAAATCCCCTGCTACAATAACTGGTAGATCATATCTGTTTATGTCGTTAAGTAATTCAAGATACAATCCAGGGTCATCTCTATTTGGGCCATAAATATTTATCAACAAAACATGCTTACCTTGAATTGTCACATCTAAAATGAGTTTATTACCATTGTTATCCTTTTCGATATTATGAATCTTAAATTCAAAGTTATTATTAAAAAGGATTGCTACTCCCCTTGACTGACTTGAAAAATTACTAAAATAACATTCGAAGCCCCACTGAGTCCTTATGTAATTTTCCTCTCTTGTTGTAAAATGTGTATCCTGCAATAAATATATCAAGAACTGCTTACCCTTTAAAAAAATAAATGTGTCAGATCTGGCCATTTTATTTGATAGTCCTTGACAATTCATACTCATAATTGTTATATTGCTTTCAACCATGTCTGTTAGAGAGGCATAGTAACTGTGTCTTAATACTGGCAGTTATATGTATGCAGTCATTCAGGCTATCAGGAAACTGTATTTTGTACTTACAAAAGTACCGGGAGGATATTTTATAAAAAGGATTTTATGGCGACCTAAGGCATATCTTCCTGTGTACCCGGACAGAATTTGGAAGATTCAACACACAAAACATTTTAGAGCACAAAGATAAAAACATTGAAATAAACAGGAAACGGGAGAAATTGAATACGACTATACAGATTTCCTACAAATATACAATACATTCTGCGGCATTCTATTTGCAGGACTGAGCAGTAAGTACGTGTATATAATCATGGATCTATTACCCTAAGTCTCTAAAGGTATGCAGGACAGGCAGTCCTTACAGGTATCCTAAACTGTCGTTTGACACAAGTTATTCCTATACCAGAAGCAAACAGTGTAGATCCCTATATCGGCGCTTTTTTTTCCATTTTCGAGGTTATGACACAGCCAGTAGCAATAAGCAGTCTTCCCGGGATCCATGCAAACCAGGAAAGCTCCACATCACCAGAACAAGTCCGTGAAATAAGTATCCCCATATACCCCACTCTATATAGAGAAAACGGTGTCTACGGGGGTAAACACTATTTTTCTTATTCCCGCCCCAAGACACAGGACCCGGGTACCAGCTAGAACCGCCCAAATGAGGCAGTTCCAACACGCACACACAGCCCATGTCCGCAGCATAAGTAGGAAAAATATCAGAGATTTTCATCAGAAAAGTAGCCATTTTGTCCCAAGGGTGTGTTACCGTAATGATTAGCTTAGATTCTAGCCTAGATTTCTAAAACACAAGTATATATTTAAATAAATATAGCAAAGAATAACTTCAGTTTTGGTTGTTAGACAAAGTGAATGGTTTATCCTGTATATAATTCGTTTCGTTTATTCTTTTATGAAACTTGTCAGGTAACAAATTTTGATATTTTTCTTATTTCTGCTCAAAACATGGATTGTGGTCACTCATCAGAACCGCCTCGACGATCTATGCTTTTTAGCAGAAATAAGAGAAATAATATTTCTCTAACCCCAGTTATACTATATAAAAGTGGGGTTTAAGGGGATCAAACTTTTATAGGTGTGTTTTTGTGATGCCACTTTAGATAAACCACACAAATGGCGTTTGTTTAGCAACAAATCCATCACTTTTTGTTATATTTTAAATTTTGCAAGTCTCGCTACTTTGGACATCTCCTTCCTGATGTCAGGGACTTCCGTGGGGTGTGGGCCATGTTTGCTGATGTTGGCTCGGTGGGGGCGCCTATTAGTCCTGATGTAGGCGTCTCTTGCCTGATGCCTCCAGTTGACCTGTCTCATGATCTGCGTCGGTCGGTGTGTGCTCGGAGGTGGATTTGCTGTGTTTGGCTGGACTTGTTCATCATCCGTTTCGGTTTCAGAACTTTGGGGTTGAGACACACTGATGAAGATTAAATATCAGAAAGGCTTCTGTGTCACTAAATTTGGTATAGTCACGCCTTAATTACAATAACTCACCAGTGTGACATAGTGCATTCTTTCATATCCTCGATAAGGTAATTTTTTTTTTCAGAATATTATTGCTATTTCGCTTATTTTCACTCGAGTGCCCCCGCCCACCGGGGCTTGAAGAAATAGACGGGCTGCCTGATCCTTCCACGCAGAGCTGAAACCGAACGCACATGAGTACTGGTAAACAGCTTAGAGGATCTAAGCCTGCCCAGGCAAATCGGTGCGAGTCGGCCCGACCTTGTTTATAAACCCTTTTGGTTTCATTTGGCGACAGGGCTTGAGATGTCATTTCGACTTTTGTGGGTAAAAGTCCCACAAAATTGGAAGCAACGTCTCCAAAATGACCAATACTGTGTTGACGGGGACGTTAAACCTAAAATAAAAGAAAAAAAAAACTTATTTTCACTCCAAACTTAGGTTGTAGGTGCTCGTTAGAACCGCCTCATTGAGGCGGTTTTAACGAGTACCAACAACCTTTTTTTTGGAATAGTAATCATTGAAGAAAAATAACGTATACCATTGTGAAGCCCAGCTTTCTCTTTAGAAAGTGGGGTTTGTGGGGATTTCAGGGACCTGTTAACATATTGCAAATTTGGGTCCGTTTTTTTACTATTTTTATTATTTCACTTCAGCTCAAAGCAAGATATCACATTTGACAATTTCACGATACCAAAGAACACTATGGTGTGGGGTAACTTTTGGTCAGCGCACCATGACAGTACAGTATACACAGAGCCTTGGTCATTTAAACCTGAAAGATTCCTGGATGAGAAAGGCCAGATTTTGTCAACTGACCATAAATGCAGACAATCGTAAGTATTCCTAATCCATTCTGGGCGGGAACCCCTAAAAGGGTAGCCTGTCAAACAGCATAGGCCCAGATACCGCGTCTTATCAGGGTCTGCACAGTTTGCTTACAGGATATTTTGTAAAAAATGGGAATTAAAATGGAAAAAAAATAGGTCTGACACTCCTAAAATGGACTTGTTCAACATATAGCATTGGAAGGGTCCACCAGGATACAATGGTCTAAAATAATGCCTAAAAGGTTGAAGAGGAATGGATGATTTTTACCTAGCTCTTTTCATACAGCCGTCTATATAGACGTCGCCTGTATCAAATACGGACATGCGCATTGGAGTGCAAATTTTTACTATTACACATTTCAAAGGGAGATAATTTTCATGACTTTTTCTCATCCTTCATTTCAGTAAGCTGAGCTCTGAGGCACCATTACCATAACACACCCGTGCGACATTTATTCATATATCCATAAGTGACTACTTTTCTGATGAAGATCCTCGATATTTTTCTTAATTCTACATCAAACATAGGTTGTGGGTGCTCGTTTGAACCGCCTCACTGAGGCGGTTCTAACGAGTACCCACAACCTATGTCTTGGAGAAGAAATAAGAAAAATAATGTGTATCCCCGTAAACACCATTTTTATCTATATAAAGTGGGGTTTAGTGGTCTTCATTTTACGGACTTGATCACGTGATGTCCATGTTAACAAGTCCGTGAGATGATACAGTTATATAGGGAAAACTTTTTGTTTGTTTGTTTGTTGTGTTTTCGTCCAGATGCTAAAAAAACATACATTTTATGTCCTAGTTCCTACAATCATATTTTTGAATGCAATATGGAAAAACTGACCATTTATCATCAGAGTCAAAATGACAATCTGGAGCCTGAAAAAAAAAAACATCGCTTATTGATGTTTTCTTAAAAATAGAGCCAGCCAGACAAACAGACAGACAGACAGGGATGAGAAAGATTATAAGAATCTGCTATGGGGTTCTGTTGTAGATGTGCGTTTTCAACTCGAGGGATGGCCGTGCTGAGCGGAAACGAGGAAATGCTTAGGTTCCGCTCAGCACGGTAATACCGAGGGCACAGGCGCTTGAAGTTTGGGCCATCAAAACGGATTGAAAATATCCAAAAACAAGTTGGCTTCCTTCAAAAAAGGAATCCAATACGTGGGCTGGCAATTTTTCTAAACTTAAGGTTTTGGATTATTTTTAAAACTCATAAGATAATCAATTCACCAGCAGTTTATTTGTAGAAAAAATAAATAAATACAAAAATATTGAAACTATTTGTTGTCTAAAGTATTTTAATTGTCTGCAATTAAAGGAAAAGCAAAGCTTTTTTAAAATAGCTTATTGGTATTCTTATTAAGCAATAATAATTACATTGTTCCAATATCAATACTAAAGCATGATTCGTTGAGAGATATGCCGTCATATACAATTTAAAATGTTTTAGAAGTTGCTTCTAGAAAATTCTTTAAACTGAATGACTTATTACATGCTAAAGTGTATTTTGATTGGATTTTATTGTTAAAGACTAGATTTTGTCTTTACACAAAAGTGGCGTTTGGCTAGATTTAACGTAATGTAAGAACTTATTAATACTAGATCTGTCACGAAAAATGATTCACTTGGGTGGTTATAATAATGAAGGATAGGATTCTCGCGAAGATTATTATAAAAAATAGCCACCATTTTTTCTGTAATTTATAAAAAAACACAAGCAAATGGCAGGAATATCTGCACATTATAAAATGCTAAAATTTGCTTAAGTCTCATGAAAACATTTCAATCGTTTAAACTTTCATGTATTTGAAAGTGTTTCAAATTAAACTTAACCGCTCTGTACCGTTCAGTCCATTATATGACTTATTTTGTGCATCGTTTGAGAGCTGTTTCAAAGTAGAAGTAAAACAAAGATCAGAAATTGATACAATTAACTTACTCCACCCATAAAAGACACCAAAGGGAAAGAAATACAAACACTAAGCGACCAGACCATAATGGAAACCTAAGCAAAGGAAGGCCATAAGGACAGTTACTTTCCCACAAAATGGCCATATAGCCATCCAAAATTAAAAGACACAAGTGATACACACAGTAAGTAACAAACAACAACATAAATAAATCGCCACAGAAGAGCCGCCTTGGAACGGTCAGTGGAAGATTTCCACTGGGGGGTTTAAATCGATTTTTCGTGGCCACAATCCTCGCCCTTACTTCCGTCGCGATTTAGACAAATAATTTGTTCAGTCTGCATGAAGGCCTCCTAACTCATCAGTGCAACATCTCCGTGAACACAAAAATCAAAGAACCACAGAGGTGAGACAACGGTGAGGACTCGACAGCAAGAAACCACTGAAATGCTGGAGCAAAAGAAAACCAACAGTTAGACTCCGATGAGCCCGACCAGAGACAGAGCATCAGGCACCAACCAGCATTATCTCTCTAATTCTCAATAAGCCTTTACGTTGGAGCCGTCATAGAATCTGAGGCCTGACCCACCGGCGTGCAATTAAAGAGGGAAGCAAGGTTGCCAACCGTGATTGGGTTAACTACCATGCATGCAGGCTGTCGTATAATATCCACGTTGTACCCAATCGTTTTATATCGAAGAATGATTTTACGAAATTGGGTGCTGAAGTCATTGCGGTTATATATTTTTCTGAATTTATATACTAAGTCACCATAAAATTCGGGTTCCGATAGACCTTGTTGCAGAAGAGATTTAAGTCCAATATTGAATTTTGAAATTAAATCAGAATGGCGTCTATAAAATTTTGATAAGGCTTTGCGTAGTTTATGGTACCGATAACCCTGATTAAGGAGTTTAGCCGTTAATAATTTATTACGAGTGCTGAAGTCAGTTACATGACTACACACTCTAGCAAATCGAATTAATTGCGAAATATAAACGCCATAGGATGGAGAACGAGGAACATCACCATCCAAAAAAGGAAAATTTACAATCTCAAAATCAAAGTCATCGCGTTTATCATAAATTTTGCACGAAACAAATCCATCTTCAATAGATAGATGTAAATCCAAAAACGGGGCCTCGGTATCAGAAGAATTTGCTTTATTTAACTGAAGTTCTAGGGGGTAAATCTGACTGATCAAACCATCGAAATAAGTATTATCAATATTTAATAAATCATCTAAATATCTAGAAGTAGAGCTAAAAGCTTCAATAATTTCAGATTGGTTATCAATGGAAAGCGACAAAATGAAGTCTCTTTCATAACAATACAAGAACAGATCAGCCACAAGAGGTGCGCAATTAGTACCCATCGGAATACCCACAATTTGTCTAAATAACTTAGTACCGAATCTAATATAAATATTGTCAAGTAGAAAGGTGAGGGCATCACACACTTTCTGACATGACCAAAGTGTATAATTCTTATGCTCTTTAGAAGTGAAAAATTCATTTCTGACATTACATGCAAGATAGAGAGAATCTTCTCTGTGAAAAGCCCATTCAATTAAATCATTAAGCTTTTCTTTCATAAGATTATGAGGAAGTGTAGTGTAAAGAGTGTTACCTACATTAGGCTAAACTAATGTAAATGTTTATTTTACGTCAGTTCTCCTTTGCGGTTGAATAGGCTCAATGTATTAGTAGTATTAGTGCCTACGAATTCCCAAAGTTTTTCTGCCCATTGGTGAATGAACATGTATCCAGCTTCAATCTCCATTTGTCTATTACATTATATATATATATACAGACGTCTCAAATCCGAAGATTTGGTTTCATGTTTTACCAAAAGCGTAGAACGGCGTCTTGGGTTAGAAATTTTAGTTACATGTTTTTACCTAAAGTTTTACACACAGTTACATGTTTTATTTACCCAAAGAAGTAGACAGCTACACAGACTTCTATTTTAAAAACGGACGATTGTAGTGGATGGCTGATCACGTAATTTGTCCGCGCGCTACTGTAGGTCAATGAATATACATCACAGAATTGTAAAGCTGTCTGATGGATTCTCTTCGTTTATTTATAGAAAATTACTCTGCAACACCGACAGGGATCAGAATCCAAATACCTACATGAATCTACTTTCACCTAATATGCAAAGCATCGTAATAAATGCAGCTTATAATAAAGGAATGAAATTTTACCGCATTCTGCTTTTTCTGATCGGTTTTATGCAGATCTTGTATTTTTCTTAAAACCAAAAATTTTATTCCTTGACATTCCCATCACGTTACAAAGTCAAAGTAATATACACCCCTGCAAACACTACTTTATTTAGAGAAAATATGGAGTGTGCAAGGGGTATTATTCCTCAAAACATTACGTTAATACACCCGTGCGACACAGTGCATTCTTTCACATCTCCAAAATGGCTTCTTTTCTGATGAAAATTCTTGATATTTTTTTTCTTATTTATACTGCAAACATCGGTTGTGAGCACTCGTTAGGACCACCTCTGATAGGCGATTCTTACCCACAACCTATGTCTTGGAGCAGAAATAAGAATTTATGTGTATGGGAAACAGTTTTCTGTCGCGGTTTATTTTTGTTATGATTTGTCTTTGGGTGTTTGTGTCGCTTATTAATTTATTTTGGATAACATATTGGCCATTTTGTGGGAAAGTAACTGTCCTTTTGGCTTTCGGCTATTGATGTTTCATAAGAATTTCATAAGAAAAGATGTTTCAGAATTTCATAAGAAGTTTGTTTTGGCCCCTGCAGACAAGGCCGCTAACAACGTCGTCGTTGTGTGACGGCTCCACTATGTTAACACGCTTAAGCAGGAGCTTGGTGGTACTAAGGCCTATGAACTTCAGCCTTTGGCTGAAGAGAGAGCTATAGTAGATAAACATGTTTGTCTTTCAGCCACCAAGTTTGCTGTGTGTGTTAACGAAGACCAAGACAAGCTTCCTACGCTATACTGGTTACCAAAACTTCATAAAAAACCTTACAAAGCACGGTTTATTGCAAATTCTAGTCCTTGCACTACCACTGAACTTTCTAAATTATTAACTTCCTGTCTTACTGCTATTAAAACGCATGTAATTAAATATTGTGATAAAGTCTTTGAAAGATCAGGAAGAAATCTGTTTTGGTCTATAAAAAATTCGAACGAGGTTTTAAATAAATTGAAATCTAGACAGTTTCGTGCTTCTAGTCTGTCTACCTACGATTTTTCCACTCTTTACACTACACTTCCTCATAATCTTATAAAAGAAAAGCTTAATGATTTAATTGAATGGGCTTATCACAGAGAAGATTCTCTCTATCTTGCATGTAATGTCAGAAATGCATTTTTCACTTCTAAAGAGCATAAGAATTATACACTTTGGTCATGTCAGAAAGTGTGTGATGCCCTCACCTTTCTACTTGACAATATTTATATTAGATTCGGTACTAAGTTATTTAGACAAATTGTGGGTATTCCGATGGGTACTAATTGCGCACCTCTTGTGGCTGATCTGTTCTTGTATTGTTATGAAAGAGACTTCATTTTGTCGCTTTCCATTGATAACCAATCTGAAATTATTGAAGCTTTTAGCTCTACTTCTAGATATTTAGATGATTTATTAAATATTGATAATACCCATTTTGATGGTTTGATCAGTCAGATTTACTCCCTAGAACTTCAGTTAAATAAAGCAAATTCTTCTGATACCGAGGCCCCGTTTTTGGATTTACATCTATCTATTGTAGATGGATTTGTTTCGTGCAAAATTTATGATAAACGCGATGACTTTGATTTTGAGATTGTAAATTTTCCTTTTTTGGATGGTGATGTTCCTCGTGCGCCATCCTATGGCGTTTATATTTCGCAATTAATTCGATTTGCTAGAGTGTGTAGTCATGTAACTGACTTCAACAATCGTAATAAATTATTAACGGCTAAACTCCTTAATCAGGGTTATCGGTACCATAAACTACGCAAAGCCTTTTCAAAATTTTATAGACGCCATTCTGATTTAATTTCAAAATTCAATATTGGACTTAAATCTCTTCTGCAACAAGGTCTATCGGAACCCGAATTTTATGGTGACTTAGTATATAAATTCTGAAAAATATATAACCGCAATGACTTCAGCACCCAATTTCGTAAAATCATTCTTCGATATAAAAAGATTGGGTACAACATGGATATTATACGACAGACTGCATGCATGGTAGTTAACCCAATCACGGTTGGCAACTTTGCTTCCCTCTTTAATTGCACGCCGGTGGGTCAGGCCTCAGATTCTATGACGGCTCCAACGTAAAGGCTTATTGAAAATTAAAGAGATAATGTTGGTTGGTGCCTGATGCTCTGTCTCTGGTCGGGCTCATCGGAGTCTAACTGTTTGTTTTCTTTTGCTCCAGCATTTCAGTGGTTTCTTGCTGTCGAGTCCTCACCGTTGTCTCACCTCTGTGGTTCTTTGATTTCTGTGTTCACGGAGATGTTGCACTGATGAGTTAGGAGGCCTTCATGCGGACTGAACAAATTATTTGTCTAAATCGCGACGGAAGTAAGGGCGAGGATTGTGGCCACGTAGTATCGATTTAAGTCCCCCAGTGGAAATCTTCCACTGACCGTTCCAAGGCGGCTCTTCTGTGGCGATTTATTTATGTTGTTGTTTGTTACTTACTGTGTGTATCACTTGTGTCTTTTAATTTTGGATGGCCATATGGCCATTTTGTGGGAAAGTAACTGTCCATATGGCCTTCCTTTGTTTAGGTTTCCATTATGGTCTGGTCGCTTAATGTTTGTATTTCTTTCCCTTTGGTGTCTTTTATGGATGGAGTAAGTTAATTGTATCAATTCCTGATCTTTGTTTTACTTCTACTTTTTCTATTAGGGTCTGTTGTTTCATGTTTGTGTTTCTTTCCCTTTGGTGTCTCTGATGGGAGCTGTGGGTTAATTGTATCGATTCCTGATCATTGCCTCCACTTCTACTTTTAAAACACTGCTACCAAAATACACTTTGTCCCTTTCCAGGTTTTCAGTCATCGAGGGGGCTTATCTTACTGCACAATGCTTTATAGCACCTTGCAATTTATCTGGCCATACTGACTAACAGAGTGTGATGTGATGTGATGCTCCAAACTATGACAATGGGGAGTAAAATGGCTTAGTGTCACTTTTGATTATGACCCTTATGAACTACTTATGGGCAGAACTTCAAACTCCTGTGCCAAGGGTTGGAAATGCACATCTACAGCAGGGTCCCATATTAGATTCTTTTTCTTGCATAACACTACCGACAAATTTCGTTTTTATGTCACTGCCATTCGAAGAATGACGGAATGGCATATAGTGATGTCCCTGTCCATCCGTATGTCTGTCCGCATTTCCGTCCGAAACATAATCACAGTCAATAACTTTGTTATTTTTGGATGGCTTTTAATATTACTCGGCAGAAATGTTAACCATCATGAGACAATGTGTCGCGCGCAAAATCTAGATCCGTACCTCCAAGGTCAAGGTTGTACGTAGAGGTCAAAGGTATTAAGAAAGGGTCCGAAAGTTAAACACGGTCAATAACTTTCTTATTTCTGGATGGATTTTCAAATTTTCTTGGCAGAACTGTTAACCATCATGCGTCGATGTGTCACGCGCGAAACTCTGGTCCGTACCCTCGCTTAAAACCCTGATCTGTATCTCCATGGTCAAGGTCATACTTTGAGGTCAATATTCAAAATGGGTCCATAGGTTAAACACGGTTAATAACTTTCTTATTTCTGGTTGGATTTTGAAATTACAAGGCAGACATTTAACCACAATGAGACGATGTGTCGTGTGCAAGACCCAGGTTGGTACCGCCAAGGTCAAGGTCATACTTATAGGTCAAAGGTAAATAAAATGTTTTTTTTCTTGTGTCCGGTTATTCTGAATAGATTTGACAATTACTTGGTTGAAATGTTAACCACCATGAGTCGATGTTCCACGCGCAAGACCCACGTTGGTACCTCCAGTGTCACTGCGAGGGCATACTTAGAGGTCAAAGATAAAGAAAAGTGTCTTTTACCTGTGTCTGCTCAATACCTTTGTTATTCCTGGATGGATTTGGAAACAACTTGGCAGAAATATTAACCATCATCGGACAATTTGTTGCACGCAGGTCCGTTACCTGTAAGGATAAGGTCATACTTAGCAGTCAAAGGTCAAATACTAACATCAACGTATTTTTAGGCGGGGACATCAGTGTCCTATGGACATATTTCTAGTTTTCATTTACATTTTATTTTTCTCGTATTATACAAACGTAGCTTGCATGGGGAAGAACACCAGGGTAAGAACAAAATTTCTATCCCAGGCTAAATTCACGGATTGCCTTGTTTGGTATGCAAGAAAAATAAATGCATGTAGATAAAGCAGTCGGTTAGAACTAACAAGCACTTACAATATATAATTGGAATACAATTGAGGACTATATCATTTTTGTTTTTATGCACGAGGTAACCATACTCGTCTGGGTGTGTAATTTTATCAAGGCTAGAAATTTGGATAACAAAAGTAAATTAAACGGGACAATCGCACTGTATGCGTTTTTTTTTTATTTTGGTAGGGTATATTTTATCATTAAAGACACTAACCATGTATTAACTATATTATATAGAGCATCTTGCATGAGTGTTCATGTATTATTGAATTTATTAAACCAGTGGAGGAAAAAGGATAAAATGCGAGGCTTCTCCTTTTCCTCAACGAGTTTAATAGCGTTATGCCCCTTTGAAAATTTTTATAAACATTTCGTTTCCGGCTAACTCCTCCTACAATTTAGATCCGCGGCCCCCGCCCATCGGAGCTTGAAGATATAGATGGGCTGCATGATGCTTCCACGCAGAGCTGAAACCGACCCGCACATGAGTACAGGTAAACCACTTAGAGGTTCTAAGCCTGCCCAGGCAAAGCCGTGCGAGTTGGACCATCCATGCTTATAACCCTATTGGTTTCATTGGGCGGCAGGGCTTGAGATGTAATTCCATCTGGATGTCAGGTAAAAGTCGCACAAAATTGGAAGCAACGTCTCCAACATGGCCTTTACAGTGTTGGCGGCGGCGTTAAACCTCAAACAAACAAACAAACAATTAAGATCCGATCAAGCTGAAACTTGGTATATAGTTAGACCATGATGTGGAGCAGTGATTGCAGTCCAACAAATATAACCTTTCGCTCCTGGTATCCATTTTGGCGTCTGCATGGACGTCACAGAAACAAAATGCAATCAAATTAAATATAATAGTACATATCCATAAGGTAGCATATCAACTAATTACAAACATATCAAATAATAATTAAGTCATCTTAAAACTCACTGTAATCTATGAAAAAATGCTTATGCACTTACATAAACAATATCCCACCCACCTTCGACTGCGTTCAGTTTTATACAAAAAGGGCAGTTTCCAAACTCCACCTGGAACAGTTGATGAAAAGACCCCAAGAAAAGTCTTTTTTTTTTCAATGCATCACGTGAACAAGTCCGTGAAATGGACACCCCCTAAACCCCACTTTATATAGAGAAAACTGGGGTTTAAGGAGGTATCCATTAATTTTCTTATTTCTGCTCAAAGACATAGGTTGTGGGTACCCGTTAGAACCGCCTCATTGAGGCGGTTCTAACGAGCACACACAACCTATATTGAGAGTATAGATAAAAAAAGTCGCAAATTTTCATCACAAAAAAACACCTTTTTTGAGGTTTTCACACGGATGTGTTATCGTAATGTAAATAATAACTGACAAGTTTTGCCAAAACGTCTAGTAACACGCATTAACAGTCTGGTTTCTAGTCCTAATCAGAAATACTTTCATTCCCCCCCCCTCCCCCCAGGTTCAAATGTGTGAAACTGTGGAGTGCGTCGACAGCATTTTGCAATGGTATCGATGACTATTAACCCCTATTCACGAGAACAAGTCTGTGAATTAAATACCCCGCTTAAACCCCGCTTTTGCGATTTATTTATGTTGTTGTTTGTTTCTTACTCTGTGTGTCACTTGTTTTTTTTTTAAATTTGGATGGCCAGATGGCCATTTTGTGGGAAAGTAACTGTCCTTATGGCCTTCCTATGTTTAGGTTTCCATTATGGTCTGGTCGCTTAATGTTTGTACTTCTTTCCCTTTGGTGTCTTTTATGGGTGGAGTAAGTTAATTGTATCGATTCCTGATCTTTGTTTTACTTCTACATTATATAGAGAAAACTGGGGTTTAATTGGGTGAGTGAGTGAGTGTTAGAGTTTACGTCCCTCCAACAGCTAAGGTCATACGGAGACGGGACCTCGGTTTAAAGACTCATCCGAAAGTCTGGAGAATCCCGGGATCGATCCTGCGATCCCTGGTTTACAAGGCGAGTAGCGTAACCACTACACCACGGAGGCTGCTAGGTTTAATTGGGTATACATTATTTTTCTTATTTCTGGTCCAATACATACATTTGTGCTCGATAGAACCGACTCAATGAGGTTCAGTAAAAAAGAGAAAAGAAAAGATTTCACAAATTTTCATCAGAAAAGTAGTCATTTTAGAGATATGAAAACTGCACAACGTGTATGTCGCATCGGCCCCCGCCCATCGGAGCTTGAAGAAATAGATGGGCTGCATGATGCTTCCACGCAGAGCTGAAACCGACCGCACCCGAGTACTTGTAGACCGCTAGAGGATCTAAGCCTGCCCAGGCAAAGCGGGGCGAATCGGACCGTCCATGCTTATAAACCGTATTGGTTTCATCGGGCGGCAGGGCTTGAGATGTTATTTCAAAATCCCAAAACATTGGAAGCAGCGTCTCCAGAAGGACCTATACAGTGTTGACGGGGACGTTAAACCTCAAATCAAACAAACAAACAAATCGCACGGATGTGTTCTCGAAATTGTTGAGATATCAAATGTCACTCGTAAGCTCGTATCCTTTGATATCCAATTTTTCATCTTAAAATTTTCGATTTTTCGGCAGTAAAAGTTACAATGTATTTGTATTGACATTTTTTCGTAATGTGTTTTAAATTGGTAATGAAGTGTCCCAAGCTATTACATGTAGGTGGCTGGTACTATATACATGTATGATAAATTGTTTAATTGCTTAATAGAACTTTTCTTTTTCTCTATGCTTGTAGCTTCTAATGTTTTTTCTTTGTTTTACAGACTTTTCCCTTTCGGACTTGGTGCTAGAGTGTGTGTTGGAGATGAGTTTGCCAAAACGAGGCTTTTCGTGTACATTACTTCCCTCGTGCAAAGATTTGATATCCTTCCACCGGCTAAAACGGAACTTCATTCTTGTGATCCAAATCTGTTTCATAGCGGCGCTGTTCTTCAATTAGACAACTTTTCATGTCGATTTCTTCCATTATCAGAAGTATGATGTTTCTATACCAGTAGGGCCGGCTCAGCTGAGAACAACATTCCTGTGATCCAAATATCTATCCGATAGTAATGCTGTCCGTCAACAAGCTTAAGACAATTTTTCATGTAGATTTCTTCAATGCCCGGCATTATGAGAAATACGTAACGTCATGCGAAATTCGGTCAATGTGATAGAAACCCTGGAAAAACCGACTTTATATAGGGAAGCCATGACGCTATGCGTGACTGACTTTTTTATTTTGAAATTATTTTTGACTTCTCCAGATTGGATTACTTATTTCATAAATTCCATACGGATTGACCAAAAGGTTAAGATACTCTTTGAACGATTATAAGAATCTTATATGGGTGTGAGGGGTAGATGAAAAAATCCGCCCCGAGAGTCACTGTCCGGCATCACAAGGCTCGCCGAGTGATGCCGGACAGTGATCCCGACGGACGGACTTTTCTATGCACTCCTCACATCCATATATGATTCTTTTTCTTGCATACCTTCATTTTCTTAGCGCGGATTTTTAATGCTGCAGTCACTTTGGTTGCCGACGTCCGCCATATTGTGATGACACTTAAGGACTGTTTAGTGACGTCACGTAACGTGCTGTAGCATCAACCTTAACGACGGCCCATAGGAGGTCGTATTCAACCTGTGCATTTTTCAAACACTCGAGAATATTCGATTTGGGGTAAGAACAGCAGGGTTAGAACAGAATTTCTATCCCAAGCTAAAACAATGGATTTCCTTATCTGGTGTGCAAGAAACTCCAATTCTGCTGCTGAGACTCCCTGTTTCTCCCTGTACACTGGTCCTGTTTAAAAAAAGCAGATTCTGGAGTTTTATTTCATATTTTTCTCAGTGGATGTGTTAGGTAGCCCAGGTGACTTGCATTGTTTAGACTGATAAGAGTGCATTGCGCTGATCTGAGTCTATGCTGGTCGCATATCTTATCTCTAAAACTAACATTCTTCAGATGAAAATGTTTTGATATTTTCTTATTTCTAATCAAAATATAGATAGTGAGTACTAGTTGGAACCGCCTCAATGAGGTGGTTCTAACGAGTGCCCACAATATTTTTTTAAGCAAAAGCAATAAAAATAATGAATTTTCCCGTAAACACTCTGTATAAAGTGGGGTTAATGGGGTGGTGGAGGTCTTCGTTTCACCTAATGACACTTGCAAACATAATTGCCTAAGAGTAAAATCTCATATAGAGTGGCAGCTCTAACGGAATCCTTTACGAAGCGAGGAATTTTTTAATGTTCATTGTATTTTAAATACAGAATCCCATATCAGTCTTCTCACGTTTTCCCATTCTGTATCAGTTCTGCGCTCCGGCATTTGTTGCGACGTGTGTAATACGGAATATAACGAGGGTATACAATAAACGTATTATCCGTATGCGTTTACACGTCTATTGGTTTGTTTGTTTGATTAGAGAATAAACTTCCCGTCAACACTGTAAAGGTTATTTTGGAGATGTTCCTTCCAATTTTGTGGGACTTTTACCCGACATTGAGTTGAAATGACTTGTCAAGCCCTGTCGCTCAATGAAACCAATAGGGTTTATAAGCATGGACGGGCCAACTCGCACCGCTTTGCATGGGTAGGCTTAGATCCCAAAAGCCGTTTACCAGTACTCGTGTGCGGGACAGTTTCAGCTCTGCGTGGAAGCATTATGCAGCCCATCTATTCTCCGTCCCCGCCCATAGGGGCTTGTCGAAATATATCAGCTGCATGATGCTTCTACGCAGAGCTGAAACCGGCCCGCACACTAGTACTGGTAAACCGCTTATAGGAGCTAAGCCTGTCCAGGAACCGCGGTGCGAGGCGGACGGTCCATGCTAATAAACCCTATTGGTTTCATTGGGCGACAGGGCTTGAAATGTCATTCCATCTCAATGGCGGGTAAAAGTCCCACAAAATTGGAAGCAACGTCTCCATAATGACATTTACAGTGTTGACATGGACGTTAAACCTCAGATCAAACAAACAAACAAAGCCCATCTATTTCTTCAAGCCCCGATCTCTTGGATATTTCCAGATCTTACCCATCACACGTGAAACTCAACATCTGGTGTTACACGTTGCTCTGGAAACATCCATTCGACATGATATGAGCCCCGCCAAGCGAATTTGTGTCTTCGAGCATTCCGTCATGACAAATTTTAACTGCGCATGCCCAGCCATTCAGAGGGGCCAGGGATATGGCTTTCTGTCTGAAGGTTCCTCTTGATTCACTGCTGGTATAAGCGAGCAGCGAAGGTTCTGGCGAGACTGCGCGGATGCGCAGGCTCGCCTGAACCTTCGCTGCTCGCATAGGCGGTAAGTACCAAAATCGCTTGACGGGGCCCATATAATGCGACAGGTCAATGTACTGTAGTTTGTTTGATTTGAGGTTTAATGTCTCCGTCAACACTGTATAGGTGCATGTAATTTTGGAGACGTCGCTTCCAATTGTGTGGGACTTATTCCCGACATTGAGATGAAATGACATCTCAAGCAATGTCGCCCAATGAAACCAATAGGGGTTATAACCATGGATGGTCCGACTCGCTCCGCTTTGCCTGGGCAGGCTTAGATCCTCTTTACCAGTACTCGTGTGCGGTTGGTTTCAACTCTGCTTGGAAGCATCATGCAGCTCATCTATTTCTTCAAGCCCCAACGGGCTGGGACCGACTGTTGTAATAATGTGTATTTATTTATTTATTTTTTTGCGGCTAAGTAAAAAACATTATTCACATGTTATGGTAATAAATTTACATAATGTTATTCTTACGTCATGAGGGGTATTATTTCACCCAAAAATCATAATAACGGGATATAAATAGTAATGCAAGCAAAACGAAGTTAATTTAGTCAGCCTTGAAGCAAAACGTGACAAAATGAATTGTATGTTTTACAAAAGCAACCAGTGTAGACACTGACCAGACACCGCGTAAAATGCTATTACGTGGAAGATTCCATATGTCAGTAATTGGTTAATAACGCAGTCATATGTTTCAGACAATTTCATAGACCTATATATACATGTAGTGTGTGTGTGTGAATTCGGGTTTAACGTCGCTTTCAACAATTTTTCAGTCATATCACGACGGTGTCTGGTTGCGACAGGGAGCTCAATGCTCACTATATACATGTAGTAGGCAGACGGTTATGACATATACATCACGAAAACACGGCTATATAATTCTGACCCCCTTGAACCCGACTTTAATATCTCAAAACTGGGGCTTACCAGGGCAAACCTTATTAGGGCCCCGCACTGAAAGTGTGGGTGCCCTATAGTAATCACTCTGTCCGTCCGTCTGTCTGTCTGTCCGTCTGTCCGTCCACAAATTTCTGATAGCGCTGCCGGGGCCCTAGTCAGTTTCACTGACAGCTCTAGTTTTTCTTATTTCTGCTCTACATATGGAATGTGGGTGCTCGTTAGAACCGCCTCGGTCTCACCGAGGCGGTTCTAACGAGTACCCATAATCTATATTTAGAGCACAAATAAGAAAACAATCACAATGTTTCATCTGAAAATTTTCATTTTTTTTCGGTGGTAAACTATACAATGTATTTGTATAGGCGTGTTTTTGTAATGATATTAAGTCTGGTTTTACCTCCTGAAGGAATCAAAGCACTGTCAGTACTGGGTAGTTGATTGTCTCTGACTCCAGCCTCGAAAAATGCGGACTCAGATTATTTCGATTACCCATTTAATTTCTTTTTTCAGCAAACGGCGTAGACCCTGATAAGACGCCACGTTTTCTCGATCTACAATTTTCGCCAAACACACTTTTTGCCAAACCAAACACATGATTCCATCCTATCCCTCTTACGGAACTCTCTGACCTCTCAGTGATAAGAATATCGAGGGTGTTTTCTATTTATTTATTTATTTATTTATTTTTTGGTTTTACGACCCTTTCAAGATTATTTCGCTCTTATCGAGCCCATCGATAATCAGAGGTGGGAGAAAACCAGACTACCCGGAAAAAGATCAGATGACTTTCCTTTGCAGAACTTGGGAGTTTCACATGTGACCCGAGCCAGGCTCGACCCACAGCGGTGAGAGACCTTATGATTACGAGTGAGCGTTCTTTTCCGCTAGACCACGGAGGCCCGTAGGCTTTTTTCTATAAATACATGTAACTATTACATGGATTTCCTACAAGTCAGTGATAGTCAAGTGGACTTCAGCATTGAAAAGCTGCTGCACTTTATAACTTTGGGTCGATTAATGCAGATCCATCCTGTAAGACACGTATACCGTGCTGTATTAAAATAGCATAGTGCGATTAGACATTTCGTTTTCATCATAAAAAAAACAAGCCACAGAATGTTTTTTTTTTTTTTTTTTCACTAAACGCCCAGTCAGTTGCAACCACCTTAAGCGCTTTATGTCGATTTGGGACATGTTTGATTGATTCAAGCATGTCAAAAGTTGGCATAAAAGGCATATTTATCAGTTACCCCCTATATATATCGCATTGTAATACACTGACCAGATAAAGATATGCTATCTCAGGACAAGTGAGCTTTATCATGCCAGCGTGACATTGCACTTTTATGAATGAAGCGGACAACCGGCAAAAATGGCTACAATGTTATTTTTCAGAGAAAAAAAATGGAATCACATTAAAATATATTAAAAAGAAAAAAAACGGTCAGCCAATAGTAAATATACTGACCGATTATACTCCGTGCCGGAATGTTGGGACGCAGTGAGGACAACCGATTACTGATCGTAAATTGCCAATTTATATAGTTTACAAGGGGAGATCACCAGATTCGTGTCTTTGATATCCAGTTTATCAGGCTCATGTAGAATCGTTTGGCAAGCTTCACGATTCTACAAGCGTTTCGAAGCCTTGCCTGATAAAAGTGATATCAAAAGACACGAACCTGGTATTCTCTATTTACCTATGACGTCGCTTCTGAGAATGTAATAACACCACGTATTAAATTCGGTAATCCACTTGTCAATTAATTATGCAATATAATTAGTTACGCCCGTATCATTACACGTACGACGTTCTTAGCGACAACTAATGACGGAGAATTGACATTTTTGTGAAAAAAAAAATCGTCAGTAAAATGCGTTTTACATGCCATATGATAAATAGAATCTTGCGTTTGTGCTCATGTATTAGTAGCTATTTGGGATGAAATGCTAGGTCAAGCCTTGCATTTTATTCCTTTTCTCCAACTCATTTAATCATTGATCTTGTTGAAGAAAAGGGATAAAATGCTCGGCAAAGCCTCGCATTTTATCCCATTTCCTTAACTCGTTTAATAAATTCAATGATACATGAATACTCCTGTAATATCCTCTGTATATTAAATCACAAGAAATTCATTAATAAATCAGTTAGCAATATGTCCCTCTTTATCGATCTTTTAGCCCTGTTTCAACTTCAACAGACTGAAAAATGGTGTCAAATACTGCCGGTGTAGCGTGAGATCTTTAAACCCATGAGAAAGTTAATACCAAGGTATATCTGCGCACGCGCAAGAAGGCCGTGAGAAATGTCATCCATTTCCTGTTAGCCCCTGCCCCTTTCATCTTGAGCCTATGTTAAAAATGCTAACATTACGAACTTTAAATAGAACACTATTTAAAACAAGCTTTATTTATTTATTTATTTATTTATTTATTTATTTATTTATTTACTTTCGAAAGATACCCGTATTAAATATGCTATAAATAGGTATCATGTGTTCAACAAGAACAAAATATATGCGGGTACATGTATTTTCTTGAAATTATTACGAAAAAACGCCTTTAATTTATACCCCATTTTTATACAGTAAAACTGGGGTTTACAGAGATGTATATTATTTTCATATTTCCGCTGGAAAACATAAATTGTAGGTACTCGTTAGAACCGTCTCGGCGAGGCGATTCTAACGAGTACCTACAATCTATGTATTCCAGCGGATATAGGAAAACTATCAGAATATTTTATCTAAAAATTTGATGGTAATGTTTCAATATATTTTTTATGGGCGTGTTTATGCAATTAATACTTTTAAAAGCAAGTTCTTTGGCAATTATCAATCTGCCTAAATAAGCCTGATCTCAATAGAAGTGCCCTGCTACAAAATAATAATAATGATAATAAAATAACAATAATAATAACAATTATAGTAAATTATAATGATAATATTAATCATAATCCGAGTAAGCATGTACACTCTTACCTTTTCAGTTCTACGGTGTATTCCTAGCTTCCAAAGGATATTGAATGGAATTTAAATTTTAGCCATATACCAAGGTGATTAACATGTGTGATTTATGGTTTACCATTTCCTGTTGTCCCCATGCTTATCAAAACACAGTGACTAATTTTCACACCTTTCTGCTTATGTGGGGTAATAATGCCTAATGTCAACTAAACAGGTTTTCTCTTAACAATAAAAGAAACACACACACACACACACACACACACACACACACACACACACACACACACATACACACACACACACACACATAAAATACAAACTTTACAATACAATACTTAAACTTAAAAAAAAAAACAGTAGTAATAACAGAACCCAGTGCTTCATATCAATCCGACCCACCGGGGCTCGAAGAAACAGATGGGCTGCATGGTAGCTAGGTAGGCAGGTAGGAAGGTATATAGGTAGGGTGAATGGTCTGGTGGGTGCGTGGCTGGATGTGTAGGTAGTTAGGTAGGCTTACTTAACTTCTTCCTTCGACGCTGTAGGTTTCGTTTGTTTGATTTAAGGTTTAACGTCCCCGTCAACACTGTAAAGGTCATTTTGGAGACGTTGCTTACCATTGTGTGGGACTTTTACCGAAATGTCATCTCAAGCCCTGTCGCCCAATGCAACCAATACGGTTTATAAGCATGGACGTTCCGACTCGCACCGCCTACCTGGGCAGGCTTAGATCCACTAAGCGGTTTACCAGTACTCGTGTGCGGTCGGATTCAGCTCTGCGTGGACGCATTATGGGGTTTAACGTCACCGTCATCACGGTACAGGTCATTTTGGAGACGCTGCTTTCATTTTTGTGTAACTTTGGCCCGACATTGATGTCACCTCAAGCCCTGTCGCCCAATGAAACCAATAGGGTTTATAAGCATGAACGGTCCGACTCCGACCGCTTTCCCTGGGTAGGCTTAGAGCCTCTACGCGCTTTACCAGCACTCGAGTGCGGTCGGTTTCAGCTCTGCGTGGAAGCATCATGCAGCCCATATATTTCTTCAAGCCTCGATGGGCGGGGGCGACAGGTGGGTAGAGTGGAGATATGCATGTATGCAGGTATATTACGAAAACAGGCAAATTCAAATATATTGACAAATTACTACCACCAAAAACGAATTTTTTCAGATAAAATCCTGATATTTTTCATAATTCTGCACAAAACATACATTGTGGGTACTCGTTAGGACCGCCTCGGCGAGTCGGTTCTAACGAGTACCCACAATCTATGTTTTTGAGCAGAAATAAGACAAATAATAAATATCCATGTAAACCCCAGTTATAATATCTAAACCCCAGTTTTATTATCTAAAAGTGGGCTTTAGGGGGATCAAAATTATATAGACGTGTTTGCGTGATGAGGTAGGAATGGTAGGTTTGGGCTGGTAGCGATGGTTATGTAGGTAGATCTATAGGAAGGTCGTAGGTAGGATCGTATATTGTTTGCTTTTTTTGGTTGGTAGGTGGGTAGGTAGGTAGGTAGGCAGGCAGGCAGCATGTAGGTAAGTAGGTATTACGTCCGTATATCGATAGTATAGGTAGGTATATAGGAATGTTACTAAGTAGGTATGTTTTTGTTTGAATTGGGATTTATGACCCGGTCAACACAATTTAAGTCATTTTGGAGACATTGCTTCCAATTTTGGTGGACTTTTACCCGACACTGAGATGAAATGTCAGCTTCAGCCCTGCCGCCCAATTAAACCAAAAGGCTTTGGACGGATTGACTCATACCACTTAGCCTGGGCAGGCTTAGTCCTTCTAAGCGGTTTACCAGTACTCATGTGTGGTCAGTTTCAGCCCTGCGTGGAAGCACCATGCAGCCCATCTATTTATCCAAACCCCGATGGGCGGGGTCGACTAAGTCGGTATGTACGTAGGTAGGTATATATGCAGTCCGGCCCCGCCCACCGGCGCTTGAAGAAATAGATGGATTGCGTGGTAGTTAGGCAGGCATGTAGGTATGTAGGTAGGGTAAATGCAGGTAGTTGGGAAGGTGTAGGTAGGAATGTGACAGAAGAACCGCCTTGGAACGGTAAGTTAAACGAATTCAAATGGGGTGTATGTGTGTGTGTGGGGGGGGGGGGGCGTGAATCGATTTTACGTGGTCACAATCCTCGCCCTTACTTCCGTCGCGATTCAGACAAATAATTTGTTCAGTCTGCACGAAGGCATCCTAACTCATCAGTGCAACATCTCCGTGAACACAAGACTCAAACAACCACAGCGATGAAACAACGGCGAGACCTCGACAGCAAGAGTTTGTCATTCAGTTTTACGACCCACCTACGGCGACGGGACCTCGGTTAAAAGACTCACCCAAAAGTCTGTTAAAACCCGGAATCGAATATGTGACCCAAGGTCTATGAGGCCAGTAACATAAAAACTACACCAAGGAGACTTCCTTCGTATGCATGGGAACGGACGGTCAGACATTCATTTACTTATTTCTACCTACGTACGTACGTACCTACCTACCTAAGCACCCTATTGGTTTCATAAGGCGGTATAACTTGAGAAGTCATTTCATCTCAATGTCGGGTAAAAATCCAACTAATTGGTCGCAGTTGGTCGCAATATCTCCAAACTAACTTTCACAGTGTTGAGGGGAACTTTAAACCTCAAGTCAAACAAATAAGCAAACAAAACATCTACCTACATTCCCTTAGGCCCCCACCCATCGGGGCTTGAAGAAATATATGGACTACACGATGCTTCCACGCAGAGCTGAAACCGACCCGCGCACGAGTACTGGTAAACCGCTTAGAGGATCTAAGCCTGACCAAGCAAAGCGGTGCGAGTCGGCTCGTCCATGCTTATCAGCTCTATCGGTCTCATTGGGCGGCAGGGCTTGAGATGTCATTTCATCTCAAGGTCGGGTAAAAGTCACACAAAATTGGAAGCAACGTCTCCAAAATGACCTTTACAGTGTTGACAGGGATGTTAAACCTCGAATCAAACACACAAACAAAGCATAAGACTGCCCAGGCAAAGTGATGTGAGTAGGACCGTCCATGCATAAAAAACCCTATTGGTTTCATTGGGCGGCAGGTCTTGACGCTTAAACCTCAAATCAAACAAAACCTACCTTCCCACCAACACCTTCCCCCACCTTACCTGTTTGCCTAAATCTACCCCGCCCATCTGGACTTAAAGAACTAGATGGGCTGCATGATTCCTTACAACCTGAGTACTGGAAAACCGCATTAGCCTGCCCTTAGCCCCCGCCCATAGGGGCTTGAAGAAATATATTGGCTGCATGATACTTCCACGCAGAGCTGAATCTAGTACTGGTAAACCGCTTAGAGGATCTAAGCCTGTCCAGGAACCGCGGTGCGAGGCGGACCGTCCATGCTAATAAACCCTATTGGTTTCATTAGGCGACGGAGTTTGAGATGTCATTTCATCTCAATGTCGGGTAAAAATCGTAAAATTGGTCGCAATTGGTCGCAATGTCTCCAAACTAACTTTCAAAGTATTTAAATCTCAAGCCAAACAAACAAGCAAACAAACATTTACCTACCTTCCCTAATGCCCCCGCCCATCGGGGCTTGAAGAAATATATGGGCTGCATGATGCTTCCACGCAGGGCTGAAACTGACCACACATGAGTACTGGTAAACCGCTTAGAAGGACTAAGCCTGCCCAGGCTAAGTGGTATGAGTCAATCCGTCCAAAGCCACGCAGCGCTGAAACCGACCCGCGCATGAGTACTGGTAAACAACTTAGAGCATCTATAAGCCTGACCAAGCAAAGCGGTGCGAGTCGGCTCGTCCATACTTATAAACTTTATCGGTCTCATTGGGCGGCAGGGCTTGAGATGTCATTTCATCCTATAATGTCGGGTAAAAGTCGCACAAAATTGGAAGCAACGTCTCAAAAATGACCTTTACAGTGTTGACGAGGACGTTAAACCTCAAATCAAGCAAAACCTGCCTCCCCCCCCCCCCCACTTACCTGCCAACCTAAATCTACCCCGCCCATCTGGACTTGAAGAACTAGATGGGCTTCATGATTCCATACCACCTAAGTACTGGTAAACCGCATAAGCCTGCCCTTAACCCCCGCCCATAGGGGCTTGAAGAAGTATATGGGTGCGTGATGCAACCACGCAGAGCTGAATCCGGCCGCACACTAGTACTGGTAAACCGCTTAGAGGATCTAAGCCTGTCCAGGAACCGCGGTGCACGCATGCGAGGCGGACCGTCCATGCTAATAAACCCTATCGGTTTCATTGGGCGACAGGGCTTGAGATGTCATTTCATCTAAATGTTGGGTAAAAGTCCCACAAAATTGGAAGCAACGTCTCCAAAATGACCTTTACAGTGTTGACAGGGATGTTAAACCTCGAATCAAACACACAAACAAAGCATAAGACTGCCCAGGCAAAGTGATGTGAGTAGGACCGTCCATGCATAAAAAACCCTATTGGTTTCATTGGGCGGCAGGTCTTGAGATGTCTTTACATCTCAAAGTCGGGTCCCACGAAATTTGAAGTATCGTCTCCAAATGACCTATATAGTAATGACGGGGACGTTAAACCTCAAATCAAACCTACCTACCCACCCACCAAGACAAATCTCCTTACCTACCTACTTAAATCTACCCCGCCCATCGGGACTTGAAGAAATGATGGGCTGCATGATGCCCCACCGCACATGAGTACTGGCAAACCGCTTAAGCCGTCGCCCAAAGTTATGCGAGTCGGACCGTCAATGCATATAAACCTTGTTAGTTTCTTTCCTTCTTTCTTTCTACTGATACTGCGTCGGTCATATTTGGCCATTACCGCAGGTGTACATTACATACACTCCAGGTTGGCAGGATGAAAGCCTACACAGTAATCATGTAATTACGGTAGGGATCTTTAACCTACGCAGGGGATGGTTCTCCCTACACGGGGGGGGGGGGGGGGGGGGGTGGCTCCAGTTAACGTCCCGATCCGAAGGACGGTGCACTTTATAACATTCAACCCCGCAAATGATGCCAATGGAGCGTGTTCGGACACCGAAATTTTATCGCCGCTGCCGGGGATCGAACCCGGGACCTCTAGCATCAGAGGCAAGTGCACTAACCACTGGGCTATCTCAAAGTCGGGTCCCACGAAATTGGAACATCGTCTCCAAATGACCTATATAGTATTGACGGGGACGTTAAACCTCAATTCAAACTTACCTACCTACCCAGCCACCCATCTACCTACCTATCTAGCCACAAACCACCTACCTACTTACTCCCCTACCTAAACAACGTTGAAGCAGAAGTTAGAAGTAAGAAGTCAGCTTGCCCCCGCCCATCGGGGCTTAACGAAATAGATGGGCTGCATGATGCTTCAACACAGAGCTGAAACCGACCGCACACGAGTACTGGTAAACAGCTTACAGGATCTAAGCCTGACCAGGAAAAGCGGTGCGAGTCGTCTATAAATAAATAAATAAACAAATAAATATTATAATATTATAAAATCACTAGTAACACAGCTTCTAATTTCCTTAGATAGACTTCTCCAGCATTAAAATTAAAGTTTAATTAATGTAGCAGCATAATTTATCATTTAATATACTAAGAGAGTTTCGATACCCCAGTCTTTTATAGAGTTATCGTATTACACTTCTCACGGCGGAATTATCTCACACCCCTCCGGGAGGGATTTCAGCCGCTTCCGGTGCGACTGAAGAATCTCACGGGATCAATAATCTCACGCTACACCGGAACCTGAATTGTACGGAGATTTAGTTTATACAAATTCTGAAGAATATTAGGTAGCGATAATTTTTTCTGGTCAGTTCAGGCAAAAAATTGTTTCGAAATACTAAATCGGTTATAGCATGGATGTTATGCGACAGACCGCGTTTTTGGTTGTGAACCCTTTCACGGTAGACAGCTTTGCTTCGCGCTTTGGTTGCACGGCGGTGGAGCAGACTTCGGACTGTATTACGGCCCCATCCTTAATAGTTTGAATTCAAGAGGGGTGGCGCCTGATATTTCCTGGGTTCGACCGTGATCTAACTGGTAGTTGTTGAGTCCTCAACCCTGATTCATTATTGTATTAATCTATACATGATCGTTTTACTTTTACTGTGTATGTTATAAGGCATCACTGTTGAGCTACATGTAGGAAGCCTCCAGACTGATCAATTTACTATTGTTTTTTTATCATATGACTTCGCGTCTGAGAGTGTAATAACGTCATGTATTATTTTCGATAATCCACTAGTGGATTAAATATGCAAATTAGCTAGATACGTCCCGTAACGTTACATGTACGACGTCCTTAATGACGTCGCGTTTACTAACGGCGGAATGTTGACATTTTTGTAAACAATCGTGAATAAAATACGATTTTAATGTCATATGATAAATAGAATCTTGCATTCGTGCTCATGTATTATTGAATTTATTAAACTCGTTGAGGAAAAGGGATAAAATGCTCGGCAAAGCCTCGCATTTTATCCCTTTTCCTCAACTCGTTTAATAAATCCAATAATACATGAGCACTCATGTAAGATCCTCTATATCAACAATTTATTAAACTCGTTAAGGAAAAGGGATAAAATGCTCGGCAAAACCTCGCATTGTATCCATTTTCATCAACTCGTTTAATAAATCCAATAATACATGAGCACTCATGTAAGATCCTCTATATCAACAATTTATTAAACTCGTTGAGGAAAAGGGATAAAATGCTCGGCAAAACCTCGCATTTTATCCCTTTTCCTCAACTCGTTTAATAAATCCAATAATACATGAGCACTCATGTAAGATCCTCTATATATTTGCTGCACTGGAACTGAGGGCGAGGGTTGAAATCTGAAATTGAAGCCCACCCCACCAACCCCAAATAGTTGTACTACTGACGGTCCCTAGGTGATCGTACTTTTGCAGTGTATAAATTGTTTATTGGCGTTGTACCGTTGGTTCACGTTTTGTCTGATATTTTTGTGTGTGCCTCAATGACGCTTACCATCACGGGAACAAGTCCGTGAAATGAACACCCCCCACCCTTGAACCCCACTTTATGTAGAAAAAAACTGGGGTTTACGGAGGTGAGCATTGTTTTTCTTATTTCTGCTCCACGACATAGGTTATGGTACTCGTTAGAACCGCCTCAACGAGGCGGTTCTAACGAGTACCCATAACCTATGTTTGGAGTAAAAATAAGAAAAATATCACAATTTTTCTCGAGTGACCCTTTTTATCACTAGTGGGGGGTAGCGCATATTAGCACATGTGTGTTATATTGTTGAATGCGTTATTCAAACCAGCGATGGGTCTTCTGAGTGTATCTGGGAAAATAGTACTGAACTCAGAGATAGACTGTTTCTCTGAACCTATAAATTCCTTTATTCTATGCAGTGTAGACCCATATTTTGCGGCGTCTGATCTGGATCTACACTGCTTACAAAACCCACCAGTCCAGATATTACGCAGCACTCTGAAGATTGGGCGGCTATTTTCTATTTATACAAGTAACCGTTACCTGGATTTCCGATAAGTCATTGACAGGCATTGGACTTCCCAATGCGATCGACCTTTTTTGCAGTGTCTTAACTGTTACTTGGCTTTGTGCCGTTGGTGCATGTTACGTCTGTTTGTGTGCGTGCCTCAATGCCACTTTCTTTAGGCGACTTGAGACGGCTGCGTTCTTGGATTGTGGCCTTTTCTGAATGATCTTTTCTTACTAGTTTTCATACTCGAAGAGCTATTACGCTTTATAACTTTGGTTCGACTGTTTTTATAGGGTCATCAATCGACCCAAAAAGCGTATCCTTCCTTATCAATCGACCAAAAATAAAAAAAATAAAATAAAACGCTGAAACGGAGAGCTATTACGCTTTATAACTTTGGTTCGACTGTTTATTTAGTGTCGCTAGATAAACAATCGACCCCAAAAGCGTATCCTTCCTCATTTGTGATATGTTCCATAAGGGTAACGCGTAATGTTGTTATTGTGTCGATTGCTTATATTGGTTCGATTGCTTACCAATCGACCCAAAAATAAAAATCGCTGAAATTGTTTCAACGCTGAAGTCCACGTGACCATCAGGGGTTATTTATAGAAAATAGCCGCGCTGTTGATATCTATGGGTAAGAGGGTTATCTATAGAATCTGGACTGGACACTTAGGTTGGTCTTGCTTGTCAAACAGTGTAGACCCAGATCAAATGCCTCAGAACGTGGCGTCTGATCAGGATCTACACATTTTGCTTAAACACTGTAATTTGTAACGAAACAGTTTAAGTCTCAGTGCAGGACTATTTTCCGTGCCTACACGCAGAGACAATCGACCAGCCAGTACTGTCAGTGCTTTGATATTATCAAAGCACGAACAGTACTGGCTGGTCGATTGTCGATTGTCATATTACAATGCTGTAAATTTGATATCTTTCCATTGTTTTATCATATATTTACTACAAAATACATTGTTTTTGAATATTCGACACGAACGTGGAATCCGTGCGGGTATCCCGTTCTACAACATCTAACCTATGCAGTGACACATTACGAAAACACGCCTATACAAATACATTGTCACATTTATCGCCGATAAAATGAATTTTTTAAGATGAAAAATTGTGATATTTTTCTTATTTCTGCTCAAAATATGGATTGTGGGTACCTGTTAGAACCGCCTCATCGAGGCGGTTCTAACGAGTACCCACAATCTATATTTTGGAGCAGAAATAAGAAAAAAAAAGGTTTACCCCTGTAAACCCGAGTTTTACTATATAAAAGTGGGGTTCAAGGGGTCAAAATTATATAGGTGTGTTTTCGTGATGAAATTTTGGGATTTCAAAAGGGTAGAGAAAATGGTAAAGGAGCAAAAATTATCTTCTTATTTTAATGTATGTGTCTCTTTTTGGAATTTATAAATAACCTTGTTCACAGTTGGTTCTTGTTAAATTGAAGTGAAGGCGATGTTCAGGAATCGATACAATTAACAGATTAACCCACATCTCCCATTAGAGACACCACAGGGAAAGAAACACAAACATTCAATAACTAAACCCTAAACACTCCAGCATATAACCCCAGATTCAACATTTTTTCTAAAATTTTGCTTCTTCTTGTGTAACAGTATGGGGATTACCATGTAATTGACACCTGCTGATAAAGTCTAAGAGAAACCAGTTTACAACTTCTTAGTATTTTTCTAACTTGCTAGGGCAAACTATACTATCTTAAATCTAGCCGAAAATGCAATAAACAGAAGAGAACTTAATTAAGCATACAGGTATTTATAGCTTTATTCAAAATATTTATATCTTTGTGATCACAAGTAAACCTGACTTTGGGCTTTGCAGCAAAGTAATATACACAGCGGCTGACTACAAGCTGAAAATAAATTTAATAAAAAACAACAACATAATTATATTCAGAGAACAGGTATCGTATCATATCTGAACACTGTGGGTGAGGTGAGAGATGGTCAGACTGCAAGTGCATCACAAAAGAATGCCTATATAATGTTGACCCTTTTAAACCCCACTTTTATATAGTAAAACTGAGGTTTACAGGCATTACGAAAACACGCCCATGCAAACGCATTGTATACATTACCGCCGAAATAAGAACATTTTAAGAGAAGAAATTGTGGTAGTTTTCTTATTTCTGCTCTAAATCTAGATTGTGGGTATTCGTTAGAACCGCCTCATCGTAGCTGTTCTAACGAGTACCCACAATCTATATTTTAGAGCAGAAATAGGAAAATAAGGTTCACCCCTGTAAACCCCCTCCGGAGGAGCAAATTCTTTCCTTAAAGAGTAGACATCTTGTTCTGTGGGACAACGTTTTCAGAAAGGCGAACAGGAAGTCCCGAAAGTAGTCTCCCTTTGAAAAATGACAGTTGTATCCATTCCCCTTAAAACGCTTTTTTGATGATTTTAAATAATTTAGGTATGCTGTTATGACCTAACCAATAAAACTCAAATATATTGGATTTTTTTTTTAAAAAAATAGCCTCGCCAAGGGAAATGAGAAAATTTGTAAGCAATGATAGTGAAAATGAATTTTGAACCAATTGGAATATATTATTCTGAAAGATAATTTAAGAAAAAATGTTCCCATTTTTGGGAAAGTTAGTTGCTTCATTTTTTAACAAAAGTACTAAAAAACTTACCAGGTTTTCTTCTTGTACACGTGTCTTCTCTTTTGATGGCAGAATCGCCATGTATACTTCGATGACGGAAGCTCAAATATGCTTCTGCACATTAGGTGACACAATCAAATCATTGTTCTAATATTTCAATATAAAAAAAAAGCTGTGGAAATGTTTTCCTTCCAACTAAACAGATAGAGAACTGGCCAGTATATACAGCATCTACAGCTGTCTAGGTATAACATCAACATGCAGGAGAGAAAGTAAAAATATGCTCTGTTATCCTGTCGACTTAATGGATTTATTGCAGGTAGGGAATTTGTTAATGATTTCCAGCACTGATAAGGCAGTAAGATTGGCTGTACAAAAATTGTACAGTTTGATGGGCTTATATGCTGGAGTGTAAATGAATTATCACTAGCAGAAAGCCAAAAAAGGCAGTTACTTTCCCACAAAATGGCCAATTGACTATCCAAAACAAAATGATATAAGCGACACACAAACACTCAAAGACACACCATACCAAAAATAAACAGCGACAGAAGAACCGCATTTGCAGGGTCAGTGAAAAGAATTTCACGGGGTGGGGGTCGGGCTTTAATCGATTTAACGCGGTGCAATCCTCGCCCTTGATTCCGTCGCGATTTAGACAAATAAGTTGTTCAGTCCGTATGAAGGCTTCCTAACTCATCTGTGCAACATCTTCGAGAACACAAAAATCAAACAACCACAGAGATGAAATAACGGTGAGGACTCGACAGCAACAAACAACTGATATACTAGGGCAAAAGAAAACCAACAGTTAGACTCCGATGGGCCCAACCAAAGAGCATCAGGTACCAACCAAGCCTTTACACTGGAACCATCATAGAATCTGAGGCCTGACCAACGATCGTGCAATTAAAGAGGGAAGCAAAGTTATTAATCGTGATTGGGTTAACTACCATGCAAACAGTCTGTCGTGTAATATTAATGTTGTACGAGTATACCGAAGAATGAATGTACGGAATTGGATACTAAAGCCATTGCAAGTCTACATTTTTAGCTCACCTGTCACATAGTGACGAGGTGAGCTTTTGGGATCACTTTTTGTCCGTCGTCCGTCGTGCGTGCGTACGTCCGTGCGTGCGTGCTTAAACTTTTTCTTCAAACGACATCTCCTAAACCAGCGAATGGATTTTGATATAATTTCACAGGAATGTTCATTGGATGACCCTCTTTCAAAATTGCCTAAATCATTCCGCTCCGGTAAACAAAATGGCCGCCAGAGCTAAAAAAAGAAAAAAAAAACTTTAAATGACATCAGCTCCTAGACAAATGGCCCGATTTGAAAATAATTTCACAGGAATGTTCCTTGAGTGACCCTCTTTCAAAATTGCCTAAATCGTTCCTCTCCGTTAAACAAAATGGCCGCCAGCGCTAAAAATAGATAAACCTTTAAATGACATCTTCTCCTAGGCAAATTGTCCGATTTGAAAATAATGTTACAGGAATGTTCCTTGAGTGACCCGCTTTCAAAATTGCCTAAATCGTTCTGCTCAGTTAAACAAAATGGCACCCAGAGCTAAAATTAGAAAAAAAAACTTTTAATGACATCTCCTCCTAGGCAAATTGCCCGATTTGAAAAGAATTTCACAGGAATGTTCCTAGAGTGACCCTCTTTCAAAAATACCTAAATCGTTCTGCTCCGTTAAACAAAATGGCCACCAGAGCTAAAAATAGAAAAACCTTTAAATGACATCTCCTCCTAGGCAAATGGCCCGATTTGTAAATAATTTCACAGGAATGTTCCTTGAGTGACCCGCTTTCAAAATTGCCTAAATTGTTATGCTCCGTAAAACACAATGGCCGCCAGAGCTAAAAATAGAAAAACCTTTCAATGACATCTCCTCCTAGGCAAATGGCCCAATTTGAAAATAATTTCACAGGAATGTTCCTTGAGTGACCCCCTTCAAAATTGCCTAAATCGTTCCGCTTCATTAAACAAAATGGCCACCAGAGCATCGTTAAACAAAATGGCCGCACGAGCTAAAAATAGAAAAAACTTTCAATGACATCTCCTCCTAGGCAAATGGCCCAATTTGAAATAATTTAACACGAATGTTCCTTGAGTGACGCTCTTTCAAAATTGCCTAAATCGTTACGCTCCATTAAATAAAATGGCCACCAGAGCTAAAAATAGAAAAACCTTTAAATGACATTTCCTCCTAGGCAAATGGCCCGATTTGAAAATAATTTACCAGGATTGTACCTTGAGTGACCCTCTTTCAAAATTGCCAAAATCGTTCTGCTCCGTTAAACAAAATGGCCGTCAGAGCTTAAAATAGAAAAGCCTTTAAATGATATCTCCTCCTAGGCAAATGGCCTGATTTGAAAATAATTTCACAGGAATGTTCCTTGAGTGACCCTCTTTCAAAATTGCTTAAATGGTTCCGCTTAGTTAAACAAAATGGCCACCAGAGCTAAAAATAGAAAAAAAAAACTTTAAATGACATCTCCTCCTAGGCAAATTGCCCTATTTGAAAATAATTTCACAGGAATGTTCCTAGAGTGACCTTCTTTCAAAATTTGCCTAAATCGTTCCACTCCGTTAAACAAAATGGTCACCAGAGCTAAAAATAGAAAAAAACTTTAAATGACATTTCCTCCCAGGCAAATGGCCCGATTTGAAAATAATTTACCAGGAATGTTCCTTGAGTGACCCTCTTTCAAAATTGCCTGAATTGTTCCGCTCTGTTAAACAAAATGGACACCAGAGCTAAAATAGAAAAACCTTCAAATTCCACTACAATGAAAAATAGCCTCCAAAGATAAAAGTCTTTGGTCAAAATCTCCTTAAAGCAGTGAATCCCTCATTTCTATAAGCTTTGAAACATCTTGGATTCAGGTGAGCGATTCAGGGCCATCATGAACCTCTTGTTTTCTGAATGCATATACTGAGACACCATAAACATTGAAATTTGAAATTAAATCGGAATAACGTCTCTAAAAAATGCTTTACGTAGTTTATGATACCGATAATCCTGATTAAGAAGTTTAGCAGCTAACAATTTATTACGAGTGTTGAAGTCAGTTACATGATTAGACACTCTTGCAAATCAAATTAATTGCGAAATTCAAACGCCATAGGATGCCGCACGAGGAACATCACCATCCAAAAAACAAAATCTTAGCGTTTATCATAAAGTTTGCAGGAAACAAACCAGTCTATAATAAAGAGATGTAATTCCAAAAATGGGGCCTCGGCATCAGAAGAATTTGCTTTTTGTTAACTATTTTACTAGGAGTCGAGCTAAAGGATTCCATTATTTCAGACTGGTTAAACGGGAAGAGACACCACGAAGTCTCTTTCATAACAAAACAAGAACAGATCAGACTCAAGGGTTGCGCAATTCTTACCCATCGGAATACGCACAATTTGTCTAAATAACATAATATCAAATCTAATGTAAATATTGCCAAGTAGAAAGATGAGAGCTTCACACACTTTCTGACAGGACACTAAAGTATAATCATTATGCTCTTTAGAAATGAAACAAGAGGGCCATAATGCCCCTGGATCGCTAACCAGATCCACAGGGTAACAAGTGGGCCACGAGAAGAGCCATTATTGGCTCCAGGGCTATAATTGTGGTAGTGGTCTAAAAGGCGAAGCTTCATACCAAATATCAAAGACCTGAGCCTTCTGGTTTCAGACAAGAATATTTTTAAAGGTTTTCCCTATATTAGTCTATATAAAACCTGCGGGTCCCAGGGCGGGACCATTTTTGGCCCAGGACTATAATTTGAATAATCTTGGTAGAAATCCACAAAACAAAGCTTCATACCAAATATCAAAGATCTAGGCCTTCTAGTATCAGACAAGAAGATTTTCAAAGGTTTTCCAATATAAGACTATGTAAAATAAGTGGGCCCCATGGCTATATTTTGAACAATTTTGACAGAGGTCCACTACATGAAGCTTCATACCAAATATCAAAGACCTGGGACTTGCGGCTTAAGAGAAGACGATTTTTAAAGATTTTCCCCATAGAAGTCAATGTAACAACAAAGTGCCCCCCCCCCACCGGGGCGGGGCCATTTTAGCCCAAGGTTATAACTTGAACAATCTTGGTAGAGGTCCACTAGAAGGAAGCTCCACACCAAATATAAAAGACTTGGGCCTTGCAGTTTCGGAGAAGAAGACTTTTAAAGATTTTCTGTACATAAGCCTTTGTAAAACCAAAGGGCCCCTGGGCGGGTTCATTTCTGGCTCTAGGGCTATAATGTGAACACTCTTGGTAGAGGTCCAATAGATACCAAATATCAAAGACCTGGGCCTTTCGGTTTTGGAGAAGAAGACTTTTTAAATATGTCCCTATATAAGCCTATATAAAAACAAAGGGCACCGGAGCGGGGCCATTTTTGGCCTCAGGAGAATAAGTTGAACAATCTCTATAGACGTCCACTAGATGAAGCTTCACGCCAAATATCATAGTCCTGGGCCTTGTGGTTTCAGAGAAGAAGATTTTTAAAGATTTTCCCTATAGAAGTCTATGTAAAACCAAATGGCCCCGGGGCGGGCGCATTTTGGTCCTAGGGCTATAATTTGAACAATCTTGGTAGAGATCCACTAGATGAAGCTTCATACCAAATATGAAAGACCTGGACCATGCGGTATCAGAGAAGAAGGTTTTTAAGTTTTCAGTAAAAAAAAAAAGAAATTTAGCTCCTGTGACCTAGATGTGCAATGGACGGGAACCATTTGAACAGCTTTGTACGGGGACATTTAAGGATCATTCCTGTGAAATTTGGTCAAAATCCGATCAGTGGTGTAGGAAGATATGTCGTTTGAAGAAAAGTTTACGGACGGACGGACGCACGACGGACGACGGACAAAAAGTGATTCTAAAAGCTCATCTCGTCACTACGTGACAAGTGAGCTTAAAAAAAAATAGGTGCAAGACAGAGGGAATCGTCCCTATGAACGATCCATTCAGTTAAATCGTTATGTTTTTCTTTTATAAGATTATGAGGAAGTGAAGTGTAAAAGGATGGAAAATTCATAAGTTGGCGGACTTGAAGCACGAAAACGTCTGGATTTCAATTTATTTGAAACTTCATTAGAATTTTTATAGACCGAAACAGATTTCTACCTGATCATTCAAAGACTTTGTCGCAGTATTTAATCACTTCATTATGAGAACACGTCTATATAATTTTGACCCCCTAATACCCCACTTTTATACAGTAAAACTGGGGTTTAAGGGGGTATACATTATTTTTCATATTTCTGCTCAAAAACATAGATTGGGGTACTCGATAGAACCGCCTCATCGAGGCGGTTCTATCGAGTCCCATCAATCTACGTTTTGAGCAGAAATAAGAAAAAATATCACAATTTTTCATCTTAAAATTTCTATTTTTTTGGCAAAAAAATTGGCAATGTATTTGTATAGGCGTGTTTTCGTAATGTGTTTTTGATAGCAGTAAAACATGAACTTTATAATTAAGAAAGTTTCCTTGTGGTTTCTTAAATTAGCAATAAAACGTGCTATGGTCTTTTTTGAAGTTCAGGTAACCAATATAACGTAGGAAGCTTGTCTTGGCCTTCTACAACACATACAGCAAACTTGTATGCTGAATGGCTAATGTGGTCATTAACTTTAGCCCTCTCAACAGCCAAAGGCTGCAGTTCGTAGGCCTTACTACCACCAAGCTCTTGCTGAAGAGTGTTAACAAAGTGGAGATGTCAAACCATGACCACATTGTTAGCGGCCTTATCTGCTGGTGCCACAACGCATTTCCTATGGAATTCTTGGCTACAGTCGACCTTCAATGGCACGAACACCTTTAGGATCTCGAAAATCTGTTCGAGACAGAAGTAGTTCGAGCCACTGAGGGTTACTCCCAGGAGGTATAACGAGATACTTTTGGACATCTTTTCGGTTTTCTATAATGTGAATGTATGCTGTGTGTACTCATTAGAATCGCCTCATCGAGGCGATTCTAATGAGTACACACAGCATACATTTGCAAGATGAAAGACGGAACATCTCCTAAATTATTCCCCTCTATTTCTTATGTAGAGGATTTGCATAGGGACTCAAGAACGGGTTCGACTCAGCCATGGTAAACGAGTCATCGGTGTTCGAGCCATTGAAGTTCTACTGTATATAGTTTAAGGTGACGTAAAGACGTCTCAGGTTTTGGAGGTAATAAGTTTGTATTTTGAGAGTAGAAAGAAACACACGGACATTTCTTGTCGTTAGTAATTAAGTATAAACAAAGCCGACTCTTACTCGGAGTCTAACTGTTGGTTTTCTTTTGCTCCAGCATTTCAGTGGTTTCTTGCTGTCGAGTCCTCACCGTTGTCTCACCTCTGTGGTTCTTTGATTTTTTGTGTTCACGGAGATGTTGCACTGATGAGTTAGGAGGCCTGCATGCGGACTGAACAAATTATTTGTCTAAATCGCGACGGAAGTAAGGGCGAGGATTGTGGCCACGTAAAATCGATTTAAGCCCCCCAGTGGAAATCTTTCCACTGACCGTTCCAAGGCGGTTCTTCTGTGGCGATTTATTTATGTTGTTGTTTGTTACTTACTGTGTGTATCACTTGTGTCTTTTAATTTTGGATGGCCATAAGGCCATTTTGTGGGAAAGTAACTGTCCTTATGGCCTTCCTTTGTTTAGGTTTCCATTATGGTCTGGTCGCTTAATGTTTGTATTTCTTTTCCTTTGGTGTCTTTGGTGGGTGGAGTAAGTTAATTGTATCGATTCCTGATCTTTGTTTTACTTCTATCTTACTTTGATTTTAACCTAACCATCACAAAAATACGCCTAATAGATATATTTAGACGCCCTTGAACGCCACATATATATATTAAAACTGAGGTTTACAGGGGTATACCTTATTTTTCCTATTTCTGCTCTAAAATATACATCACGAAAACAGGCCTATAAGTTTTTGACCCCCCTCGAACCCCACTTTTATATAGAAAAACTGGAGTGTACAGAGGTAAACATTATTTTTCCTATTTCTGTTCTAAAAAATAGATTGTGGGTACTCATTAGAACTGCCTCATCGAGGCGGTTCTAACGAGTACCCACAATCTATATTTTGAGCTTGTGGGTACTCATTAGAACTGCCTCATCGAGTCGGTTCTAACGAGTACCCACAATCTATATTTTGAGCAGAAATAAGACAAATATCACAATTTTTCATCAAAAAAGGTCGTTTTTTTTCGGCAGTAAAATAATATTGTATTTGCATAGGCGTGTTTTTGTAATGGATTGTTGATACATGTACTCGATAGAACCGCCACGATGAGGCGGTTCTAACGAGTACAGGTACCCATAATCTATATTTTGAGCAGGAATAAGAAAAAGATCACAATATTTCGTCTTAAATTTTTTTTTTTTCGGCGGTAAAGTTTACAATGTGTTTGTGTTTTCGTATTACTTTGCTTTATTTTTAGGAGAGCTATAAGCATAAAACTATAGCTCACTATTTTTTAAAGGACAAAGGTTGGGAAAGATATGATAAATAGATTATGATATGGGGCAGGTCAAGCGATTTTGGTACTTATCGCCTATGCGAGCAGCGAAGGTTCAGGCGACCCTGCGCATCCGCGCAGTCTCGCCAGAATCTTCGCTGCTCGCTCATACAAGCAGTGAATCAAAAGGAACCTTCTGACAAAAAGCCATATCCCTGGCCCCTCTGAATGGCTGGGCATGCGCAGTTAAAGTTTGTCATTACGGAATGCTCGAAGACACAAATTCGCTTGGCGGGGCTCATATGGCATTTTGCATATCATTCCGCACATCAACCCTCGACCCATATCAACACTCAGGCCTTCGGCCCTCGGGCTGATGTGGTAGTCTGGGGCTAATTGTGGATATGATGTGAAAACTATCATATGATAATCTCTATGTAAAACACTTAAGGGATAACATTATCATACGTTTTCATTTACTGCGCATTGTTTTGAGGTTATATATATAAACTGACGCTGAAATACAGGTCATATGTTTGTCTGGAGGAGCAGGTTTGAAAACGAAAATAAAAAATTAATAATACTTGTATTTGAAGTGCGGGCGCGAATTTGAAAGAATGATGATTTCTAGGTATCTATCTACGAATATCTATCTGTCTATCTATCTATCTATCTATCTATCTATCTATCTATCTATCTATCTATCTATCTATCTATCTATCTATCTATCTTATAGTATTAAAGAGCCCTCTCTGGCAGATGATTCATTACTAAAACACATCTATTCAAAGTCACGTACACTGAAAATTTTATCACCACAGATAATGAAGCGCCAGATAATGAACATTTTGCTTTACGCATATTTCTGCTCAAGTCATAGGTTTTTGGACTTAGGCGGTTCTAACGAGTGCCCACAATCTATGCTTTTGGGCTGAAATAAGAGAAAAAATGTTTAATTATCTAAACCCCAGTTCTACTATATAAAAGTAGGAGTAAAGGGGTGGGTCAGAAATATATATGCGTGTATTCTTGTTAGTGACAAGGTGAGCTTTTGTGATCACATTTTGTCCGTCGTCCGTGCGTGCGTCCATAAACAATATCTTGTCCGCACGATAGCATCTTCATTTATGGTTTGGTTTTAACCAGACTTGCACACAACTTGTACCACCATGAGATCTGGGTTCCTTTCTTGAACCAGCCATATCCCATCATCTGAAAATTTTATGACCACAGAATGATTAAAATGTGCTTTTACGCATATTTCTGCTCAAATCATAGGTTTTTCGACTTGTTAGAACCGCCTCGGTTAGGCGGTTCTAACGAGTACCCACAACCTATGCTTTTTGGTTGAAATAAGAAAATAAGAAAAAAAATGTTTAATTCTCTAAACCCCAGTTTTACTATATAAAAGTGGGATTAAAGGGGTGGGTCAGAAATATATATGCGTGTATTCTTGTTGTGCAAGCTACATTGTATTTAATTTCTTTTTCATTACGATAACTCACCCGTGCGACATAGTTCATTTTTTCACATCTCCAAAATGGTTACTTTTCAGATGAAAATCCTTAATATTTTCGTTATAAATGTTCAAAACATAGGTTCTGGGTACTCGTTAGAACCGCCTCGGTGAGGCGGTTCTAACGAGTACCCACACCCAATGTCTTGGAGCAAAAAAAAGAATAATAATGTATATCCCCGTAAGCCCGTTTTCTATATATATAGCGGTGTAAAGGGGGGGGGGGGGGTCTTCATTTCACGGACTTGTTCACGTGATGTATCTTTTTTTTTTTTTGTTTTGTTTTTCTTTCACGAATATTCCACTTATTTCGAGTCAATCATTAATCAGAGGCGGGCGAAAACCGGAGAACCCGGAGAAAAACCACCTGACCTTCCGTTGCAGATCTTTGCGTCTCACATGTGACCCGGGCGAGGCTCGAACCACAGCGGCGAGGGACCAAACGATTAAGAGTAGGCGCTCTTACCTACTTGGCCACGGAGGCCCGAGCTAAATTATTCTTTAACATAGTCCAACACTAAGAAACCACTAAACGGAAGACTCGAATTGTAAATAAACTTTTTTTAAACTTTTTTTTGTCCGCAAAAAAAAAAAAAAAAAAAAAAAAAAAAAAAAAAACAAGTTCGCTGCGTGCATCAAGTTATCAAACTAAAACCACTCTCGGCACCACTTCATATAGAGAAATTTGAGTTTACGGTGGTATTCATTATTTACGTTATTTTTCGCTCAATAACATATATTGTAGATACACGATAGGAGCGCCTAATTCAGGCGGTTTTAACGAGCACCCATTATCAATATTGAACTAGAAATAAGAAAATGCCCAGTATTTTTATCATAGTTCTTGAGACTGGGAAAACGCCATCTATGCTCACGGGTGTGTTGTCGTAATGCATCAGAGCCTTGAGGGTACCTTGGAACAGGGGTTTGCCGCGATCCAAATGCGAAAAATATGTTCATTACGAAAACACGTCTATTCAAATATGGTTGAAAATTTTACCACAAAAATAAATAAATAAATAAATAAATAAATAAATAAAAATAATTAAAAAAAGTAAAAAATTAAATTTTTAGATAAAAATGTCTAATGTTTTTTTTTTCTTCATATTATGCACAAACTATAGTTTGCGGGCACTCGTTAGAACCGCCTCGGCGAGGCGGTTCTAACGAAAACCCACAATCTTTGTCTTTGAGCATAAATAATAACAATAATGTACATCTCCGTAAACCCCAGTTTTACTTGATAAAATTGGGGTTTGATGGGGTAGGGTAAAATTATACAGGCATGTTTTCATTATGACGGTCCAGTAATAGCGATGGTGCATTACGAAAACACACCTATACAAATACATTGTAACCTTTATCACCGAAAAAATGAAAATTTTAAGATGAAAAATTGTGAGATTTTTCTTATTTCTGCTGAAAATATAGATTGTGGGCACTCGTTAGAACCGCCTCGACGAGGCGGTTCTAACGAGTACCCACACTCTATATTTCAGAGAAGACAAAAGAAAAAATAAGGTTTACCCCTGCAAACCCCAGTTTTTCTATATAAAAATGGGGTTCGAGGGGGGTCAAAATTATATAGGCGTGTTTTCGTGATGGATATCGCATCACGCAAGGCCGTCCCCGAATAAGCAATAGGTGATAGAAAGAAGCATCGTATGCAGCCGATAAATTCCACAATTTTTCGGGTAGCTGTTATTATGTTGGTCTATATAGTGGCAGGTTATTATGTTATATCCTCCAAAAGTTTGAGTGTCCGTCCGTCAGCGCCTGATAATTTCGTGTCCGCCAATAACTCTAATTTTCACAAAACTTCACAAAATTGTAAAGCACCACGAGACGACGTGTGTATGATAGCTAAACGTCCAACGTCCCTAAGTGTCCGACAAAAATTTTTAGGGCAGCTGCGGAAAACGGCGAGGAATGATCAATAAGGCATGTTAATTGAAAAATGCGCGAAAAAAAATAACTGAAAAAAAAAAAATCTAAATTTAACTGGATATTTGTCGGACACTCAAGCATCCCTAAACCGTCCGCATTCAATAAATATCCGACAGCCTGAGCGTTAATTTACACAATATTTTAATAATTAATTGGTATTATATAAAATTACAAAAAATAAAGACAAAATAACGTTAAACATATGTTAAACAATATCAGATATGACACAAAGTGCCATATCAGGTGACTTGATTGTGATTGCATTGTACCATTTCGGAAAGAAACAGGCAATGATATCTCATTATCAATGCCTTTTAGTTATAAACTTATAAACTTGAATTACATGAACACTGAATTTGCAGTATCAAATTCCGGTGTTCCTTTTTTTTCCTTTTTTTTGAATTCCATCAATTGATAATCTAAATTGACGTGGAAACCTGTGATGAATTTAACAATGTATTTTTCACAGAGTTGAATTCGACCATGATTCGACCTTAATCTTGACCTACCATTGGTTAAAGATCTCGTTTTTTTTAACATAATATGTCGTTTAAACGATATAATCTTAGCCTTCCATTGGCCAACCAATGAAAGGTCAAGATTATGTCGATTAAACGATATCTTTAATAGTTTAAATTCCACGCTCCTTTTTCAGAGTGGAAAAACGTTATATTTTTGTTTTCTGTTCCGTTCTAATTTTATTGTTTTAAATTCCATTCTACTTTTGCAGAGTGGAAAAGAAAACAAGAAATATGCCGATTTAACGACATATTATATCGTTTAAACGACATATTTCTTGTTTTCCTCTCCACTCTATTTTTGTTGTTTTAAATTCTTTTCTGCTTGATACTGGAACAGAAATGTCCCTTCCCTGGTTCTGTACATCCATGCTTATAAACCCTATAGGCTTCATTGGGCGGCAGGGCTTGAGATGTCATTTCATCTCAATGTCGGGTAAAAGTCCCACAAAATTGAAATCAACGTCTCAAAATGACATTTACAGTGTTGACGGGGATGTTAAACTTCAAATCAAATCAAACAAACGTCACAATTTGATCTGGCTATAACGTCACAACTGCTAGTTTCAAAACATAAACAGGTCGCGCCATTTTGAATTCAGCATTTTTACAGTTCAAGGAGTGCTTTTTAAGGTGTTTTACATAATTATTTTATCAATAACATACGACATTTGGCGAGAAAAAGTAGTCCGGACTGCTACTGAGAAAATAACAAGGTTTTCACAGTGATATATATTTTCACAGTGTGAAAAGATCATTTTATTTGTTTCAGATATGTATTGATTTCACTATAGAAAGTAGAAGTAAAACAAAGATCAGGAATTGATACAATTAACTTACTCCATCCATAAAAGACACCAAAGGGAAAGAAATACAAACATTAAGCGACCAGACCATAATGGAAACCTAAATAAAGGAAGGCCATATGGACAGTTACTTTCCCACAAAATGGCCATATGGCTATCCAAAATTAAAAGACACAAGTGATACACACAGTAAGTAACAAACAACAACATAAATAAATCGCCACGGAAGAGCCGCCTTGGAACGGTCAGTGGAAGATTTCCACTGGGGGGCTTAAATCGATTTTACGTGGCCACAATCCTCGCCCTTACTTCCGTCGCGATTTAGACAAATAATTTGTTCAGTCCGCATGAAGGCCTCCTAACTCATCAGTGCAACATCTCCGTGAACACAGAAATCAAAGAACCACAGAGGTGAGACAACTGTGAGGACTCGACAGCAAGAAACCACTGAAATGCTGGAGCAAAAGAAAACCAACAGTTAGACTCCGATGAGCCCGACCAGAGACAGAGCATCAGGCATATGAAATAAATTCAAACAATCAATATTGGCTAGATTCATCCATTTTTTTTCATCACGTTAACATGCTCATATAACTTGTAAATCCGATTTTATATAAAAAATAAGGTTTACATTTCAACCAGCAATTTACCTGCAAGTGTATCATTTGCAAAAATGCCATTTACACAGCATAATTATGGGTGCATATCAGCAAATTGTTTTCAATCCCTTTCAATTAATTTGAAACAAGTAACTAAAATGTAACAAGAAACAAAATGGGCCCCCGCCCATCGGGGCTTGAAAAAATATATGGGCTGCATGATGCTTTCACGCAGAGCTGAATCCGACGCGCACACGAGTACTGGTAAACCGCTAACAGGATCTAAGCCGGCCCAGGTAAAGCGGTGCGTACGAGTCCATGCTTATAAACCCTATTGGTTTCACTGGGCGACAGGTCTTGAGATGTCATTTCATCTCAATGTCGGGTAAAAGTCCCACAAAATTGGAAGCGACGTCTCCAAAATGACCTTTACAGTGTTGACGGGGACGTTAAACCTCAAATCAAACAAACAAACAAATGCAAGAAACAAACTAAAACGATAGTTTGTGGACAGCTATGACTAAAGTGCTACATCTTTTAAGTTAGCATACTGTATTGCTTCTCTCCAAAGTCATGGCACGGCTTCCCATACAAAAAACGGCAACGGTACTGAGTCCACTATGCTCCTTATGCACCCTTATAATATCCGTCAAACGATCTTTTAATATTGTATCCAATAATAATCAGGATCTTATTTTTTGTTCTTGCACACCAGACAAGGAAATCCGTGATTTTACCCTTGGATAGAAATTTATGTTCAGACCCTGGGGTTCCGACCCAGGCAACTAACATAAATGCGCTTCAATTCTATTCAACTGCCGGAACTACTTCCGCACTACTTTTATTTTGTAAACAATATACATGTGCGAGCTGTCAAAACTAACCGGAGGTGTTGTGCAAGAAAAAGAATCCAATATGGGGTTCTGTTGTAGACGGGCGTTTCCAACCCTCGGGATGACAGTGCTGAGCGTAACCTCGGCGTAGCCTCGGTTCCGCTCAGCACGGTCATCCCGCGGGTTGGAAACGCTCATCTTCAACAGAACCCAATATCAGATTCTTATATTCATACAGTGACCTTGGAAAAACTTTTAATTGCTGTAAAGGTATTGAACAATAATATACGTGATCTTAAAGAGTTAGGTAAATCAAAAGTTCGATTCACATATGGAAAAAGCCACTTGAGCCCCGCCAAGCGAATTTGTGTCTTCGAGCATTCCGTCGTGACAAATTTTAACTGCGCATGCCCAGCCATTCAGAGGGGCCAGGGATATGGCTTTCTGTCTGAAGGTTCCTCTTGATTCACTGCTTGTATAAGCGAGCAGCGAAGGTTCTGGCGAGACTGCGCGGCTGCGCAGGCTCGCCTGAACCTTCGCTGCTCGCATAGGCGATAAGTACCAAAATCGCTTGACGGTGCCCACTTCATAATGGATCCGAAAATGTTCGTCGTCCTAATGTCCGCCTGAATGGCAAGTATCTTAGGAAATTCTTATGGCTAACAATAAATTATTAAACAAAAAGACACAATAAATAAATAAATAAATAAATAAATAAATAAACTCCGTTCTGTCGCATTGTGCGCGTTGTGCAACAGATCTTTCTTACTGATTCCAATCTAAAGAATACAAACATGTACAAGAGAGACTGCAGATGACAGGAATATCATGACAATTAAATCTTCATTGGATAATTACGCTGCATTTGTAGAAACTCGTAGTAAATGCTGTGATAAAAACCTAATTTGTAAAAGCAAGTCGGATAATTGTTGTGCAGTTGATTATTCACCGAGTTATGACAATTGTGGCTTTCATAGGACATGGAAAACATAACCTTCCTTACCAGATGACAGTGATCTTGTGAATTTGAAAATAACATATGCATACATGACTAATGAGATGCTTGCAGTACAATGTGAAAGATTTCTGGAAGTCCTGGGTCTTAGATGTTTACAACAGAAGCAATCCACAAACTTAATAACAATCTATTCAAAATGGGTCGACGAGGAAAGGAAAATCTCGCTTCTAGGAAGTCAAATGTTCATCTAGTGACGGAATAGGCATTGTGAGTGACGCCAGGCACAGAACACGAAGAACGTTTACATAAAGTAATAGATCATATAGCAGTAAGTCGCGATTATGATATATACTCATAGCGCCATGAACTAATCGGCACTAAAAACCTATGAACATCTAGATAACAAGATGCTGATGACACGGTAAAAGTTGCTCCGACAGAAGAGGAGATGCAAAAAAGGTATAGTTCAAGTGGCTGGCTACTGTGATGGCTCTGACCTCACAATCAGCATAAAAAAGACTGAAGTAGTATTTCAGCCAGCACTTGGCAAGGTTTACAAGGAGCCCACCATAACATTGGAAGGTAAAAAATTGCAAGTCTTAGACAATTTACCTACATTGGGCTCAAACTCTCAAGAGTCGTTCACATTGATGATGAAAACAATGCCATGATTGTCAAAGCTAGTGCAGCATTACGAAAACATGCCTATACAAATACATTGTAACCTTTATCACCAAAAAAATGAATAAGATGAATTAAGATGAAAAATTGTGATATTTTTTCTTATTTCTGCTCAAAATATAGATTGTGGGTACTCGTTAGAACCGCCTCATTGAGGCGGTTCTAACGATTACCCACAACCTATGTCTTGGAGCAAAAATAAGAAAAATAATGCATACCCCCGTAAACCCCAGTTTTCTCTATATAAAGTGGGGTTTAAGGGGGTGATAATTTTACGGACTTGTTAACGTGATGAAGAAACTGTGGTGTCCATTTTGATAGAAAACCAATGAGTTTGAACACTTATCATTACGTAAACAAGTCCCGTGCGACGAACACCCATCAAAAGCCACTTTACATAGAGAAAACTGTTGTTTACGGTATACATCTGCTCTATGACAGAGACTGTGGGTACTCGTTAGAACAGTCTCATTGATGCGGTTCTGACGTGAAGACATAACCTTTCTTTGAAGTATAAATATGGCAAACATGAAAACATTTCAACAGAAATGAGAGGAAGTTCTATGTCCTGGGATAATAATAAATAGAAGTGGATTATAATTATTATTTCTATTATTATTGGTCAGTTATAATAATAATAAAATGATAATAATAAAAATTATTATCATCTTCTTATTCATATTATTTACGTTTGGCCTCTGCAAAAGTATTATAGAAGCATCAGTTTGTAATTGTTACCTCGAATAGCAATGCGCTGTTAATATTTGTACATACCATGATTATAACATGATTATTATGAAAAAAAAATGTTAATAGTATTTTTCTATTTTTCTTATCTATTACACCCATGTTTCTATCTATAAATATCTTATTTGGTGCCACTGGTATAAATTCTGAATCCACTTTTACCTGTACATTATTGGTTTCCAATGCCTCAGTCAGGGGATTCAATCAGCGATACTAATCACTCTATTAAAGGCATTTATCAAGTCTAAGAAAGGTGTTTTATTAAAGACAGTCTATAAATTTAAAGACTGATTGTAAAATTTAAAGATCTTTTAGTCTGTAAATTTAAAGACTGACACAAATAGAATCATGAAAATGGTGTAACACGGAAAAATCGAACTGCTATTTATAGTCATTTGGCCGTTATCTGTGGAATATTTAATCATGTGTATCTGCAAATTTTATAGTTGTCTTTATTAAATTAAATTCCTTCAACTAAAATTGAAGAGTTCTCAGTAAATCAGGTATTTTTTGTGTTCACGGAGATGTTGCACTGATGAGTTAGGAGGCCTTAATGCGGACTGAAAAAAATATTTCTCTAAATCGCGACGGAAGTTAGGGCGAGGATTGTGGCTACGTAAAATCGATTTAAGCCGCCCCCAGCCCCCCCCCCCCCCCCCCTAGTGGAATTCGCTTCCGCTGACCGTTCCAATGCGGTTCTTCTGTCGCAATTTATTTTTGTTGTGGTTTGTCTTTGGGTGTTTGTGTCGCTTATAATATTTTATTTTGGATAGCCTATTGGCCATTTTGTGGGAAAGTAACTGTCCGTTTGGCTTTCTGCTGTTGATGTTTCTGTTGTTTTATGTTTGTGTTTCTTTCCCTTTGGTGTCTCTGATGGGAGTTGTGGGTTAATTGTATCGATTCCTGATCATTGCCGCCACTTCTACTTTGTAATAAGACTCATATGTAAAATGAGTTAAGGAAAGAATGTGTATTAAAACGCTTTTATCAGTTTGTCATCATCCCGACTGCTGGCTTCGACAGACAGTTGTTCTGACAGCTAAAATTGATGAAAGTTTTGACCGACTACAACAGTAAAATGTCCGAAAATGAAATGACGTCAGTGCGAAACTCATCTTATGTTCGACATTTGACAGGCATCCCACCTTCCTGCGGAGTTTCACGGCATGGTCAAATGGAATGAACTGTGTTGTTTTATTTCTTAATAATTTCTATCCTTAAAACGATATTTAGAGACAATAAAATACACTCTGTCTCTGGTCGGGCTCATCGGAGTCTAACTGTTGGTTTTCTTTTGCTCCAGCATTTCAGTGGTTTCTTGCTGTCGAGTCCTCACCGTTGTCTCACCTCTGTGGTTCTTTGATTTCTGTGTTCACGGAGATGTTGCACTGATGAGTTAGGAGGCCTTCATGCAGACTGAACAAATTATTTGTCTAAATCGCGACGGAAGTAAGGGCGAGGATTGTGGCCACGTAAAATCGATTTAAGCCCCCCAGTGGAAATCTTCCACTGACCGTTCCAAGGCGGCTCTTCTGTGGCGATTTATTTATGTTGTTGTTGTTACTTACTGTGTGTATCACTTGTGTCTTTTAATTTTGGATGGCCATATGGCCATTTTGTGGGAAAGTAACTGTCCATATGGCCTTCCTTTGTTTAGGTTTCGATTATGGTCTGGTCGCTTAATGTTTGTATTTCTTTCCCTTTGGTGTCTTTTATGGATGGAGTAAGTTAATTGTATCAATTCCTGATCTTTGTTTTACTTCTACTTTAACAGCGCACGCTTTTTAATGAAATGAAAACTGAGGCAGCGTATGAGAATGCGAATTTTTTCGTGTTTCATCATTTTCGTGTTTTCGGAGTTTTTCCTTGTATTAGTCTTTGTATCCACAGACTAAAAGGTCTTTAAATTTACAGGCAGTCTTTAAATTTATAGACTGTCTATAAATTTAAAGACTGTCTGCATATTTAAAGACTTTTTAGTATGTAGATTTGAAGACTAACACGGAGTAACACAACGGAACATCATGAAAACTCGCATTCTCATACGCAGCCTCAGTCTTCATCTCATTAATAAAAAGTGCATTGCTATAGACTGCATGTACATGTATTTTATTTTCATTTAATATCGTTTTAATGATAGAAATAATTAGGAAATAAAACAACACAGTTCCTTCCCTTAGACCACAAATGCCGTGAAAGTTCGCAGTAAGGGAGGAAATATCTGTTAAAGGTCGAACATAAGATGAGTTTCGTACTGACGTCGTTTCGTTTTCGGACATTTTACTGTTTTAGTCCGTCTGAAACTTTCATCAATTTTAGTTGTCAGAAAAACTGTCTGCGAAGCGAGTGGTCGGTATATTGACAAAATGATAAACTCGTTATATACATGTACACAATCATTCCTGAGTTCATTTTACATTTGAATCTTATTACAAAACTGTTTTTCTGAGAAC